>JAIVFI010000043.1:0-443876 GCA_025558095.1 Hyaloraphidium curvatum
ATCACTGATCGCGACCGGTGCCTTTGGCAGCTGGATGATCACAGGACACGCTTATTCCGCCGCTCGCGGCCCGGTGGCGACCGCCTCGCTGCGCCTCTCGTTCACCCCCGCCGGGAGGGCCTTCCCATCGGGGTGGATGACGATCCGGGCGGGGCGGCACGAAGCGGCCGGAGGGAAGAGGATCGTGGGCAGGGCGGAGATCACGGATGCGGCAGGCAACTTCCTCGCGAGGGCCGAGGGGACCTTCGCGGTGCTCGGGCCGCCGCCCAAGATGTAGTTCCGAGTGGGGGGGAACAACGCGCCGCGCGCACGGCCCCGCGAGTGCTCCAAAAGCGTCGCCGTCTACTACCAGCGGCTATTGAATACAAGACGCATACATCCATCCTCCCGACATCCTCCAAATATCCGACTCATGCGATTGCTACTGTTACTTTACGTGCGTTTTAGCCCCTCGATCTGTCACTCTTCCCCCATCCCTCCCCCACATCCCTCCCCCCCTCTACCGGCTCTTGGCCTTGACCGTGACGGTCTTGGTCGCGGTGACCTTGATCGTCTTGGTCGACTTGATGGTGATCTTGGTCGTGCGCACGAGCGTGGTCGTGACCTTGCCGACGGTCTTGGTCGCGGTCGACACCTTGGTTGTCGTCACGGGGAAGGAGAGGACGCTCGTGGAGACGCTCGTGGAGACGCGGGTGACCGTGGTCGGAACCGAGACCGTGCTCGTGCTGAAGACAGTGATGGTGGCGAGCGAGGTCGTGCTGGTGAGGGTGACGGGGGGTGCGTTGGAGACCGAGACCGAGGTGACGGTCGACGTGACGGCCGGCAGCGAGATCGTCGAGGTCACGGTCGAAATGGCCGTCGTGGTGAGTGTCGAAGTCACGGCTGCGATCACGCCGGGCTTGAAGGAGAGGCACCACGAGTCGACGTAGATGGACGTGGCGCCGTCGTTGACGTTGCACGAGAGCGTCCACGTGGTAGCGGAGCCGTTGAAGGCCAGCCCCGAGAGTGGCGTCTGCGGGCGGTAGCGAGTCCCCAGGCATGCCTCCTCGACCGTCAGGTTGCCGTAGTTCGGCGAATCCAGGTAGCGGAGCACGGCGGAGTCGTCGAAAATGAGTGGAGCCCCTGCGAGGCGTTCGCGGCACTTGGTCTCGTTGTAGGGCGATTCGAAGAGCAGGCTCTCGGGGGCAGGGCCCCCATTGAGGGAGTTGCCGTTGGAAACAGTCACGAAGATGGACCCGAGGGACTTGGTGTCGAAGTAAAGCTCCACGTCCACGCCGCCGACGGGGCCGACATTGGCCACGTCGATGTTGAAGTTCTGCGGCGTGTTGCGATAAGTGAGGTCCTTCTGCACCGAGCCGCAGTAGCGCATGACGCCGGGCACGGCAGGCGTGGCGGTGGCCTGCAAGGATGGGGAGGAAGGCAGCACGTCAGACCTGGCAATGCAAAGCGCGGGCACGGTGTCCTTACCCAGGTCCTCGTGGTCGAAGGTGTGGCACTGGTAGTCGTGGTTCTCGTGCGAAGACCTTCCAAGGAGATGCACCACGAGTCGATATGCACGGCGGGCATGTTTTCGTCCAAACCCCAGACCCCCAGCTCCAGCTTCGAAAGCCCAAACTCCAGCTGCCGCGGTGCCAGGTCGTCCAGGATGAAAATGTCTCCAGACGGCCGATAGCGCGTCCCGAGGCAGGCGTCCTCGACCGTAGGAGGCTCCGCCGAGCCGTAGAGGTACCGGGACGGTGCGTCGTCGTCGAAGATGATGGGCAGTCCCGCGGGGCGGTCGCGGCAGATGGTGTCGTTGTAACGCTCGGCAAATGGCCCTGTAAACAGCTCATGCCAGTAGTTCCTGTCGGGGTCGGTGACGACCATCATGAGCCCCGCTACGCTTGGGCTGTCGAAGTAGACCTCCACGTCCACGCCGCCGAAGGGTTCCGAAGGGAGGTCGATGCCGAAGTACTGGGGCGTGTTGGCCCAGTCAAAGTCGCTCTGGATCTGCATGCAGTAGCGTCGGCCCCCTCCAGTGAGCGGCGTCGCGGTGGCCTGGATGTGGGGGGCCCCTGTGAGCAGGTGAGCGCCGGGACGCGTGCGCACGGCCGTACCCAGGTCCGGGTCGTCGTGGGGGTCGCAGTCGTGGTCGTCTGGGTCGTTTCGGTCACGGAGCCGTTGGCGACGGAGAGCTTGTACTCGAGCCAGGACCGCGCCGAGGACAGCCTCGCAAAGGTGCTCTGCCCGATGTCGCAGGTGTCCCAATACCAGCTCGCCAATGCGACCTCCTCCAGGATCCCGTCGGCGTTGAACTGCAGCAGTGGGCTTCCAGAGTCGCCGATGCAGTGGGACTTGCCCGGGCCGCCGGCGCAGAGCCAGCTCGGGTGGAAGGTCTCCGCGGTGAAGTTCACCAGGGAGGGGTCTCCTTCCAGGGTGGAAGCCTCGTTGTACCGGTCCATGCACTCGGCGATCGTTAGGGCCGTGAGGTTGCCCTGTTGCAGGTACTGGGGGGGAAGGTGGGGTTAGTCGAGGGGCGCAGCAGGCCGACGCGGGTGGTCCCGGAACGAACCCTAGGTTCTCCGCGCTGGACGCCATCAAGGAAAAAGTCACTCTCGGCCATGCCGAAACCGATCGCGGTCACGACCGAGCCGGGCAGCGGATCCTCGGCGCGGAAGTTGATGGGGAGCACTGCTGGACTCCCTTCACCGGTCACGGTGGGCTCCGAGAGGTGCAGCACGGCAAAATCGTTGACGGTGACGCCCGGGAGGGGGGAGTCCACAAGGAAATCGGGATGTAACTCGAAGCTCTTGACGGGGAACGAAAATCCCCCTTCTTCCTCGACGGTCTTGCTGCGGTTGCGGCGGCCGGTCTCGATGAAGCCGGTGAGGCCGTACATACGCCAGAAGTCGACGCAGAGGCCTGCATAGGGGTGAGGGAACGCGTGTCAGAAGGTGTATCCGTGCCGCGAAGCGGACGGAGCCCCGTGGCCTGCCTCCCTACCTGCGGTGAGAGCCATCCTCGGGGCCACCAGGGCCGCCCCGCAGACAAACACGTTTGGGCCGCCAAAGGGGATGGTGACATACAGCATCGCGTGGAAGGGGTACTTGGAGTCCGATTCGACCGTCGTGCCGCCGATGATGGCCGGCGGAGGCGAACCACCGGCGGTGCCGATGCGCTGCGCGGCCGGCCGGGCGGAGGCCGCCGAGGGGCGCGGCCCGCTGGTGCGGTTGAGGAACGCGGCCTTCAGGATCTTGAGCTCCCGGAGGTACGTGGCGGGGAGCCGGGAGCCGAGCTGGGCACGCGGGGCGGCGGCATCGGCCCCGCACAGGAGGGCGAGCGCGGCGAGCGCGGCGAGCGCGGCCACGGCGAGCGCGGCGTGGCGGATCATGCTTGCGGCGCGGCGGAGATCTCGGCGGCGGGAGCGGGTGGCGACGGCCGGTTTTAGTTCCCGTCAGGCAGAAATCTGGACTTTCAGGGAAGGTTCTTTTCGGGTCCAGCGGCTGAAGGGGTGATGACCCGAGGTCCCCGCTTCGCCGCAACGCCGCGCCCCTTGCGCCAAACTCAGCTGGATATTTCAGGAGGTCGATCGCCGGCCACAGGGCCATCGACCGGCGGCGGTGGTGTGCGGACACGGCCGGCAGCGAAAACGGCGGGGCCGGTTCCAGCCAGGAGAGTGTTCCATGGCTTTCGCCCCGCGGGCCGACATGACCGCCCGCCCGGGCCGCCGAACGTTCTTTCGAACTGCATCTGGGCGCTCCGGCATGGCCGGCGGTCCTCTTGACCGCGTCTTAGGCGCCCCAGATGGGGCGCCTTCGGCGATTGTGGGCGTCTGCACCGCCAGCGATGCCAGGGACGGGTGGCAAACGGCCGATGGTCCGGCCGTTTTCCCGGAGGGCCGCTCCTCCTCGACGCGCTAAGCATCGGGCGCCGGTCGGACGCCCAGCACGTCCCGCGTTGCCGCCACTTTCTCCTCGAGCTCGCAGAACCTGTGCTTCGGGGTTCGTAGCCGCACGCAACCTGCGGCGATCGGCACAGCCCCGCTCGACCGCTCCCATCGCGGCGGTACTGCGGGCTCCCGCCCACAGCTGCCGCCCATGGGGACCCGTGCCAGCCCCAGGATACGTCGTCTGGCGTCCCGGGCACCAGGGCAGCACCGCGATCCCGATTCCGCTGGCCGTCCCCGATCCGCCCGGACTGCTGGCTTCTTCGTCGGGTCCGCGTCGTGGACCGCCGGCTGGAGGACGGAAGGAGAAACGGGGCATGGATTCGGAGCACGAGAGCACGATCCAAAGCGCGACCACGGGGTCATCTTCGCCCGTCGCCTCTTCGGGCCCGGCATCACCCACACCCCACCCGTCCCTCCTCCTTCCTCCCGACCTCCACCCCCGCCGCCTCGTAGACCATCTCCAGCGCGTTCCCCAGCATGTCGGCCCACGCGTTGCCCGCCTCCCAGGTGACGTAGTGCAGGCAGTCCGCCCCGCCCTTGTGGCCGTCCCCGCGCAGCGCGGTGGCGAAACTCACGTCCAGCAGGATCACCCCCGGGAACTCGTCCCGCAGGAGGGCGCCGAGGAGGTGGTTCTGCCGGTAGAACGAGCCCCAGTGGTGCGGCAGCCCGCACCACGGCTGGGGCACATCCAGCGGCGCGCGGATGAGGGAACAGTTCTCGTGACCCGGGGGGGTCGTCCGCGCGAAGACGATGGCCCGGGGGGCGGCGCGGCGGAGGTGGGAGAGGGCCGAGCGCCACGAAGACACGTAGAGAGTGTCGTTCTCGTAATGCGAGCCGCGGTTGAGCACCAGCACGCCCGGGAACCCCGCCAGGCCCGTCGACCAGGGAAAGTCCGAGTAGTAGTAATTGACCGTCGCCCTCGGGTCGCCGTCGACGAGGAGGCGGTCCGCGCGGTTGTACAGCATGTAGGCGCACTTGAAGTCCGCGTCGCCCGGCTGCAGGGGCTGCGGGGGGGTGCAGATGTTGACGACGATGGTCTTGTTGTACCGCCCGATGTGCCAGTCGGGCAGCGGCGGAGGCGTGGGGAGGAGGTGGGGATCGGTGTCGTTGCCGCAGAAGGGGTCGGAGGAGGGAGGGGCGGAGGATGGACTGCTCCGAGGGTGCAGTGAGCTGCCTGTCCGGCCGGGGGTCTGCCAGGCGGCCTCGGGTGCGGCCCAAGGCCCGCCGGCGGTGAGCTTCGCGTCCAGCGCGTGCAGCACGTACCGCGTCATGGAGTCGCCGACCAGCCCGAGCTTCCTGCCGTCCAGCAGGCGGCACAGCCCGCGGGGCGAATACCGTTTCCAAGGCCTGCCGCAGTTCCCGGGCGCCCACAAATAGGTCGCGTTGGCGGGGTCGCCCGGGGGGGCGGGCACCCATTTCCCTTCCCACGAATAGCACTGCAGGATTTTGTTGAGGTCGGCCCATTTTGAGGCGGGCATTTCGATACCCTCGGCGACGAGGACCGGCAAGTCCGCCCCGGGGGCAGGGGCCCAGGGGAGCGGAGGCCGCGGAGGTAGCGCGGGCAGGGCCGGTGGGGGCGGCGGGGGCGGCGGGGGCGGCACCGGCTGACCGGCAGTCAAGACCGGAGCGCTCCCTCCGGGAAATGTTTGGCCGCCCCAGCCGTCGTCGCCCCCGCCTGAAAGGAGGAGGAAGAGGCCCGCCGCAAGCAGCAGTGTGAGGAGCGCCGCGAGGAGCGGCGCCCACCGCGGCCCCGGCGCCGCGGACGCCGCCATGACCTGTCAAGAGAGCCCGCACGCACGCCGCGGCGGCCCTCCGGACCCGGGCGTGGAAAAAGTGGGCGGGGCCCGATTGCAGCGGGACTGGCTGTGCAGCCCTTGCCGCCTCTCTCCTCCTCTCGGCCCGTCCGCCTACGGCACCCAAACCGTATCGGCCATCACAAAACTTGACCAGCGGGTAGAAGTGAGGGTGAATCTCCCAGCCGTATTGCAGATGCTCCCTGGAGCCCGTCTCCCACATCCCGTTCCCGATTGCACTTTCCGGTCCATCCCATCCTCGTCGTCCAACCCTCTTGATTTAAGACGACCGCCGGAGAATGCCATGCTCGTGATGAAGGAGTGGGACGGGCGGCTTGCGAGGGTCCGGACCGGTCCGGTCACTCGGGTTGTCGCGGGGACACCTAGGGAATTCGGGATCGCGGTGGCCCGCGGATGCCCGGGCTGCCCGACCATCCGCCCCGTGTTACGGATCTCTGTCCACGAGCTGGGAGCCCGTTCGCAATGGGAGGGGGCGAGCGAGCGGGCGGTGCCGATCGGGTGGGTGGGTCCGCGGCCCGGTCGAACCCGGAAGCGAAGAACATGCGCACAGGAGCTTCAAATGACAGTGCCGCAGTATTGCCGGGTCGCTTAGTCGGCTCCCCGAGGCGGAACGCGTCGCTAAGGACGGCGTCCCGGAAAATCGGCCCGTCCCTGGGCCACTGCCTCCTTCGCCACCCATCCCCGTGCCCGTCGCGGGATAGATTGCGCCCTCCCTGCGGGGTTGCGCCGCAACCGCCGCTCCCGCTTTGCCGGATTTGATGCAGACGCCCTCCGGAAAGAACGTTCGGGCGGGCCCGGCGGGCGGTCCGGCCCAGCCCTGGAACATTCTGCTGGCTGGAGCGGCCCGCCAACGCGTTCGCTGGCCAGTGCCCGGACCGCGACCACCGACGGCCGGAAGGTCGGTCCCCAGTGGCTGACGATGCCGAGATCTGCCCCGGCAGGCGGCGTGGCGATCGGAGGTGAATCATCGTCCCCAGCCTCCGGAGGACCCGAAGGAGGAAATCCCTGGAAGTCGAGATTTCTGCTGAACAGGACTCACCGAATCGGCCCCATCGCCGCGCGCCATCGCCGCAAACATGGTCTGCCGCGCCCTGCTGGCGCTGGCCGCGCTCCTCGCGCTCGCCGTCGCGTCCGGCGCCGACGTCCCCGCCGGGCGCTTCCGCGGCTCCCGGCTGCCCGCCACGTACCTCAACGAGCTGCGCGCCGCCAAGGCCGAGTTCCGCAACCGCACCGCCAAGCTGCGCCCCTCCGCGGCCGCCGGGAGACCGGGCGCGCTGCGCGTCGGATCCGCCGGTGGTTCGCCCCCGCCGGCAATCATCGGCGGCGCCACCGTCGAATCGACCTCCAAGTACCCCTTCTACGCGATGCTCCTCGTGCACTTTGGCGAGGACAGCCCCAGGTACTTCGTCTGCGGGGCTTCGATGATCGGGCCGAGGCTCGCGCTCACGGCAGGTGGGTCGAGGGCGTGCTCCTTCGCTGTGCGGCGGGGGAACGATCTGACTTCCGCTCCCGCGCAGCCCACTGCGTTTACTTCTGGGCTTCCGAGGGCATCGTCGGCGGCGTCATCGAGACCGGCCGCCGCAACCGCAGCAAGACCGTCGAGGAGGAAGGCGGATGGGCCTTCGAGGTCGAGAGCTTCGTGATGCATCCCGACTACGACGACTATGCGACCACCAACGACTTTGCCCTGCTGCGCCTCAAGGAACCCTTCGTGACCGGCACCAAGGACATCGCGCTGCTCCCCGTCAACCTCGGCCCGGGCGACCCGGCGCCCGGGTCGGGCGTGACCGCGATCGGCCTGGGGATCGCGGAAAGCGACTTTTTCGTCGATGAGACAATGCGTGGAACGCCCAGGGTTCGTCCTGCGTTCGGTTCGCCGCCGGGCTCTGTGCCTGAAACCGCTTCCCGCCACACAGTATCTTCAGGAGGTCAACATCACGGCCCCATCGAACGCCGAGTGCATCGCCGCCACCAACGAGTACGGCATAGTGGCCTTCCCCCCTCCCGAGTGGGACTGGGTCAACATGACCCAGGAGGACTTCAGCCCCACGTGGCTCTGCGCCGGAGGTCCGGGCAAGTCGCCTTGCCAGGGGGACTCTGGTGGTCCCCTGCTGCTGTACACGGCCGACGGCAACGTCTCGGTGGTCGGGCTCGTGAGCTGGGGCTTCCTCGGCTGCAGCGCCCCGTACGGATTCTTTTCCCGCATTTCCGCGGCGCAATCCTTCCTGGAGTGGCCGATCCTGGTCGCCAACGGTTCCGTGACCGAAACGACCCAGACGACCACGACCGCGACCCCCACGACGACCCGCACTTGGGTACGGCCGTGACCCCGCGCCCCGCCGCTTCCCCGCTCACCCCGTCTTCCCCGCATCCAGGCAACCGCTACGCCTCTCACACCCGGGGGCCGGCGCTACTGCGCACAGGTCCAGCAGGACTTTGACTACGGCAACACCCCCCAGTTTTTCGGCATCGATCTCCCCAACGATACCTTTGGCGGCGTGGACGTGGAGGTCTACTTCGACAGCCCCAGCATCTCGGGGCTCTCGATGGCCCTCACCGACCCCGACTGGTTCTACTGGACCACCCTGTTCGACGCGCCCAACATCATCGACGGCAACGAGACCATCTGCCGCGACCGCCCCGCCGGATTGCCCATCATCTTCGACGACGACGCCCCGTACGGGTACGTCGACGGCTCGGCCGAGTCCCTGACGGTCGGGGAGGCCTGCCTCGGGACGCGGTACCGGCCCTTCCAGGGCGATGGTTCCTTGGACTCGCTGGTGCAGCAGCAGCAGGAGTCCGGGCTCTCGACGCTCCTGCTGGGGGTCAACATCTTCGATTTCCAGAGCACCATGCACGTCGACTCGTGGTGCGTCTCCTTCGAGGGCCCCCGCACGACCACGACATCTGCGTCCGCCACGCCTTCGACCACGAGGACCTGGGTGAGTGTTCCGCGGCGGGCCCCGAGGCGCCGAATCTGACGTGCAGCCTTCCTCCCACCCGTGCAGGCCACCGCCACGCCGGCCGTGCCAGGCGTCATGCGGTACTGCAGCTCGGCGCAGAAGGACCTCACCTACCGCAGCACGCCCGCGAACCTCAACATCGAGGTGCCCAACGTCGGTCCCGTCGGCGGCGTGGACGTGGAGCTCTACTTCGACGCCAACTCCCTCAACGGAATCTACATGTCGGTCTACAACGGCAACTCGTTCAACGGCGGGCCTTCCGCCGAGACCCAGCTCTTCAACTCGCCCTCCAACGAGACCAAGTGCGGCCAGCGCCTCGCCGGGAACCCCCTCATCTTCGACGACTCGGCCGCGCTCCAGTACCTGGATTACCCGGACAACGATAACCTGACGGTCGCGGAGGCGTGCCTGGGGACGCGCTACCGCGCGCAGACGCCCCTCTCGGTGCTGGCGTTCAACGGCTCGGCCACCACGTGGACGCTCTACTGCCACATCTACAGCGGCATGACCTCCGTCTTCGTCGACTCGTGGTGCCTCTCCTTCAAGCCCGGCGTGATCGCAGCCGTGACTTCGACGCTCACCACGACGGCCATTTCGACCGTGACCTCGGTCTCGACAGTCTCGCTCCCGGCCGTCACCTCGACCGTCACCTCGACCTCGGTTTCGGTCTCGAACGCACCCCCCGTCACCCTCACCAGCACGACCTCGCTCGCCGCCATCACTGTCTTCAGCACGAGCACGGTGTCGGTGCCGACCACGGTCACGACCGTCTCGACGAGCGTCTCCACGAGCGTCTCCACGAGCGTGGTCTCATTCCCCGTGACGACCACCAAGGTGTCGACCGCGACCAAGACCGTCGGCAAGGTCACGACCACGCTCGTGCGCACGACCAAGATCACGATCAAGTCGACCAAGACGGTCAAGGTTACCGCGACCAAGACCGTCACGTTCAAGGCCAAGAGGCGGTAGAGGGAGGGAGGGAGTGGAGAGACGGACGGGGAAAAGGCAACCACAGTATTGTAACACTATCACTAGCATATTCGGGGAATGACGAACGGAGTTTTGTATTCAGTAGCCGCCTTTTTGGTAGTGGAAGCCGGCAGCCTTTGGACTACTCGTAGGCCGACGCAGCGCTGTTGACGGGTGCGAAAGCCCGACCGGTGACGCACCGTCTCCCAAGACCTTCGGAGCCCCACCCGCACAGCAGAAACCGGAAAGATGACCTCCTCGGGCGCGCCTCCCCGCACGGACGACCGCGATTCCGCGGCCCCCGGCTCCACCGCCTCCGGGCAGCCCAAGGACCAGGGCGGCGTCGTCGGAGGTCCGCCCGGCGCTTCTTTCCCAAAGCCCTGATAGAATGCCTGCTCAACTCGCCGTCCCCACCAGCGCTCAAATCCGCCGTCGGCCTGGGCGCCTCGCAGCCCGCGCAGGAGCACGGCTCGTCCAACGCCACGCCGCAGGCGCAGGCGGCATTCACCCCCGGCGAGACGCCCAAGCCGGCGTCGGCCGAGGCCGCGGGGAGGGGGCAGAACCCGTGGACGACGGAGGAGCCGAGGCACTGAGGGCGTGCGGAGGGCGGTTTCGGCGCGGGCTCGTGCGTGCCCGATGGGAGATCTGGCTGGCCGGCCGGGAAAGGAGGACAACTCAGCAACACACTCTTCGAGCTTGCTACAAACATGCCTGCCCGATTCGCCCGTCCCAAGACCGTACATACCGCTCAAAGCCACGTCAGCTCCACGATCTGCCTCACAGTCGGATCCCCTTTGTAGACCATCTCCACCAACTTCCCCATCCTCGCCTCGCCCAGCGCCCCTGCCAGCCCGCGGAACTTCTTCTCGATCCGCGCGCCCTGCGGCTCGGGCTCGCCCTCTTCGGCCTCGCCGCCGGGGGCGACGACGTACTTGGCCGGCCTGCCCGAGTCCGACTTGCCCTTGCCCACGGTGCCGTCAGCGAGGACAACTTCGACCTCGGCCTTGTTTCCCGTGGGGTCCCATCCCTCGAGGAAGTCGATTTCCACGCCCTCGCGGACCAGCCTCGCAGCCTCGGCGTCGGCCTGCACCGCGGCGTCGGTCCAGGTGGCGAGACGGCCCGTGTCGCGGCCGAGGGCGGCGGCAGCGAGGGCGTGCCGAAGCGAGAACTTGGCTTCGAGGCCGGTGCGGGGGTTCAGAATGTTGCAGACTCGCGAAGTGTGGGCCGCGATCTTGAGGCGAATCGTGCGGATCGGGGCTGGGAGAGGGTTGGGAAGGCTCCGAACCGCAAGAACAGCCGCATCGATCGGCGCGGCCGTGAAGTAGCAACTAGCGTGATACTTGAAGAGGTTGTTGCGGAGGTGCCACCCGCCGGCCTTGCCCTTGCCGGGGAACCAGTCCTTGGCGGCCCCCTCGAGCGACTCTGCCCAGTTGAAGTCGCCGCTGTGGCTCGCCACGAACCCCTGCGCGCACTCGAGCGCGTCGGGCCTGCTCTCGAACCCGCGCGAGGCCAGCAGCGCCGACAGCAGCCCGTGGTACCCGGCCTTGCCCGCGTGGAACGGCTTGGCGTGCGTGCCGAAGAGCGACTTGAGGCCCGAGGCCTGGGTGCCCGCGAGCCCCATCGCGTGCGCGGTCTTGGCGGCGTCGAGGCCGAGCAGGCGGGCGCACGAGGCGGCGGCGCCGATGGCGCCGAGGGTGCCGGTGGCGTGGAAGCCGCGGCCGGTGTACATGTCGGGCGAGACGAGGGCGCCGAGGCGCGAAGTGACCTCGAAGCCGGCGGCGAAGGCGACGAGGACGGCGGGCAGGGAGTTGGCCGGTGCCGGGAGGGTCTCGGCAAGGGCAAAGAGCGGCGGGAGGAGGGCGACCGAGGTGTGCGTGGGGCCCATCATCTCCACTGTAGGACATTTCCCGACGGAGTAATGTCAGATGCTGTAGACTACCGACACTCCTCCTCTGGGCCACCCACCATCGTCGAAATCCAGCGTGTGGGCGGCGGTCCCGTTGAGCAGCGTGGCATCAAGGGAAGCCAGCCGCATCGGCTTGAGCCCCTCCGTGGTCCCGCCCCAGATCGACGCGCCGCCCTCGAGCAGCGTGTCCCCGAACGCCGGGTCGTACTGCTTCGCCTGCGCGACCAGCTCGGCCTCCAGGATTTTGAGCAGCTCGACGTTGTCGAGGCCCTCGACCGACGCGGAGGGCAGCTGGTGCGCGGCGACGGCGCAGCCGAGCGTGTCCAGGACGCATTGCCGCGCGATGTGCAGGCACTCCTCGGGGACCTAACACAGCGAGATGAACAGGAGGTGGCAATAGAAGGTGGTTAAAGGGTGTTTAAGTCGGGAGACCGGAGCAGGTCGGCGCACCTCGTTGCCGGGCGTGCCGACGGCCGCGACCCACTCGGCCAGCCGCATCGTGAGGCCGGACGAAGCGCGGTCGGGCGCGGAGGAGGCGTCGGCGGCGGGCATCGCGGGGGCGTGTGGGGGGCAGAGCGGAAGTGTGGGGTTCGGCCCGACGGAGCCGCGGTTCGTCGGCCGCCGGATGAGCCTGGCACTGAGCGGAAATGTCGGCCGTGCGCTTCTGAATTCGCATGCAAAGATGACAAAAACAGAAAAGACTTGCAGCCCGACGCAGGATTCGGATGGATGCCGCGCGGAGGCAATGATTCGCGGTCCCAGACACCGCTACTTTCCCCGTCTTCCGTCGGCAAGGTAGTGTGCCCAAACCTTGTGACGACCAGCAAAAGATCAGGCAGTCAATGAATCCGGTTGCAATCGACATTGTACGAAGATCTGTTGCGCGGGAGGCTGCTCATTTGAGCGGCTGCGTTCCCCTGACTGGGAGCCCGGCCGAGCCTCTTGACACTTCGTCGTCTGCCCATCAACCACGCGCGAGCGTCGCCGTAGCTGGATGCCTCACTCCGAAATCATATCCCGCGCCTCCTTACGCAGCAGCCGGGGCGACGAGAAGCCCGGCCATTCGCCGCCTTGAGGTGGGCCGCGGTGGCAAGTGGCAGCCCGCGCCGTGACTAACTTTCCTCGCGCCCAAGAGCCCCGCGTCTCCCACGGGGACCATGGCATCTCCGCCCTCGCCACCGCCACTGCCGCTCGCCGCGATGCCGTCGCCCGCGGAGGGCGCGGCGCTGCCGCCGTCGCCGGCCGAGGAGGGCAGCGAGCGCGGCTCGGACGCGGTGACCATCGGCGACGCCGCCGAGGCCGAGGCGCGGCCGGCGCCGGCGGGAAAGGACATTTCCGAAGTGGCTGAAGCCGCGTACTCGAGCGCGGACGGGGGCGGCGCCGCAGGGGACCCGGAAAAGGGCGACGGTGTGGAGGAGGAGCAGCCGAAACCAGGGCAGGGGCTCAAGGACTTTCCCGACGGCGGCTACGGCATCGTAATCGTAATCGCCAACTTCCTAGCGCTCTTCATGTCCTGCGGGTGGGCGGCGACCGGACGGCCCGCTCCGGATCCCCCTCACATGCTGACCTCTCCACCGCCCCCGCAGCCTGCAGTACGCCGCCGGTGTGTACATCCGCTCCTATTTCTACACGCAGTACTTCGGCCCGCAGACGAGCTACTTCGTCATCTCCTTCGTCGGCTCCCTCAACGCCGTCGCCTTCCCCGCCTTTGCCCCCTTCACCGGCTCCCTGTGCTCCTACCTCGGCCCGCGGATCGTCGTCATCACCGGCGGCGTCATCCAGGGCATCTCCCTCATCCTCGCTTCCCTGGCCACCCAGCCCTGGCAGATGCTCCTCTCCCAGGGGCTCATGTTCGGCATCGGCGAGGTGCTCGTGTACATGGGCGGCGTCGCGGTCATCCAGCAGTGGTTCCTGCGCAAGCGCGGGCTGGCGATCGGGCTGGCGCTCAGCGGGAGCGGGTTCGGCGGGCTGGCGATGAGCGCCGTGTGCCAGCTGCTGATCGACCGGTTCGGGTTCCCGTGGAGTCTGAGGATCATCGGGTTTTTGACGCTGGGGGTCGTGGTGTGCTGCGGGGCGCTCATGACGCCGAGGATCAAGCCGGGATTCAGGACGGGCAAGGTGGCGGGCAAGAGGCTGCCGATCCGTGGGTCGGCATCAAAGGGGCAACACGACGGCTTGCTGACCGCGTTCGCATGCAGTCGACTTTTCCGTCTTCAAAAACAAGCACTTTGTCGTGTTCTACGTCAGCGGCGCCCTCTCGATGATGGGATACTTTGTTCCGTAGGTCGTGTTGGACTCGTGGACGAGCCTCTCGCTCACTGGCCCGTTTCTTGCCGTCCTGCACATCAGCTTCCTCTACAGTGAGTCTCCGACCACATGCTTCGATCTGGTCCGTGACTGAACCGCATCGCCGTCAACAGTGTCTTCGTACGCGACGTCCAAGGGCATCTCCGCCTCCCTGTCCGCGCTCGCCCTCGGCCTCATGAACGGCGCCTCGGCCGTAGGCAGGATCATCGGCGGCTACGCCGGCGACAAGGTCGGCTACATGAACGCCTTCACCGCGTGCCAGCTGGTCACGCCCGTCGTCGTGCTGTGCATATGGCCTTTTGCCAACACCTTTGGCGCCGTGGTCGCGGTGTCTGTGCTCTACGGGCTCGGCGCGGGCGGCTACATTTCCGTGATGCCGCCGATGGTGCTCTCCGTTTTCGGCGGGGGCGAGGCCGTCGCCATCCTGGGCATGCAGATGTCCTCGGGCCTGATGGGCTCGCTCGCCGGGCCCCCGATCGCCGGGCTCATCACGGACTCGCACACGACCACCCTTCCCGACGGGACCAAGTCGATAGACTGGATTCCCACGATCATGTATGCCGGCGCGTTCCTGCTCGCCGGCAACGTGCTGCTGGTGTGGATCCGCGGGGACAAGACCGGGTGGAAGCTCAGGTACAAGATCTGAGCGCGGCGCGGACCCGTGCGGCGTGGCACCGCAGGGCGATGTGGAAAGGGTGGCTTGCCAATAGACTGTGCAGTGAACGTGTTTGAAGCTCGCGACCGCTCTATCTGTCGCAGTGGAGGCGGCCGGGCGGCGGACAATAAATTCTCGCGACCGCCGACGGGCTTGGCCACCGGCCGCCCCCCTTCCCGAACTCCTCACTCTCGCGGTCTCCCGCCCGCTCCGCCCCTCCTTCCGCCGCGATGTCCCTCCTGCCGAGCTCGTGGCTCGTCACCTTCCTGCTCCTGGCGGCCGTCGGCGCGCTCTGCTACGAGCTGTACCGCCGGCTGTTCCTCTCGTTCGACGACAACATCCCGACCGTCGTGCTGCCGATGCACCCGCCGCCAGCACACGTGGAGGACCTTCACGTGTGGGACACGGGTTCGTCCTGTCACTTGGCGGAGGTCGCGGAACGGGATTCACCACGAGCCGCCGCCAGAACTGCTCCTCAAGCACAAGACCACCGTGATGCGGGTCATCAACATGTTCAAACCGTACGGCGGGCCCGTTGCTCCGCGCGATTCGGGCTTACACGCCGCTAAGGTGGAACCGGACCCTGCTCGTCGCCGACCCCGCCGTCGCCAAGGAGATCTTCGCCGGTCCCAACTGGGAAAAGTTCCAGCGCCCGCACTGTCGGTCCCCCCCGCCGACCGCGCCCGCCAGCCCCTGATCACGCCGGTTTTCAGGGTCGCAGGACTACCACATGTTCCACGCCGGCGGAATGATCCTCATGCCCAACGGGCAGGAGTGGCGCGAGGCGCGGGAGCACCTGGGCACGCGGACCTTCTCGTCGACGACGGTGCGGACCTACGTGCCCATCCTGAGGGAGCAGTTCGCGTTCCTGCGCCGCAAGATCGAGGAGGAGATCGACAAGAACGGGGGGAAGATCGACATCCAGCACCTTTACAACAACTTTAGTGCGTACGCCGTTCCGCCGTTTGGGCCTGCCTTGACGACCCTTCCGCCCCAGCTTTCGACGTCATCTGCCGCCTCACGTTCGGCGAGTCCGTCAACGCGCAGACCACCGACGAGGGCACTCGCTACCTTGAGGCGTGGGACAATCTGCTCGAGTATTCCAACATCCTCGTCGCGATCAAGGGCCTCCTCCACCCCACCTTCTACAAGCTCTTCCCCGGCATCGTCAACGGCCACAAGGATGCCTACGAGCTCGTCTCGGGCCTGATCCGACGCAACGTCGCGCGGCACCGCAACGGCGAGGACAAGCGCGTGTCGATCCTGGACGACTTCCTGAACAACGCCAAGGTGCCCGGGTGGCTCAAGGAGGACTCGCAGCTGGAGAAACAGATGATGACGTTCCTGTTTGCCGGCCACGACGTGGGTTTGCCGGGCCGCCGCGGCCCCTGCGCCCTCTCACCCGGCCTTTCCGCCAGACCACCGCGGGCCTCCTTTCCTTCCTCACCCACGAGCTGGCGATCCACCCGGAGTGGCAATCCCGCGCTCGAGAGGAGGTCCTTGCGGCCTTCGGCCCCGGCAACGGCGAGAACTACGTCACCGAGCTCGAGAAGCTCGAGACGCTCCCCGTCCTGAACGCCTGCATCAAGGGTGGGATCCGCTGCCCGCCGCCGCCGCCAGCCATGCACGTTTCCTGACAGGGTTTCCGCAGAGACCCTCCGGATGTACCCCTCCGCCCCCGTGACGGGCGGCCGCGCGATGTACGAGGACTTTGTCTACCAGTACACGGACAGCCTGACCAAGGAGCAGAAGCGGATCGATCTGCGCACCGGGGACCAGGTGCTGCCGTTCCTGTACGCGATGCAGCGGCATCCCGACATGTGTGCGTGCTGCGGCGCCCCACGGCGGTGCTGCCTTCAGCTGACCTTGCTTCGTCTGCAGGGGACAAATCCTTCGGCTCGCCCGACGAGTTCAACCCCGAGCGGTTCATCAAGGATCCCGTCGGCGGGGCCATCAGCCTGTACGCCTTCAGCCCTGTAGGTTCCCTGCGACCCAGGCGATCCTTCCGCGACTGATCGAATGTCTGCAGTTCGGCAACGGCGCCCGCAAGTGCGCCGGCGAGCGCCTCGCCCTCGGCGAGGCCCGGCTGTCCATGGCCGAGATCCTGCGGCGGTACGAGTGGGTGCCGCAGGACGGGCACAGGCTCGAGCAGGCCTTCTCGGGGACGATCAAGGCCAAGCACGGGGTGAAGATCGTGATCAAGAGGCTTGTGGCGTGAGCGGAGCCGAGGAGGCGTCGAGATCGGCATGAGGAGCTGGCGGTGTCCGCTTGGTCGTGGAGAGGCTTGCGGCGTGATGGAGCCGGGCACTGCCGCGCATTTGGAAGATCTAGACAATGTAGAGCTCAGTCAAACTTCTGCCATAGATTATCGCACATTTTCGGTGCCACGGCGGGCGGGGTTCTGTTGGGAGACAGCAGCTGGCCCGACGCCAACAGCGCGGCGAAACCCTCTATCTTTGCAGGACAGCAAACCCCCTGCCCGGGCGTCGATTCGCTTTCGGGGCCACTTTCTGCCTGCGGGTCCAGTGCCCCCACGATGCCGTCCCGCGAGGCGCTCGCCACGGCGGCCGGCGTCGCGGCCGGCGCCATCGCGCTCGGCACCCTCGCCGCGCGCCGCACCCTGCAGGTCGGCGCCTTTGCCTCCGCGGCGGACGTGCTCTTCGGCCCCGCGAAGCCGCCGCCGCTGCCCACCGCCGCCGATGCCGACGGCAACGTCAAAATCGACATCGACACGCCCCGATACTCGGTCACCGGAACCGTGCACAAGGACCTGCTCCCCGTCGCCGAGGCCTTCCTGGACAACATCGTGCGCGGGGAGGAGGTCGGCGCTGGGTTCACGCTCTACCACGAGGGGAAGCGCGTCGTCGACCTCGCCGGCGGGCTCAAGGACAAGTCGGGGCGGCGCTACGACCACGAGAGCTTCAACCAAGTCTGGTCGTCGGGCAAGGCCGTGACGGCCGTCTTGATTGCGTACTGCGTCTCGAAAGGCTACTTCAACTACGACGATCCCGTCGCCAAGCACTGGTGGGCATCTTTCGACCGCGCTGAAAGAAGATCAGCTGATTCAGGTGCCCCCTCCAGGCCCGAGTTTGCGCAGGGCAACAAGGAGAACGTCCTTATCAAGCACCTACTCCAGTCGCGGGCCGGGGTAGGCTGGATCGACAAGGAGAACCTGCCCCACATCGAGGACTTCTGGGAGGACCTGGACAAGGTAGCCGCCATGTTGGCCAAACAGCAGCACAACTGGGATGGCAAGCTGGTCCAGAGCTAGTGGGTTGCGCGTGCCCGCCCTCTCGACCAACTCAGCTGACGTCTGTTCCCGCAGCCACGCGCTGAGCGGCGGCTGGTTCCTGAACGAGATCCTCCGCCGCACGCACCCGAAGAAGTTCACCATCAGGGAGGTCATGGAGCAGGAGGTGCTGCCGGTGCTGGTCCCCAAGGGCGAGGAGAAGAGCCACCCCCTGTTCGTCTCGGTGCCCGAGACCCCGGAAGTGATGGGCCGCCTCTGGGACATGACCGAGTACGCTGCTCCGTCCCGTGCCCCCTCTGACGCCGGCTCACGGGATCCGCCACACCAGATACCCCGCCACCCGCGCCCTCCTCCGCGCCCTCCTCCCCCTCTCGATCAACCCCGAACCCATCCACCCCTCCTTCCTCCGCGACCTCGGCAACCCCGACTCGATCGCGAACCGCTCCGCCGCCGCCTCGACCCCTCCCATGCGCGGCCCCGACCCCGTCTCGGGCAAGCGCGGCCCGATCCCGCTGGGAATGAACACCTGGGGCACCCGGCGCGGGCAGCACACGTCGTACGGGATGCACGCCAACGCGCGGTCCCTGGCGCGGTTCGCCGCCGTGATGTGCGAGGGCGGGGAGCTCGACGGGCAGCGGCTCGTGGACCCCGAGGCGTTCGCGAGGGCGACAGGGAGGGATCCATGGGTCGGGTACGACAGGTTTTTGAACGAGGTGATACACTTCACCGACGGCGGGTTCGCGATCTGGGACGCCAAGAGCGTGCCCAACATGCCGACGGACGACAGGTGGCTGCACGCGGGGCAGGGGTGGACGTGGTACGGTGGGTGATCCGGATGCTTGGCATGCGTGCCGGTTGGTGATTGATCCGGTGGTGGGCAGGCTGGGGAGGGTACGGCGGTTCCGTCATCGTCTGGGAGCCCAAGAAGCGCCTTGCATACGGCTAGTGGGTGCCGTCCACATGGCCCGCACGGCCGCGACCTCACCAGACCCTCTCCTTTCCCGCCCAGCGTTCCCTCGGCGATGCAGATCGCCATCCTCGGCGACCACCGCTCGGCCAAGCTGGTCGAGAAGGCCGTCGAGTGCCTGGAGAAGAGCGGCGCCATCAAGGCCTGAGCATCTGCGAGTATTGCTTTCTATGCTTGATTCAACGGGTGTAACTATAAACAACGAGGTAACAATTGTGCACTAGGGAGACCAATTTGACCACGGGCGACGTGGTGGTCATCGGATCAGCAAACTTGGGTCGGGCACGCGGACCCCTGCGCAGCGTAGAACGAAAACCCGGGGTTGTCGTTCTCGTACGTGAGGCACCCGATCGCGGTGTAGCACTGCGTCCCCGCGTCGTCGGGCGTGTTGCGGAAGGTGTAGTGCGTGCAGCCGGATCTGGCCTCGCACGCCGCGCGGCAGTTTGCGTCGGTAGTGACGCCCGCGTGCCGCACCATGCTGTTCGCGGCGTAGAGGCAGCAGGCGTTGCCGGCGCCGCAGTTCGTGTAGGAGCGCGGCTGGGCGTCGTAGCGGCGGTAGAGGTTCGCCCTGACGGTGTTGGCAACGCAGGCGACGTGGTCGGCCGGCGCGCCTTCGTAAGCGAACTCGCTGCGGGCGGCGCGAAGGGTCAGCCGGTGGCGGTTCCTCAGACGGGTCCTTCGCCTACCAGAACTCTTCGGAGGAACACTCGGAGCAGCTCCGCCGAAAGACCGCGGCCAGTTCCGGGACGCTGCGCGAGGAACGGTCAGAAGCTCGGCCGGCGGAGCCGCGCGGGGTACCAACGCAGCGGAGGCGGCCGGCCGGGCAAAGAGCAGAAGAGCAACCAAGGCGGCTTGTGCGACGCGGGCTGGCATCTAGACGGTTTGCGGGGGGATTGGGGGATTGTTCGAGGGTTTCGAGGGACTGGCGCAAAGCGGGCTTGGCTGATTGGCTGTGCCAACTTCCGGCTCGGAAATGCATCGTTCTGGTGAGCCAACAAACATATGCTGTGCTAGGAGGGTCCGCTCTCGTGGCACCCCATCCTCCGGCCGAGCCCGCGCCTCTCGCGAGTAACATCGGCAACTCCGAACCAACACAGCCCGCTGCAGCCACCGTTCCAGTCCGCCCCGTCCCGCATGAGCTGGGGGACTCGCAGCGCCGGAAGGCACCTCACAAGCCCGCTGGGCAGTAAGAGTCCAGCACCACACGGATCCCGACCCCGTTGAGCAGGCCCCAGAGCGCGAATAGCACCGTGAAGAGCGAGACCACCAGCGCCCTCGTTGTCCCGTAGGTCACCTTGATCCCCGCGAACCGCGCGGGTTCGGCGGATGCAGCGACGGCATCGAGGCGTCTCGAGAGGGCGGAGAGACGCTGCTGCAGCGCCTGCAGGTCGAACGCGGCGTCCCGGTCCGGCCGGGGCCTCGAGGATGCGGCGAGCGAGAGGAGCCGGAGGGCCTCGGCGGAGCCGGCGCGAATGACGGCGCAGACGGCCCCGATCCGGGCGTTTGCCGCGGCGAGTTCGACGAGGAAAGAAACAACGATGAACAACCACCATACGAGGAACGCGAGTTCCCAGGCGGGGACGCAGCGGCCGACGGCGAGGTTCGCGATGAAGGCGGGAACGAAGAAGAGGACTAGCACCAGCGAAAACCGCTGCACGGAAGCGGTCTGCATCCGCAGGGGAATGATCCACGAGCTGCTGAGGTAGCCGAGAAAGTCGAAGAGAAAGGGTTCCTTGACGTCTTCGGGGCTGGCGGCCACCTCATCTCCGGCGCGCGCGGGGCCCCCATTGCCAAATGCGGCTTCCGTCTTTGCCTGACGAGGTACCGAAATCGCGCCAAGGTTGGTCCTGTAGTCCGTGAGCAGGCCTGCGAGCAGCACATCCACGGCCCGGCACTGCAGCCTACGCGAGAGCTCCATCAGGGGTGGCTTCGGCCGGCGGAAAATCAAGACCGAAGCCGGCCCAAGTAGGTTTCCGAGAGTAAAGGCAAGAATGAGAATCCCCAGAATCAACGTGTACCAAGTGCTCCAGAAAACGGACGCGAGGGCGACCATCGGCGTCCAGAGAGGGAAAAAGCAATGCGACAGGAAATGCAGGCCGTTCCTAATGGCGGTTTCAGGCACCGCGTACATGCCTTCCCAAAATGCCAGTCCGCCGGCACAGCCGACGGAGGCGCAGGGGCAGTTGGGATCGCCCGGCACGTGCTCCACGAGGGCAGATGGCCGCGAAAGACACAGTTCGGATCCATTCTCACCGGAAGCGCATCCCAGGAGGTCCTGCCACCTCAGCAGGGCGTGCAGCTTATGCCTCGCGGGTTCACTGATGAGCGCCCATGACTTTACGAAGGGTAACGTGAGGGCCGCAGCAGCAACCAGCGTCAAGGCCACGCCGACGGTGCCGACGATAAGATTGGCGGTGCCGAACGGTGCCACCGTGCCGGCCAACGCCGGATAAAGGGCGACAGCCGGGCCAACGGCAAAATGCCCGACCATCCCCAGCCCGAGTAGCCAGGCACCGGCCCGGCCCGCTGCCGGCGCGAGTAACGCCGCGAGAAAGCCAAGAAGACGCGAGGACCGACGTGCGGAGCGGAGGAGGTCCGCGGTCGTCGGCAAGGTCGCCTCGCGGAGCACGCGCGCTTCCACGACCTCCCCCGGGGGATCGAGCGGAGGCAGGCTCCGCAGCGCCGGCGGGGGATCGGCGAGGTCGGGCAGAATAGCCAGGAGCTCTTCCGGGGTCGGCATGGCCCGATTCGTCCTCGGTGAGGGACGTTATCGCGCGTCGAAGCTTCGGCGGAGCTTTCGCTCATCCCTCGCCGCGCAGAACCGTCGATCTGGGCACAGTCCGCACTGCCGTTGGCCATTCTGCGCATAAGGAAATGGCAATCGAATCGACAAAGAGCATGTAGAGCATTCCACCCCAATCCACCGTGGCCCAGACCATCGGCTCCCCCCGGCCGCCTCCCTCACTGGTAGCAGCCCCCCGGCCACCCCGCCGTGCACGTCCCCATGTCGACGAGCTGATACCCCCTCGAGCGGACGTAGTCGATGGCCCTCGGCGCGAGGTCGTACGCCGTCGACGGGAAGATGTCGTGCATGAGGGCGATGAAGTTCGTCCGCCACGGGTCCGCGTTGGCCATGGCGGCGTAGTAGACGTTCATCTGGCCGTCGACTCCCCTCTGTTCCCTGCAAAGGTGACGCGGGTCAGCAGAGAGGATAGGCTGCGGGGCCGTGCCGTGCCGAGGCGCACCAATCGTACGTGTCGAGGTTCCACCGCGCGAGGTCGTGCCCCAGCCTCGCCGCAATCTCCTGGGTCTGCGCGTTCCAGTACCCGTACGGCGGCCTGAAGAACCTCGGCCGCGAGCCGATGATGTCCCTCAGGGCGTCCGACACGCGCTCGATGTTGCGGTACTGCTCGTCGTAGCTGTGCGCGGGCATGTCGATGTGCTTCCACCCGTGGTTGCCGACGCAGTGGCCGTCGGCGACCATGCGGCGGATGAGGTCGGCGCGGGCGTAGACGTTGTTCTTCTCGTCGCCGTTGAGAAAGAAGGTGGCCTTGACGCCGCGGGCGCGGAGGATGTCCAGGAGGTCGGAGGTGTAGATGTACGGGCCGTCGTCGAAGGTGAGCGCGACGCGGTTGGCGTCGCGGCACTGGGTGATGAGCACGCCGGAGCCGCGGCCGCTGCCCGGGGGGAAGGGTAGCGGCGGGCGGGTGGTGGTCCGGGTGCGCGTCCGCGTCCGGGTGACGCAGCGACCGGCCGGATTGAGACCTCTCGAGGTGCAGCTGGTACAGCCGCGGCACTCCTCGCACCTGCCGAGGACTGTCAGCCCCATGCGGTGCCGCGCGGCCTTCACAACACCCACCACTGGCACTGCCTGTTCTTGCAGCACCCGCTCCTGCACGTCCCCGCCGTCGCATTGCCCAGCTGGCACCTGTCCCCGATCCGCAAGCACCCCTCTGGGCTCAGCGGGAACCGGCCGTTGATGCAGGCCCTGCACCTGGCCGGGTTGGTCGTCTGGCACCGGTCGCAGAAGGTGCAGCGCCCGTTGAGGCAGCACGAGGAGGCACAGCCGCCCCAGGGCCGGCCGGGGGTGACGCTACACGAGGCGCCGATGGGTGCCATGGCGTTTGGCTCGAGGGCGGCCTTCCGGCTCTGCAGCGAGCTCTCCGCCTCGTCCTCGTCGTGCGCGGCGGTTCTGCTCGCGTTGGCCCCCGGCGGCTGGGTGCGCCGCACGGCGACGAAGCCCTCGTCGCAGGCGCCCTTTGCCGAGAGCGAGGACAAGCATGAGTCGGAGCAAAAGTCAGGGCCCGTCCCGCAGCTGTCACAAGGCAGAGCGCCGTGTCGAAAATGGTTTCAAATACGATCAGGAAGGCCGGATATTGAAGCAAGGACGGAGATTCGAGGCCCGGCGTCAGGGGAAGCAGAGTGGCCGGTGGCGGTCACCCACGTCAGGTCGCTCCGGCGGCAGCAGCCCGAGCGGCACGGCCCGCAGCCGAACCCGCATTTTACCGCTCCGTTTTCTGCCGTGCAGCTTTCGGCGAGCTGGCGTTTGGCCAATGGGGCCGTGGCCGTGGCGGCGTCGGCGGTTCCGCCCTCCCGCACCCCCACCCCATGGCGCGCATCGGCCCCGACGCCCGCGCAGAGCAGCACCAGCGCGGTCACCAGCACCGGCAGAGCGCGGCGGAGGCGCATCGGGCGGATTTGCGAGGGGAATCGCGGCGGGCTCGTAGAGGTCCCCCACGCTGCTGCGGCAAAAGGGGCAAGGGGCCCTCGGATCTTCCACCGGCCATTCCGCTCCAGAACTTCCACCTGCGATGCAGTGGGAACATTTCTGACGCTCCAAGCAGTTAGTTGTCGGAACTAGGAAGAGAATTGCATCGCCGCAAGGTGGACCAGAGGATGACGGCCGGGCCCGTCCACTTGAGGAGAAGGGCATCTCATCCTCATCCATTGTAGGCAGGGCGCGGAACAACGAATCAACAGCCCGTCAGATTTCCCTTCTTCCGTTGATGGCTCGGCGACCGGCTCCTCTTGGCACAATCATCACGCACAACTAATCGACATCAACGACACGGCTGCACATCACGAACCTCGTACGAAGCCGCCCCACCGTAGATAACCCCATGCTCGTCCGGCGATCCGCTCTCCCCGTCCTCCTCTCCACCGCCCGC
This sequence comes from Hyaloraphidium curvatum, assembly GCA_025558095.1. Classification (NCBI taxonomy): domain Eukaryota; kingdom Fungi; phylum Monoblepharomycota; class Hyaloraphidiomycetes; order Hyaloraphidiales; family Hyaloraphidiaceae; genus Hyaloraphidium; species Hyaloraphidium curvatum. The sequence goes on from JAIVFI010000043.1 coordinate 23,928, forward strand.
AAAAGCCCGCTGCTCGAGCGCCAACCACCCCCCCATCCCGCCCCTCCACGCCCTCACCTCGGCCGCCACCCCCGCCAGGGACCCCGCCAGCGACGCGCACTTGCGCCTGTTGCTCCTGCCGAGCATCCCCGCCGCCCTCGCCGCGTACGCCAGCCCCGCCTCGGGGCCGAAGCCCAGCCTGTCCTCGAGCGCCCCCGTGCGTACGGCCAGGCGCACGCGGGCGAGCCGGTACCGCGCCGCAAAGAGCACCATCGAGGTGATGTACGCCGTCTCGGGCAGCGCAGCGAGGGCAGGGTCGGGGGTGTGCAGGTCCGACAGCGCGTTGGCGGCCGCGAGGCACACCCGGTCGCTTTCGGAGCCCGGTTCCGGGCCCAGGCTGCCGAGCGCCTCCTCCACGAGGCCGGGGAGCGGCTGGGGCAGCGCGCGAGGCGGGCCGCGGAAGGGCGCCGAGGCGATGGCCTGCGAGGCGGAGGAGGGGGAGTGCAGGCCGAGCAGGATGGCGGCGGCGAGCCACTTGGTTTGGATCTGCTGCCGCGGGGATCGGGGGAGGGATGCGACGACCGAGTGGAGGAGGACGGCGTGGAGGACGACGCTCGGCCCGACGGGGAGCGCGGGGTCCGGGTCCGGGTGGCCCGCGGCGCGGCACAGGAGGTTGTAGAGGACGACGGTCCGCCCGGTGGGGTGCATCTGCAACCAGTAAAGCCGCACGAGCGCGGCGTCGTTCAAAGCGAGCGCCTCAAAGACGTCCCAGTAGCGGGGACCGTCTCTGCCCAGCGCGGCCATGACGGTGTCCGGATCCGAGCGCAGGGCGCGGGGGACGGCGAGCACCGGCGGGCGGTCGCAGTCCATGGCGTCCGCGCGGTCCAGGCACAGCACGGTGTCCCACACCGCGCGCCAGCCGGGGGTGAACCACTCAGGGGCGCCTCCGTCGACGGGAAGGGCGGCCATGAGGTTCATGGCGGCGGGCATCAGCATGTCCAGGTCGGCCAGGACGGCGGCCTCGATGTCCCGCAGCAGCGCCTGCAGCTCGTGCCCGCCGACCCCGACCCCTGCGGCCCAACGCTCCGTGGCCCGCAGAATCGACCATGCGACTGACCCACAATAAGCCAGACATGCGGCCTGCACGGTCCGCATCAACGAAACGGCATCCGTCGCTGGCGACGAGAGCCCGGCGGCCAGACCGGCGACCAGCGGCTGCCAGAACCACGCGGGCCACGTGAGCGCGGGCGGCGGCGCGGGCACATAGTCGGGCACACCCCCCGAAACGCACCACAGCATGGCGCACTGCACCAACGGCGGCAGGGTCCCGAAGCCCTCGGGGGAGAAGATGGCCGGGCCGTCGCTGAGCACGCAGAAGACGGGCTGCACGTGGCGCGCGAAGGCGGCGAGCAGCGGGGCGAGCAGCGGCGCGGGCAGCGCGGCCACGGCGGCGGCGGCGGCGGCGGCGGGGGCGGCAGGGGCGGCGGGGGCGGCGGCATCCACGGCGGCCCCCGCCGCAGAACGGCGCCGCTGCGGGGCCCGCGGGGTCCCCTTGGCCGGCCCGGGGGCCCGCCGCGGCGTGGACACGCATGCGATGCGCCGGCGCACGCAGAGCTCGCAGGCTCCGCCGGGCGCCCCGCCGACGCACCGGCGGCGGGCCTGGGTGCAGGCGTCGCAGGTCTGGCGCGGCTGGGCGCCAACGGCGTCGGGCATGGCGGGGCGATTGGGGCGAACGGCCGTGGGGTGCGGCCGCCAGGGTGCCTGGGCCTGGCTTGCACTTCTACGGAAACCAATTTGGCCAAAACTCGACACTGGCACACTCCGACACTCGCACACTCGTACACGAAGCTCTTTAACCACACTCTGAGCCGCAGTAGGCTTCATAGGCCATATGAGGCGGAACCGTGTTTGAAGGCCTGTAAAGCCTTGACTTCCGATTGCCGTGACTGGATGCGAGGCGGTGCACGGCCACCGTTACAAGGGGCCGAAATCTGTCCGGCAGCAATATCATTTTCGTCTGGTAAACTTGACTCGGAAGGACCAAGCTCGGGGAATGGAACTGCGCGAATGGCGGCGTGGAGGCGTGGGCCGTTCGAGCCCACGGGCAAGCAAAGCCCCACCCATGTGCTCCAATCCGCAAGAATTCGTGGTCACCATGCCCCTAATTCCGTTTTCTCATCTTGCGTGCGCCAAATGCTCGCGTAGTAGCTCGACTGGGGGACATTCGCAAGGAATGTCCTTTGGGCTGAGCCGGTGCTCGTGGCCCATCGAATCCGCACCGCATCCCAACCCGAATCGCCATTGCAATGGTCTTCGAGATCAGCGGTAAGCGCGCCTTGGTCACCGGCGGCACCGAGGTACCGCGCGTGTTGCCTGTGCCGCGTTCGCCGCTCACTGCCTTGCCCACGAGCAGGGCATCGGCCGCGCCCTCACCGAGGGCCTGCTCGGCCTGGGTGCACGCGTCGTGATCGCGAACCGCAATGCCGACAAGGGGCGCGAGGTGGTCGCGGACCTCCGCGCGCGCTTCGGGGACCGCGCCGCGGGGTTCGTGAGGGCGGACGTGTGCAACCGGGGCGAGGTCCGGGACGCGTTCGCCAAAGCGCTCGAGCTGCTCGGCGGCGTGGACATCGTGGTCGCCAACTCAGGCTTCTCGACCGACGCGATGCCATACAACCGCGCCGAGGGGACGCGGTTGACCCCTGGGGACCTCGATTCCGAAGAGGACAGTCGGTGGCTGCACGACATTGACGGGAACCTCGTCGGGTTCGGGCAGCTGGTCCGGTGTGCCACGGCTTATTGGTGGAAAAACGGCATGCCCGGCGCGTTCGTGGCCAATGCGTCGGCGGCGGCCGTCCTCGGACTTGATGCCGCCCTCGTCGGGGGCCACCCCAGCTTCTCATGTGAGGGCGGTTCCCGATCAGGGCTGCCGCTTAATGCTGATCGTCTTCTCGGCATCCCTGCGCGCCATGTCCCGTCCCCCGCAGATGGACCGACCAAGGCCGCCCAGGTCTCCATGATGTGCAACATGCAGGCCTTTGTCGACACCGCTGCCGGCGGCCGCTCCGCCATCCGCTTCGCCTCCGTCCTGCCGGGCATGACCTTCACCCACATCTTTGCCGCCGCCGGCGTGGGCCCGTCGTTCGCCGGCTGCACTTCGCCTGCTGATCGCATCCCCGCAGTGCCACACGCCCGAGGAGGTGGAGCGGCACCCCATCTTCGGCCGCGTCGTCGCAAAGTCGGGCGGATGGGTGCCGATGGAGAAGCTCGTGGACGCGTTCGTGCGCTGCATCGAGGACGAGGAGGTCCGCGGGCAGGCGTTCGAGGTCATCGGCTCGGGAGGGAACATGGTGCCGTACATCAGGGACTTCGGGGCGGAGGAGTACATCACCACTGCAGGCCCCTAGTGAGCGTGGGGTTGATTCGTGTAAGGCCGTCGCAGCCCGAGAGCATCTTCTCATGGCGATGAGGTGAAGTAGAGCGTGGTGGCCGCGGGATCTCGCAGCCAATCTCCTGCCACGCCCGGCGACGTTCCTGCCAAGAAATTTAGCAAGCGGTCTTCGACTTAAGCACCCTCGGGGTGCCGATCACGAGCTCCTCGCCGGGTTCGGATTGATGTGGTAGCACGACCGCTTGTGGTCCTTCCAATCGGCCCGCTGGCAGTCCACGGAGCAGTATCTGGCAAGCTTGCACTTGGAGCACGCCATCACGGGCGCCTGCGCGAGGCACGCGTCGCACCGGTCGGGAAGGGGCACGCTGCCAGTGCGCACCGCCTCCATCCGCTCATCAGCTTCCTGCTGGCTCGGCAGAAGGCCTTCGCCAAGCGCAGGGCCGTCGCAGCCCGAGAGCATCTTGAGGATGGCGAGGTGCACCAGAGCCTGGTGGACGGCGGGGTCGACGTCACCGCTAGCAGCTTCGTGCCTCTCGGCAGTCGCAAACAGCACGCTTCCGGCCTGGATGAGGGTCGCAGCGCGGCGCATGGCATCGGGATGGGCCCGCACGTGCTTGCGATACGGCTCGGGCTCCGCGGCGATCACGCACACCAGCAACCCCAAGATCGGAACGAGCTCTCGAACAGCACTTCGGCGCCTCGCTTCATCCCATTCGTCTGCCGCCGTTTGGAAAGCTTCCTGGACGTGCTCGCGGAAGGGCGCGCAGCCCACGATCATATCGAGAAGATCAGGCCGGTTGGAAATGCGAGATCTGGCCGGACAGTAAGGAGCACATGCTTTGAAAATCTTCAGCAAGCTCATGATGGGGCTCCGCACGCGCCCGTAGATCGCGAAAGCGTCGGATGACGATGCAACGATGACGGGGACGGGCAGCTCGCTCGCCGCGTTCGGGACCGGGCGGAGCTCCACCTGCAGATCCACTTCCAGTGCTTCCGAGAATGCCCTTGGATCGGCGATGTGCGCAAGACAGGTCCGGAGACTCATGGCGATCCGCGACACGAGCCTGGTCGCGACCGAACAGACCTTGTCGTCCGTTCGGGCCGGCATCGGAGGAAAAGGCGGGCCGATGGAGTGCTCCCCAGCTCTGACCGGTGCCGAGAATCCCTCGGCCATGATTGGGAACGCAATGCCCACCGTGAGGATGTCGAGCTCCGCTTCGGCAATGGCCTGTCCGCCGTTCTCGGATGCCATGTTCCCGCTCGCCGGCACCTTCCACGAGCAAACTTTGTCCGCCGCCTTGATGGCGTGAGCGGAGAGCTTGGCCGAAAGGGTGAGCAGGTCCGAAACGGTCCACGATTCCTGGGCCAGGAGGCGCTGCACGTCCGGCAGCGTCTGCGACAGGACGAAGGCGACGATTTCGGGAGAGTCGTTCGGCCTGCTCATATTGCTTTCAACGCACGCCGGTAGGGCGGCTTTGATAGGCGTTGCTCTGCGGTGACGTGGAGATGCGAGGCGCTGGCGAACTGAAGCGCGTAGCGGTCTTCGATTTGTATACGCACTGGAGCCCAACACGACGCCAACGCTGAACTCCCGCACAACGGACCCATTCGCGATCCTCCTACTCCCCGTAGTTGATTCCAAAATAGCATTACCCCGTTACTCCAATCTCGCTACTCTGACATTTGCCTCAAAAGTCTCCACCCCGTATCCGGCGGCCAAACGCCTCACGCCCCGTGGTCCCTGTTCTCCTCCTCCGTCCAGCTCTCCAAGAACTCGGGGTGCGGCGACGGCAGGTCCCCCGCCGGCTCATCCCCCTCGAACTCCCCCGGGCTCGCCGGCTGCGGGCTCGCGGAGCCCCTGGCCCTCTTGCCCCGGCGCGGCGCCGCGCCGGCCGCCTTGCGCTTGCCCCCGCGCGCCTCGTCGGCGAGCAGGAAGCCTTCCTCCCCGCGGGTCACCCGCCCCGAGCGGATGAGCTGGTTGAACACCCGCGCGGCGAGGTCGCGGAACGCCCCCGGGTCGGCCGGGATCGGCGCCCCCGCCGGCGCATGGGAACGCATCCACGCCGCGAGCGCGCCCGCCGACGCGCCCTCGGGCCCGGCCAGGGACGCCAGCGCGCGCACCGCGAGATCGGTCACCGCGGCCTCGGCCGTCTGCTCCCCGCCGGTGTCGCGCTCGGGGAACGCCCACCACTCTGCCACGTACTCGGTCTCGAGCTTGACCGCCTCGTGCTCCTCCTCGTGCTGCACGGCCAGCAGCGGCCGGACCATGTCCAGCACCGCGTCGCCGGCGCGCACCGAGCCCGCGTCGCCGCGGGCGCGCATCCGCGAGACCACGTCGTCGAGCTCCGAGTAGCGCACCGAGCACTGGATGAGCAGCTTGGCCAGCACAGCCTGCGGGAGGCCGGCGATGAAGTCCCTCTTCTGCTCGACCGCCGCGTCAGCTCCGTCTTCCCGTTCAGAGCGAGCGCGAGGACAAACCTTGCCGAAATCCGCCCCGCACTCCCCGCACATCCTCCCTTCCAGCTTCTCCACCGGCCCCTTTGTCCCGTCCACGATCCTCCCCTCGGCGATCTTGAGGTACCGCCTCGGCGCCGCCCTCACCGCCGCGCCCTGGGCCACCACGACCTCCTCCGCGGGCCCGTCGGCGCCAAAGAGCGCGTCCATGGCTTCCGAAGCGGGATGGCGGTGCTTCCTCCAGAACCTCTGGATCTTTTTCGCCGCGCGGGTGTCGTTCCCCTCTGCATCCGCGGGCCGCCACTTTCCCCCCTCCTCCCTCTCCACCACCACCCCGCCGCGCGACCCGAGCTCGACCGTGGCCCGCGTGCGCACGTCCGTCCCGCACACGCAGCACCACCCGTCGTGGAACACCTTGGCCGGCGCGTCCGTGACGAGCGTCGTGCCGCCGTTGACGGGGAACGGCGGCGGCGCGGCGCGCACGGGCTGCGGGAGGGGGGACGGCTGGTGCATGTGGCATTTCCAGGGGGCCGACTCGGAGGCAGTGACCTCGTCGGGGATCTTCAAATGCGGGGGATCAGCAACCGATCGATCGCGCGGCCACACCGCGGCGGATCACCTTGGGGTTGTGGCAGTTCTGGTGGTACGGCCTGGAGCACTCGTCGCACAGCACGATCCGGTCCCCCAGCGGGGAATGCCCGCGGCCGCAGTTGGCGCAGAACAGCGTCCCCGGCCCCTGGAACACCTCGGCAGGTGGCTCCTCCTCCTTCTTGGGCTTGTGCTTGCGCGGGGGCGGGTCCATGGGGAGCATCTCGAACACGGGCTCGCGCTTGGGCGGCGCCGCGGGGGTGGGGACTGGCGCGGCGGCGGCGGGCGCCGGGGCGGGCTCCGGGGATGCGCCGCCCCGCGATTTGCGCGACCGGCGGCGGCCGCCGTAGCCGCCTTCCTGGTCCGCCGTCCTGGGCGGCCGCGAGATGCGCCCGCTCTTGGTCTCGCGCGGCGCCGTGACCGTCACCTCCTTCTCCGACTCGGACGTCAGCCCGTCGGATTCGCTCCCGCTCTCGTCCTCCTTCCTCCCCGCGCGCCTCGGCTTGTCCTTGCCCTGTACCCCTTGCGCAGCCGCGGGGGCACCGGGCGGGCGGAACCCCTGGGCGAACGCGGCGGCGGGGTACCCCGCCGCCGAGGCGTAGTACGGCCTCGTGGCCCCCCCTCCGACGGCGACGCCGGGGTACGCGAACGTCGCGGCGGCGCCGGGCGCGCCGTACCCGCCCCATGGGGCCGCGGGCTTGGCGGAGTCGGGCTTGGCACCGATCTGCGCCGCGGCGCGCTGGATGCTGGCGTTGGCGATGCCGAGGGTGGAGCCGAAGGCGTAGCCGCCCGCCGCGGCGGCGGCGGTGCTGCTGTAGGGGGAGTCGAAGGCGGGGGCGGTGCCGGCGCCGGGGAGGGTGCCGGTACCGGCGGTGGGGGTGCGCACGGCGGCGCTGCTCGGCGGGAGGGAGGTGGCGAGAGCGGGCGGGCGGGTTCCTGAAACCGCAAGGCTGTCAGGGACCGCGAACAGCGAGACGCGCGAGACAACGCACCCTGCTGGGCCGCGGCGAATGCGGCGGTGGTCCCGAGCTGCGCGGCCGTGCCGGGCAGCAGCTGCTGGTACGGCAGCTCGGCCGCAGCCTGCGCCGACCACGCCTGCTTGGCCGGCGCCTCGTCGGGTTCGAACTCGCCGTCCTCATCTCCCTGCGAGCGCAAAATGAGAAACGCATCCAACACCCCGCCCCGTACGGTCAACCCACCCAATCCTGGCTTTTCTTGGGCACCCCCTGCCCCCCCTGCCCCCCCGCCTGCGCCTGCTTCCCGTAGTACTCCCCCTGGGCCCCCTGCGCGTACCCGTACTGCCCCTGCGCCTGCCCCCCCTGGCTCTGCTGCACCTGCGTGGCCTGCGACGCGGGGTACTCGTAGCCCCTGTAGGCCCCCTGCTGCGACTGCTGCTGCTGCTGTCCGGCCTGCTGCTGCCCCGCAGCGCCGCCCGAGGCGGGCGCGCTGCCGGACTGCCCGTTGTACCCGTACCCGCCGTACTGGTTCCAGTACTGCCCCTGCCCCTGGAACCCCTGCTGCTGGAACCCGGCCTGCTGCGCCGCGAAACCTTGCTGGGAGTTCTGGAACATGCTCAGCGGGTACGTGGAGGAGGGGTACTCCTTAGGTTGGCTTGCCGGTTCAGGCCTCCGTTGTCTGCCGCCGGCGAAAAACGGTCCCCTTTGAGCACCTCTTCGATCGGATTCTCTTTCGCCAAATTGCATCCGCACTTTGGCTGCCCCGGTGACCCGCACCGTCGCCGTTGCTTCCTGGCGATCTCCTCCGAAGGGGCCCCCGCCCTCCAGGGTCCCTTGCCGCACGCCCTGAAAACCTCCCGGCCCCGTCTCCCCACTCTCCCTCCGCAGCATCCCGCCTCCCGCCCCCATCTCGGCGCAGCAATGTCGTCCAAGGTTCGCGCCGCGTCCTCCGGACTGTGTGGGGAGGGCAGGGCGGCGGCGGTGTGGCCCGTCGCCCCCGGGAGGCAGCCCGCCCGCCGCGGCCGCGGCCCGCATCGCGCACCGGGGCGCCGAAGACGGGCGGGTCGTGCTATTCGCCGCCCGATGCGCCCGATCCCGGGGCATTCCGGCCGCCGGGACCCGCCGCCCCCCGCCCGCCCCTTCGGCCCCCCGCTGACGCCCGCCCCCGACAGCGCAAGGCCGCGGCGACCGCCGAGTCGGAAAAAACCAAGACCTCGCGCACCTCCTCGCGCAAGGTCGACAAAATGGAGGTCGACGGCGCCGAGGTGACCACGACCACCGAGGTCACCAAGATCGTCACGACCTCGGCCGAGGCGCTGGTCGGCGACGCGCAGGAGGAGATCAACAGCCTGCGGCTGCAGCTCCAGGCCAAGGACACGGAGATTGCGGACCTGAACAAGCAGATCGCGGACGGTGGGTGCCTTGCTGCGGGCGCTCCCCGCTCCGGCCAGCTAATGGCAACGCGCAGGCTTCGCCAAGGCGGCCAAGCACTCGGAGATCACCGCCGGGCTCAACGCCAAGATTGCCGAGCTCGAGCTCCGCGTCAAGGAGTCGTACGAGCGCTACGTGACCATCGAAAAGACCGTCACCATCCTCCGCGTCGAGAAGGCCGAGGCCGAGAAGAAGATCGCCGAGGTGTCCAAGGAGCTCAAGCACGCCTCGGCGGCCAGCACGGCCGAGCTGGACAAGCTCAAGGGGGAGAACCACCGCCTGAAGGACCAGGTGAAGGAGTACAAGGAGCTGGCGGCCAAGCTCGAGAAGGAGGGCGGCGAGGCGTGGGCCGCGCTCAAGCAGGTCGAGGACAACGCGGCCGCGGCGCTGCACCAGGTGCGTACCCTGCAGGCCGGTGGGGTATCCGGGGGAAGGGGCTGACGGGGTCCCCGTGCAGGCTGCGGCCGCCGAGAGGGCGATCGCCGAGAAGCTCAAGGAGGCCCAGGCCGACGACGAGTACATGTGGGTCTCAACCGCGCCTCTCCGCCGGCGGATAGGACGCTCACCGCTGCTCTCGCGGCAGGGACAACCTGGTCAAGGAAAAGGCCCGCGAGATCGCCGACCTCAAGAAGGCCGAGGCCGCCATGGCCAAGGCCCTCGCCGAGGCGCAGGCCGACGACGCGGCGATGGAGAAGCTCATCTCGCAGAAGGACAAGGAGCTCAAGAAGATGGAGGCCGAGCGGCGCGCGCTGGCCAAGCAGCTCGCCGACGCCAAGGCGGACGACGCCTACATGGACGACCTGGTCAAGCAGAAGGACGCGGAGCTGCAGAAGCTCGCCAAGCAGAAGGAGGCGCTGGCCAAGAAGCTGGCCGACGCCGAGGCCGACGACGTGTACATGGACAAGCTGGTCAAGGACCAAAAGTCCAAGCTCGACGCGCTGCACGCCAAGGAGAAGGAGCTCGCGGACAAGCTCAAGGCCGCCCAGGCCGACGACAAGTACATGTGCGTCGCCCGGCTCGCCGCCTCATCCCATCCCGCCCCCGCTCACCTACCGTTGCCCGCCGTCCAGGGAGGACCTCGTCAAGAACAAGGACGAGCAGATCGCCGAGCTCCAGAGCCAGATCAAGCAGCTCACCTCGGTCATCCGCACCACCCAGATCGAGATCAAGCAGCTCATCGCCTCGCGCGAGGGCCTCATCGCGCGCCTCGAGGGGTCCGCGGCCTTCTACGAGAAGATCAGGAAGCTGGTCAGGATCACGGCGGACCTCGAGGAGGAGGCCAACAAGGAGTACAGCAGGGACCTGGACGTGGGTTGAACCCGGCCGCCCTTGCCCGGTGCGGATGGGCGCTGACCGGTCTCCTCCCCCGCGCGCCTGCAGTGCATGAAGGCGTTCGGCGGCGCCATCACCGTGACCATCGCCACCATCGTCGAAGAGACGACGACGACCACCGCGACATCGTCGGCGCCGTCGCCGACCAAGGCCAAGGGCAGGAAGTAGGCCGCGGTGCGGGCGCGCTGTGCGCGCTGCTCTGTACAATGCCGCTGCAAAAAGACTAGGTCGTTTGTGATTCCATCTTCGAAGGGTCCCGGGGCGTCCATCGCGCAGAGCATCGGAGGGACTGTGGCCGGGCCCTTCTTTCCGTGCCTGTGAGCACCGATCGTCCTCGTGCAGAACCCATGGAAGGCCGACTACAAGTGAAGCCAGGCCACCTCGGGCTACATTGCATCTCATGCTATCGCTCGTCCAACGGAGGATTTTCTCTTATCGTGAGGGTCCCGCGCCCCGCTCCCCACGCCCCGCGTTGACCTGTAGCTCTTCAGACACCTCGCATACTCCCGAGTCCGGCGCGCTTTCGGGCCCGGCGGCTCCGGATCCGCCGCCCATCGTGCGTCCCCCGCCCGAGCTGCTTGCAGGCAGAGAGCCGACGGCGATCGTGTGCCGCCGGCGCCCTGCTCCGCCGTCTCGAACCTCTTGCGGGAGGTTGCCATCCCTGTCCTCGTCGAATCGGTCGTGCTCCGTTCGAACTGGCTCGCGGCCCCGGAACGGCGCTCGCCCGGTCGCACCTCGGCGTGGCGGGAAGAGCCCGGAAACACGGTCCCTGCGCGACTCTCCTGCGGCCTTTCGCCAGCGTCGCGAACCCGAGTGCGCCTCGCCCTGCGCGGCCGCACGGCCCCGGAATCCCCGGCCGACCCCCCCGCGCACCTCGCCAGTCTCCAAGTCCAATTCTTGTGGGATCGAAGAGGGCACAGGGGAATGCCTGGCAGGCACGGCTCAGGTTCTCGCTGGGCCTGCTCGGCATCCGTTCCGAATGCCGGGCCGCACAGTCATCGAGGCCGATCGCCCGCGCCTCCGCGCCCCGCAAGCCCGGAGCAGCGCGGACCGCGGCTCTGCGCGGCTCATGGCGCGCATCGGAGCAAAGCACCGCCGGCTGCTCGGGAACCCGGTCGCATGTGCGGGGCTTCCGGAGATCGCGCTCTCCGCGCCGTTCCGGCCCAAGGACGTCGTCCTCCGGGCCCGGCCGGGTCCGCTGGGCCCCGAACCACCCGTCTGGCGGGCGGCGGTGACGGCGGAGGGGCAGCTCCGTTGCCTCGGGCTGGTGGGTTTTCGACGGGCATCATCCGGCCCGGGGTTCCCCCGGACGACGGCGCTGGCGGTGTTTGTGACGGGCGTCGGCCTCCTGGGTTTCGGCAGAGCAGAGATCCCAGGCGTGCGGTGCTGCGGAGCCGCGTGCGTCGCATCAAGGTGGAGATGTGTGACTTGCTGTCGAACGGAAAGGGAGGCGCGCACGGTCATGCGAATATCAGGTCCAATTGGTGAAAGTGGCAAGAAGTACACCAGAGCGCGGCTGCCGGCGCCGCGTCGAAGAAGAGCACCGTCCGCGGCGCGGAAGGGTAAGTCCAAGCCGTCCCAGTCTCAGGAGGCCCGTCACAATGTCAAGTGCGCCCAGAGCAAACCCAACGCATCCGTCGATCCGGCGCTAGGCGGCCGTCCTGTCCGGCTGCCCGCCCGGATCGCCCGCCCAGTAACCCTCGTAAGCCCCCTGCCCCCCTCCCTCCACCTCCGACGCCAGCACCGGCTTCCTCCCCCTCCGCCTGACCGGCACCCCCCTGCACGACTTTTCGTGCACCGCACGGTTGTCGCTCCGCTTGAACACCGCGCCGCAGCCGCCGCCCTTGCGGCAGGGATGGTTGCGCGCCTCGGAGTGCACGGTGGCGCCGTGGCGCGACAGCTGGGAGGAGGTGCGGAAGGCGGCGGGGCAGCGCGGGCACGCATGGGTGCGGGAGGAGGAGGAGCCGCGGCGGGGCGAGGAGTCGTCGTCGGAGGAGGCGGAGGAGGGCGAGGAGGGCGGCGAGCGGGGCTGCGGGGGCTCGGGGCGTGCCGGCGGGGGTGGCGCGGGCCGCGGCGCGGGATCGCGGGGGCGCTGGGTGCCGTACGCCGGGAGAGGCGGGTAGGCAGCGTGTGGCGCGGATGGAGGAGGTGCCTGGTAGGCATGGTACGGTGTGTAGGGTGCATTCGGGGCCCAGGGGGCGTAGGAAGGATACGGGGCCTGCTGCGGGAAACCGGGCAGCCGCGGCGCCGTGTAGCCGTAGCCCGGGAGGGGCGGGAAGCCGGGGTATGCCGGCAGCCCCACTTGCGGCGGTAGCTGGTGGATGTGCGGCGGGGGGGCGTTGGGGCGCGCGTGCCGCCACGCGAGCCCCGGGGTGGCCGGCTGCAGCCACCGCGGCGGCGAGGGCGAGCGGCGCGGCGGCCACGCGGCCGGCTGCGCGGGGCGTGTCAGCGAGCCGCTGCCGTCCGACACGGGCGACGGCAGCCCGCTGGGCGGCGCTGCGCCGGGGGCGGCCGGCCGGCCGCGGGGTGCGGCTGACGCGGCCGGCGGCGCGGGCGCGGGCGCGGGGGGGGCGTCGCCGCCCGCCGGCCCCGACCGGTTCAGCAGCGTCGCGATGTCCATCGCCGCACAGGCTGCGTTCCCCTGGAACCCTTGTTGGGTCGGAGAAATGGGGATAATCGGGAGCAGAGTCGGGGCCCCCGCCAGCGGATCTCCGTCGGCCACGCCCACACAAACACGCCGCGGGCGACGCGCCCGGCTCGGGTCCCCAGAATAACTCCGGACCCAGCAAAGGGCTGCTTCCCGCGCGCCGGCCCGGCAGAGCGGCGCGGGGGTCTCCTTGCAAACAGCGCAGCCAAGCGGAGTCCAGACCCCCCAATTGGTCCCTTGAGCCCGAAACGGAACGGTGCCACATGCAGGCCGAGCACTTTCCGATAGCAGCAGGTAGCCCTCGGGCCCGGCGTCGATTGTCATTCTCGACCGTCCCGGAGCGAGGGCGCCGCGTTCCGGCCCCGCCAGCAACGGAAACCCCCAATAACCTCCCAATGCTGTGCACCATCCGAGGCTGGAGGGGGCGGCCGACCCCGCTTCCCCGACACCCCTCGAACCGGATCCGCTGCGTCCTTTAGCAACAATTAGGCACCGAATCTCTGCCTTTCAGTTTACTTGCTGCCGCGTCGCGCGACAAACGGCCGCCTCGAGTTTCGCGACCCGCCCGCCGAGGTCTCGACTCCAGACCAGCCAGTCCAGCCTCCGACGGTTCAACCTTTAGCGCTCCTGTCGGGCAGAGGCCGTGCTTCCACACCAGTCCCGGCGCACGAAGCAGTGCCCCGAGTCTATAGCTAATTGTCCCGGGAACCTCGTCTCCTTCGGGACGACAACCGCCCAGCAACGCCCGACCTCCCACATCCCGTCGGCACCCTTCCGGAGCCGCACCGCAAGCTCCCCTGCCTCCCCCGCAGCTCCCCGCGCACGCAACAGACACATCGCCCTCCATCCGCCCTTCTCCGCTCCACCGTTCGCACCACCGCCCTCGATCGTCCGCCCTCCGCCCGGCCGCAGCTTTACCCGCCTCCACCCCCTTCCCGCGCTTCTTCGGCCGCGCGGGATGCGCACGACCGGCGCCGAAACGCTCGCGTTAAGCTCCCCCGCACCCGTCAATCCGTCTCGCGGGCCTTCGGCGCCCGGTGCCGCGGCCCGGCCCCGCGAGGCACGGGCGGCGGGGTTTAATCGAGGCGCATGGCTTTCGCGGTCGCCGCCCCGCCCCGACCGCTCCCATTGCCGCGCGGGGGAAACGGACGGATGGGGGCGGCAGGGCTTCCGGGGTGCCCTCGCGTCCGGTTGTGCGCCGGTCGGAAGCCCGCGCGGCCGCGGAAGGAAGCCTCGCGGATCGGGAGTGGCTGCGCGGGCGGCGCGGGCTCGCGTCGGGGTCGGCCGCGTCGTGGTCCTCGCGCAAGGGGGGGGCGGGTGGATTAATACCGTTTCCGCCTGGGAAGACTGGATTTGGTCTTCGGAGAAGTGTTTCGGCTCGCCTTGGCTTTCTAGTTTGCGGATAAGTACTGCTTTCCGCCGAGCGCCGCTTTGCCGCGCGGCCCGCCGCGTCACTCCAGCCGGCTCGGGGCCGCCGGCCCGGCCGCCATCACCTCGCGAGGATCGTTTTCATCGCCTCCCGGAGCTCCTCCCCCGCCGCGCCCTCCTCCCCCTCCGGCACCGCCCGCTTCCTCCACCCGACCATCTGGTCCGGCCGCACCAGCACCGCCCCCGACTCCCCGATCCCGGAGACCGCCGCCCACTCCCCCAGGAAATCCGATGCCCCCTTCCCCGGCCCGACGACCACCAGCCGCACCTCCACCCCGAGCTCCTTCCCCACCTTTCCCGCCGCCGGACCCCACACGGCTTCCCCCCGCAGCCCGGTGAACACCGCGAACCCAGGCTTCCCAGCGCGCGTGCCGCACAGGTCGAGCGTGCTCACGCGCCTGCCCCGGGCGTCGAACAGCCACGCATGGGGCAGCCGGTGGCCGGGTACGGTGGTCGGGCGGTACTCCAGCTCGGCGTCGCCGACGGCCGGCGCGGAGTCGGCGTCGGGAGAGGCGTCGGGGACGACGGCGGAGGACGTGTAGCTCTGCGCGGCAAACAGAATCAGCGGTCCGCCTCCGGCCGGGCGCCCCGGGAAACCCACGTGGTTCATCTCCACCCCCAGCGCGTTGAACTCGTACTCCTTCCCCGCGATCCCGTCCCTCAGCGCCCTCCTGATCCCCTCCCCCGCCGCGGACCCCGAGCGGAACTCCCCCAGCGCGCGCTCCATGTCCTCGGGCCCGAAGCCCTCCCCGAACCCGAGGGCATCGAAGATGGGCGCGAACTCGGTTATGCTCTTGTTGGCCCGCGCGACGATCTGCTTCCCCACGGGCGCCCGCTCGGCGTCGTACGAGTGCAGCAGGCCGCACCCGGCGGCGCCGCGGAGCACCAGCGCGAGCTTCCAGGCGAGGTTGTACGAATCCTGGATCGACGTGTTGCTCCCCAGCCCGTTGGACGGCGGGTGGCGGTGCACCGCGTCGCCGGCGCAGAACACCAGGGGGTCCGGGAACGCCGCCGTGGGGAGGGGGACGTACCGCTCGGCGTGGCAGTCGTTGACGGTCCAGGTGGAGACGGACTTGATCCTGGCGTCGAGGTCGGGCACGCCGACGAGCTGCCGCACCACGGCGAGGGCTTCCTCGTCCGTGAAGGATCGGCCCTCGGGCGGGCAGCCCCAGATCACTGGATGGCGCGGAAGGCGTCAGCCGGGCGTGCCGCCGCCCGAGGGAGGGAGACCCACGGAGCCACTCGTTCCACGGCCTGACCATCCTTACCAACCCCATCCCGATGCCCCCGTTCTTGGAATCCGCCCCCGGCTGGAGGATCCAGTACAGCACCGACGGCCTGTGGGCCACGTACCGCGACAGATCGCACTCGAAGATGACGTTGACGCTCCCCGCGACGCCCATCTTCCCCTTGAAGGGCAGCCCGGCGTCGCCGGCGACCTTGGACCTGCCTCCGTCGGCGCCGACGAGGAACCGCGCGCGGACGAGGGAGATCCCGGCGTCCGGGTCGGAGGGGTCCGCGGGGACGAGGCGGTTCCGCACGCGGGCGACGACGTGCGGGTGGGGGTAGTCCGGGGTGGGAAGGCGCTGCTCGTAGGAGAGATATTCGGTGTTGAACATGGGGATGGTGCCGCGGGTGCAGGCCTGGCCGAAGAGCTGGGGCGGAGGGCGGTCGGCACGCGGATCGGGAGCGGACCGCCGGCGAGCGACCCACGATGGGTTCCATCAGGTTCTGCGGCATGTCGCACGGCCTGCTCGGGCTGGCCATGGTGTAATCGGCCAGCCGGCGCGGGTGGGTGCCCCAGGCCATGATCCGGCCGAGCTCCTCGCCGGCGAGGGAGGTGGCGAAGATAGTGTTGCCCATGATGTCCTGCGGCGCCGCGTAGAGGTTGACCTCGTCCTCGACGCCAAAGTCGCGGAGGACCTCCATCGTGCGGCTGTTCGTGATCTGTGGGTCGCAAAGCGGGGGAGCTCGTTGGTGCCCTGGAGGTTCCAACGGGCGCGCTCGCGTTGACCCACGTGAGCCCTGGGTGTGTCCGCCAACCATCTGAAAGATTCCAGTTAGCACTTCGTCTCAAAGTTCCCACGATTGCCCCACCTGTACTTCGTGACGACGAGGTTCTTGACGCCGTAAGTCGACAGCGCCAGGGCCATGGCCGAACCGGCCGGGCCGCTCCCCACAATGAGCACGTCGGTGTCGATCGTCGGCGGCGCCATCTTGTCCCCCGTCGGGTCGTGCTGCGCGGTGAGGCAAGGAGCGCGGTCGGCGCGTCCCGCGGGGGACACTTGCCACAACCTCCCGGCCTCGCAACTTGCCTTCACCGCCTCCACCGACCCGCCGCCGCTCACCCGGCTTTTTTCTCATTTCCCGCCGTGCTTCCCACCTTTTGGCGATGGCGGCCCCGAACGGCACGCCGCTCACGCTCGCCACGATGACCGAGCACGTGCTCGCGGCCACCACGCAGGGCATCCCGCCCGGGCCCAACGCCGCACGCACAAAGGAGGTGCTCACCTCGCTCATCACGCACCTGCACGACTTTGCCCGCGAGACCAACCTGACCACGGAGGAATGGGAGCTCGGCATCGACTTTTTGACGCGCGTGGGGCAGAAGTGCGACGACAAGCGGCAGGAGTTCATCCTGCTCTCGGACGTGCTGGGCATGTCCAGCGTCGTCGACGGGCTCAACAACCCCGTGCCGTCGCCGGAGCAGAAGATGCAGGCCACCGAGAGCACCGTGTTGGGGCCGTTCTGGTGGGAGCACTCGCCCGAGGTCGCGGCGGGGGGCAGCATCTCGGCCGGCGGGGAGGAGGAGGGCGAGCCGCTGCTCGTCCGCGGGCACGTGTACGACACCGACGGGAATCCTGTGGAGGCCATCCTGGACGTCTGGGAGACCGACGCGTGGGTTCGACGCGTCCGCTACCGCCGCTACTGTTCACTCGCCCTCCCCAAAACGCCAGACACGGCCAATACGACGTGCAGTACTCCTCCCCCAACCCCAACCACCGCGGCCGCATCCGCTCCTCCCCCGCCGACGGCTCTTTCCTCTTCACCGCCATCCTCCCCATCACCTACCCCATCCCGACCGACGGCCCCGTCGGGGAGCTGCTCCGCGCCACGGGGCGGCACCCGATGCGGCCGAGCCACATGCACTTCATGATCACGCCGGCTGGGAAGGGAGCGAGGAAGCTGGTGACGAGCATCTACGACGTGGGTCGCAGCAACCGTGGGCCGCAATCTGGGGCTGATCCCGCGTCGCCAATTCGCGCAGTCGAGGGATCCGCACGTGCTGAGCGACACCGTGTTCGGCGTCAAGTCGTCGCTCATCGCCACGTACCGCAAGCTCGCGGCGGACGACCCGGACGCGGCCAAGGTCGGGTTCAAGGGCGGGGAGTGGCTGCTGGAGTGGGACTTTGTGCTCGGGAAGAAGTAGCGGACGATGTCGACGGACTTTGTGCGTGGCACACGGCGTTCAACATCTCTGCGCCGGAACAATGTCTGTGGAGCCGAATCGCGGGGACCCAAGTCCCCCCCCCCTGACTCCACGCCCTTCGCCGACCCTTCTGCCCTCCTCGATGGCCGTCGACTCGGGCGCCTCGAACGCCCTCGATGTCGCGGACCCGGCGCCCATCCTCGCTCTGCCGCCCGAGATGCTCGCCAAAGTGTTCAGCTGGCTGAGGGCGGACGGGAACCCCGCGCCGCTCGCTGTCTGCCGCACCGTCTCGAAGTACTTCTGCGAGGTCGCGTCGCCGGTGCTGGTCGAGTCGGTCAGGGTGCGGTGGAGCTCGCGCGCCGCGGGGCTGGCGCTGCCCGCATCGCGGTGGGCGGCGTCCGTGAAGAACCTGCGCCTGGAGAGCCTGGATGACTGCGACGGGTTTCTCCGGGCATTCCCGAACGTCAGGAAACTGCACATGGACCTGCACGTCTCCGCGTTGGAGGACCCGGCGGGCGCGCTGCTCGGCCTGGCCGGCCTCGAGGAGCTCGTGCTGTGCCTCGAAGAGGGCGGGGCAGAGTGCCTTTCGCGGCTCAGGTTCCCATCCTCGGTGGTCTCGCTGGCGCTGCACGACGTGTGGTTCGAGGGCCTGCCCGCGGACGCGCTGCCGGCCGTCGAGTCGGACTGCCCCTTCCTCCGCACGCTGGAGGTGAGCAGCAACGCGACGCACGGCATGGGGCGCTTCATGTCGCGGCTCGGGGCGGACCACCCCCGCCTGCTGGGGTGCCTGGCCGCGTTCGAGGGGCCGACCTCGGCCCTTGCCCGCGAGACCGCGCTGTCCCCGCTGTTCCGGCCGGGGGAGCTCGCCCTCTGGGCCCCGCTGTATCCGCCCCTGCCCGGCCATCCAGAGTGGTGGGCCGACGCCGCGGAGAGGTGGGATGTCCGGTGCCTCCGGCTGTCGAACTTGTCGACGGGCGTGCTGCGGCGCGGGGTTCCCAGGACGGAGGCGCTGGAGGTGGACGTCACGGGCACCGGGACCCTCGGTATCGGGAAGACGGAGATCCCGAGGGTGGAGGCGATGCTGCGGGTCCGCGCAAGGAGGATTGAGGTGCCAGGGTTGGGGTCGTTGCTGGGGTACTTTGCCGAGGGCACGGACGAGGCGGAGGAGGTGCGCATGTGGGAGCGGCTGGCTGATCGGGGGCGTTCCTAGCCTTCGCTTGAAGGCGACTGCCGGTCAGATGTTAGTCTTTGACATGCATCCGTCGAATACGGTCGTGCCGAAGGAAGGGGGCGAAAAGGAGGGAATAGGGACAGGGACGTAGGGACCGCTTGGGAGGGAGCCTTTCCCCGACGCACACACGCGCACCACCGAGCTTCCGACCCTTCCGAGCGGCCACAACCGACGGCCGCGTGCCATGCCGCCCCGCGCGGATCCCGCGGGCCCCGCCCCCTTCGCGGCCCCGCTCCCCGCCGTGCCCATCTTCATCACGATCCACCAGCACAGCTCGGGCGCCGACCCCCCGAAGTTCGTCGTCCACGCCACCAACGTCGACGCGCGCTTCGCCCAGCGCGCGTGGGACGAGGCGCACGGCGGCCGGCGCGACGACCTGATCGACGGCGTGCTGGCCGAATCCGAGCCGCGCTGGCGCTCCGCGGGGTCGCTGCCGCGGTTCCTGTGCCACGGCTGCGGGGAGCGCTGCAAGGGCCGCGCGATGGTGACCGCCGCCGCGCCCGGGCCTCAGTGGACCGCGTGGGTGTGGCCGTGCTGCGGCTCGCGGGGGTGCACGGCGGCCGTGGAGCGGGCGTCGGGGGAGCGGATGAAGATATTGGACGCGAACACGGGGGATCTGGACCTCATGGTCGAATTCGGGGAGGGCCGGGACGGGCGCTTGGAGATATGCCTGGGGTGCGGGAGCTTCCCCAGGGAGAAGATGAGCAAGTGCGCCAGGTGCAAGGCGACGCCGTACTGCGGGCCCGCGTGCCAGAAGATGGACTGGCCCCGGCACAAGCTGACCTGCGTACCGGCTGCGGCGGCGAGCGAGGAGTCGTCATCTGACTCTGTCACTTCGGTCGGCAAGTCTGCGAGCGATGGAGCTCCCTAGACCGGGCGGGCACAAAGATGCAACGGTGTAGCGGCCTGCAATTGACCGATCAAGTACTCTGCTGCAAGCTCCGCTCGTGGAGGCGGTGCTGCGCGGCCTGTGGGCACAGTTCGGGTGGAGGCGTAGGGCCCTCCGCCCGCCGAGAAGTCAACGGGCTTCGATCGAGGTACAGCGCCCCCCCACGGACCCGCTGTGCAATCCGGGCGGACTTCCGGGCTTCCGAAGGGGCCGGCGAAACGGCCTCATGGCGGTTCCGGGTGATCCAGGCCGGACCGGGACGCAGTGCTGCTGCGCCGCCCCTCCGAAGCGTCCCTGGACGCGCTGGACCCTACATAAGCTGCACCCTTTGCCCCCGTTCCCCATCGTCAGCAGAGCACTTCACCCCGCGAAACCGGCCAACATGCACGAGCAGACGTCCGCCGAAGCGCCCCTCCCCGCGGGCTGGATCGCGCAGTCCGACCCGGCATCTGGCAGAACGTTCTTCGTCGACACTGCGAGGAACCCGGCCTACACCACCTGGGACGACCCCAGGGCGCCGCCCGCCCCCGCGCCCCCCGCATATGCACTGACGGGCACGGCGGCGATGGGCGCAGCGATACTGGGGGCCGCGGTGGTCGTCGGCCACCCGGCGCACGGCGGGCACTCCTCCCACGGAGGGCACGGCTCCCACGGGCACTCCTCGCACGTCCACGGGCACTCGCACGGCCACGGAGGGCACGGACACGGTCATGGTGGGCACGGCTCGCACGGGGGCCATGGGGGCCACGGTGGCCATGGGGGGCACGGGTACTCGTCCCATGGGCACAGCGGCCATGGCGGCCACGGGGGCCACGGAAGCCACGGGGGACACGGTGGACACAATGGAGGACACGGAGGTCACGGTGGAGGCCACGGAGGTTACGGTGGAGGCCACGAAGGCCACGGAGGCGGCCACGGCTTCTCGCTCTTCGGCTTCGGCCACGGCGGGGGCCACGGCGGCGGTCACGGATGGTGATCTTCCGCGGCGAAAGCACGAACGTCGTCGAAACCCACAACTGTAGTCGTTGAATGGATGAACAGTCGTACATGTGCCGCGGATCCAATTCCATCCAAGCCATCAACCCTATGCAGGGCACGCCAGGTCCAAAGCCACTCCTGACACCACCACCGCTAGCTCGTGTTCCGCTGCAAGGGCGAGGTAACGCGTCCGGGTAAGCCTGTCGATGGCACCATGATGTGGTCTATGCGATGGAGACTTGGGGGAGGAATCGGGCTCGCCGCGAGTTGTCGTTCACAACCGGGCAAGCGCCCTGGGCATGGACGGCACGTGGGGAAGCCCATCGGAGTGAACAGAAGTCCGGACGATACGAGGCATCATCATTGAATCGGCAAGTTAAGTTCGCTGCAGGTGTGTGATTGACGGAAGGCATGCTCTTGTAGTGCAACGCTGGCGGAGCGATAAACTAGGCAGCCAACCAGACCAAACCGGAACTGCCAGGGTTTCGTTCTCATCATGCAGATTTCCACAAAAGCTGAGCTGGCTACCACGTCGATGATTGCCGCCGCCGCGACATGTATTCACCAGTCTCGCGGGTATCGTGGGCCCTCCATATGTATCGCGGGTCTTGGCCTCGCGCTGGAACGGGCTCCATGCAGGTGCTCCGGCCATCGCCGCACGCGCACCGCGCTAGAGCACCATGGCATCGAGCATGTCGTCGAGGCAATCGGCCGTGGCATCCGCCGACGCATCCGCCACCGCGTCCTCCTCCGCATCCACGGCGGCGTCCGACACGAGTCGACCGCCGCGTCGTCGACGAGGGTGGCGGCGGTGCCGGCCTCGATGGCCTCGACCCCCTCGACGGCGTCGACGTCGACGTTGGTGAAGATCCGGAAGGAGCGGCGGAAGTCGGTCGTCGCGGCCGTTTCCTGGAAGAGGCAGCCCGGGCGGATCAGGAACGGCCCGCGGCAGGCGGGAACGCGCACCACCCACGTCGACCATGTCCCACAGGTCGTTCTCCCCCAGCCCTTCGAACGCCGAGCTGAGGTCGGGGTCGACCGCATTGATCGCGTCCAGCAGCTCGCCCACCGACTCGCCCAGCGTTTCGAACAGGTCCACGAGGGTCTCGGTCAGCGTGTGAATGGCCTCGACCGCCATCTCCAGGATGGCCTCCGCAACCTGGTCGCCGACCCCCGGGAGGCCGAGCAGGTACCCCATCATGGCCGACCAGGCCTCGCCCGAGCTGATCTTGCGCGAGGCCTCGCGCAGGGTGCCGACAAACTCGAGGCACGGCTTGTTCGCGACCGTGCACATGGTCATGTTGACCCTGATGGCGTCCGAGATGGGCTCGAGCTTCCTGTACGCGGGGCCGAGCACGGTGTCGGGCACCAGGCCGCGGAGCCGCCCCGCGTTGACGTCGCGCGGGTAGCCCGCGGGGGCCGCCCCGAGATTCAGGCAGTCCCTGCGGCTCCAGATCCTCCCGGGGGAGGAAAGCGGCGGGAAGGGTCCCGTGGTCCTGTTGCGGGCGCCGGTGTGCATGACGACGAACTGCACGTTGGCAACGTTGGGGTTGGCGCCGGGCTGGCAGGGATGGCCGAGGACGGCGGTGCCGTTGTCGTGCAGGCAGACGTCCCCGAGGCCGCGGTAGTTGGGCTGGAGCTCGAACAAAGGGTGACCCTGGGGGCCCAGCAGCTGCTCGCCGTTGACGCCCAGAACGGGGAGGTTCTGCATGAACTGCTGCTGCTGGGTCCAGTAGGTCTTGTTGAACGTGGCGGGGACGTCCTTGACGTAGGGGTTGAAGGCGTAGAACCACTGGCCAGTCGCGTTCTTGCTGCCGAAGCAGCAGCTGGGTCCGGTGCCGGCGACGAGGGTAGCCCTGCGCAGGTGTCGTCAGCATGGGGACCGCCGGCCGATCGTGCGCGCACTACCCACCACCCTGATTCGAGCGGGGGCTTCACCCAGCTGATGCCGATCCCGGACTTGCCCTCCACGTAGATCTGGAACGCGGCGGGGTCCGATCCGTACGGCACGAACTGCGGGGCCCCGATGTCGGCGCATTCGTTGTTGCCCAGCGTGACGGGGCGGAGGCGCGTGCCGGGGCCGGCGCCGCCGTAGTAGAACGTGGTGGGGGTGTCCTGGTTCACGAGCCGGACCACCAGGCCGGTGGTGGAGAAGGTGCCGCGCTCCTCCAGGCGGGGCCCCGGCACAGGGGCGGGGGCCTGCCTGCGGCCGATCGGCGGCGCGCGGCGGCGGAGGGAGCGGGCGCGGCGGGCGCGGGGCGTGCCTTTGGCCTTGCGGGCGGCGATCTTGGCGGCGATCGCGGCGCCCCGCGCCGACTGCGGCCCGCCAAATGCGTACGCGACGGGCCCAAAGGCCCCCCAGAACTTTAGGAAGCGGCGCGCCTCTCCGCACTCGCCCGCCAGGCTGGCGTTGGTGGCGGTGCGCGCGAGCGAGAACGAGGCCGGGCACGAGTGGAGGGCCGAGGCGGCCAGGGCCTGCGCCGACAGCCTGGCGGCCGCGGCCTCGCAGGCGCCGCGCGAGGCAAACACGACGCAGCACGCGGCCAGCGGGCCGGTGCACGCGGGGCCGCCCGATCTGCGCGCGCACGCGGGGGCGCTGCTGCGCGGGTGCGCGCGCAGCGGGGCGAAGCGCGCGGCGGCGAGGCGGTGGCAGTACCACGGCCCGACGGCGTTGACGCGCACGGTGGCGGTGGCGGTGCGGCGCGCGGTGGCGGTGACGCGCGACGTCATGGTGCGCCGCACCGACCTCGTGACGAGCGTGCGGAAGCGCGTGCGCGTGGCCGTCAGCGCGGACGCCATGCAGCACGGCCCGGCCGCGGGGCAGCGAGAGCACACGCCGCCGTTGGTGTTTGCGGCGATCGGCGGGGGCGCCGCGGAGGCGTCGCCGGCGGGCTGATCGGCCACGGGGGGCTGATCGGCCGCGCCACGCTGATCGGCCACGAGCGCCGCCACGTCGGCAGGTGACAGCGCGTGGGGAGCACTGCGGGGCGGCGGCACCGCGGTGGCGATGAAGACCGTCTTGGTGGTGGTCTGCGTCACCCGCACGGTCGCGCGGATGACCGTGAGCGAGGTGAGGGTCGTCTGTGGCGCGCGACAGCGGCGGGATGGCTGGGCGGTCAGCACGGGCACGGCCCCCCCCCCGAGACACCCACGGTGCCCAGGGAAGCGGTCTTGACGACGGTCGTGGTGGCTTTGCAGCAGCAGCCGGCCCCGGCGCCCGCGGACCCGCAGGCCGGGCCGACGGCGGTGGCGCCGGCCGGCCCGGCCGCGAGCAGCGCCGCGAGCGCGGCGCACGCGAGGGCCAGGAATGCGATGGAGCGCGGATGGACGCGCATCGGCGTTTTCGGCGTGCTTGTCGTTGAGGAATGGCGGGTGTGGCGGTGTGGGGATCGCGCGCCCCTTTTTGTTGGGATGAGTCGTTATTCCCGCGCCCAGCTTGGTCATTTCCGCGCCTGCCAAGACGCAGAAAACGATTGCCCCGCGCAGCAATCGATCATCCGCGTCGGTCGGTACAGGATTGCCCGCTTTCACCGCTCTCGCGCTCCCGTGCCCGTGACGCTCCCTCCCGCTGCCGCCATGCCAGCGAAACACCTTCCAGAATGTATCCCGCGCCCGCCCGAACCGTCCCGCACCGCCCCCAGCCCCGCCGCCAGCCCCGCCTACGCCTCCCGCGCCGCCGTCACCCTGCTCCTCGCCCGTCTCCCCCAATCCCACGCAAACAGCTCCTTTGCCTGCTTACTCCTTGCCTTCAGCGCGGTGCAGGTAACCCCCCGCTGGCACGCCCGAAAGCACCCCGTAGGCCTCGGAGCAATGCGCCGCCACATGCCCAGTATCACCATGGCCACCGCTGGGCATGTCGGAGCCCGGGTCGCCGTCCGCGGCCCGCAGTTTTCGCCGACCGTTCATGGAGCCAGATGTCCTCTAGCCACGGTGGCGAGCTACGCCGCCACGGCGATTGGTCCTGCCCCGTTCCTCCTCGGACATCTCTGACAACTCGCAGCCACGGCCGAGCTCGTCGCTGGACGCAGCCGGAGCCGCTATATTGAAGCAGCGAAGGAGTCCACTGCGCGCACCGTCCACCACGCTCTCCAAACAGACACGATACCGGCATCCGCCGGGCATAGCAAGTCCACCGGTCCGTCAGCCCCCAAGGACGGGCTTCCATTCCGCAATCGGTCCCCCGGGGCTGGCCTTTCCCCTCGGTTTCCTTACCAATCACCCCTCGCCCGCATCCTCCTCCCAGTCACCGTCTTGACCCGCGTGACGGTCTTGGTGCCCCCGTTCTTCTTGACCGTCTTGAACCGTTTCTCCGTGATGGTCTTGAGCACCTTTTTCAGCGCTGTCCACCGGACGCGGGGGGAGGGGGGGGGTGTCAGAACGTCCCCCGCAGGCGACGCGGGAGGGCAACCCACGCGGACACGCGTATTCCACCGTCCCGTTCGCCGCGACCCCCGGCGGTAGCGCCTTGGTCCCCTTTGGCAGCACCGGGCAGAGGTGCCTCCTCTCCAGTCTGCCGTTGTTCCTCCTCCCATTGTTCACCCTCCGCGTCGTCCTCCGGGTCGTCGTGGGGGCACGCGTCGTCGTGCGGCGGAGCGTCGTCGTCACCGCCTGCACAGCCGTCGTGACCGCCTCGACCGTGACGGTGGACCATGCCGTCGCCGTGGCGTAGGTCACCACCGTGGCCGTGGAATACGAGGTGGCCGTCGTGGTCGCGGTGTACGTCCACGTGGCGAAGCCGGTGGACTCGTCCGAGAGCGCGGCGAGGCGCGCGAGCAGGCCGCGGCGCGGGGGCGGCGGGAGGGCGCCGGGTGGGGGCAGCCCGGGCGGCCGCACGCAGCTGCAACGTGCAACACATTTCGGACGTCAGTCGGTGATCGGCGAGGCAGTCGGGACCGCCCACCAGCAGGAAGAGTTGTACGAGCAGCCGCGGCAGCAGGCGTCGCCCGCGACGTACACCGGCGCCGCCGTCGGCACCGGCGTGCTCGCCGCGCACAGCACCGCTGGCAACATGCCGGACAGCAGGAGGACGGCGGCGGCCGCCGCCATCTGCCGGGCGGGGGACATGGTGGAGGGGCGACGGGTCCAGTGACGAGTGGCGCAAGTCCTTTCCTGCGGCCACACCGCCCGGATCGTCGGCGAATGCGCGGGGAATCCAGTTGCAAAGCGCCAACAGTTGCATCCCGGCATCATCATCATTCGGCGTTGGTTAGGCTTCCGCGGCCCTGCAAGGCCCCGGGAACCCGCCTGCCCCTCCCGGGCTTCTTCCCGTCACCGCCTCAGCAACGGCAGCCCCACCCACACCACCATCCCCAGCAACCCCGCGTTCCTCGCCGCCATCACCAGCGCCACCCAGCCATCCACCTCTCCCTCAGGCCCGTCCGCACGGATCAGCACCCTCCTCCCGTCCCAAGGCGGCATCCCCGTGCCCCCCGCGACAAAGTGGTACGGGAACACCCAGGTCGTCAATAACGCCGCCGCGGTGCCCAGGAGGGAGAACAGGGCGAGGTGAGCGGCGGTAGGGAGCGATTCGGCGCCCGCCAAGGCGAGGAGGGGCAGTAGCCATACTAGGTACTGCGGGGAGAGGACCTTGGAGAGGGTGCCGGCGAGGAGGACGGCGAGGAGGGACGTGCGGTATGCGCGTTGCGAGGGGAAGGATGTCCGGCGGAAAAGGATCATCCGGAGGAGGAGCAGCAGGAGAAGTACCCCGACGACGGCGGCGGAAAGGTGCGCGAGGAGACCGGCCCAGGGGCCGGCGAGGTCCCACGACCCGGGCCCCTGCGCGGCGCGGGTTCCCGGGCGGAGCAGAAGGAGCAGGGAAGCCCACGCGGATTCGGCCTCGAGGCCGCGGGCGGCGTTGTAGGAGAGGAACTCGAGCGCGGCCCGACCGCCGACCAGCAGAGCGAAGGCAAAGGGGAGGCCCAGTGTGAAGAAAAGCACCCCCGTCGCAACCATCCGATGGCGCCCGTCGAGGCCGAGCAGGAAGTACGGCACCGCGACGATCGGCACCCACTTGTACGCCGCCCCGAGGCCCAGCGCAGCCGCCCCCACCGCGACCCACCTCGCCCCTTCCCCCCCTCCGATCCTCGCACACGCGTAAGCCCATGTTGCGAAAGAAACCAGCACCCCCGCGTCCAGCCTGTCCAGCAGCACCGGCGCCAGCGCGGCCCCCTGGAACATGAGCCCCCACGCGGCCGCGGCGTCCATCCCCGTCCCAGGGCGGCGGATCCGCACCGCCATCGCGATCAGCGCCGCGGCAGTAGTTTCGCATGCGGCCATGAGCAGGCGGAACAGCAGGCGGTACTCGTTCGCCGGGCCCCCGGGGTTGGCCCATTCCGGCCACGCGACGGCCAGGTACGCCAGGGGAGGGTACTCGAACCGAAAATCCGCGTACGGCCTCCCGCGCGACGCGTAGGAAAAGTACAGGGGCACGTCGCTGCCCGCGGGCAGGAGGAACAGCGCGAGGAGGAGGCGCGAGAAGGCGTGGAACGCGAGCGGCGTGGCGAGGCGGGAGGGCGGCATCGCGGGGAGGGCGCGCCCCAAAGTGTCCGGGACATTCAGCTACGCATTTCTTCAAGAGATGACGCGTCCTTTTGGGATTCCGGAGGCACGGAGGTGTGCGATGGTGCACGCGGCGCCGGCGGCAAATCACCCGACCCGACTCCCTCCACCTCTCGCGCTCTTCCCTCCAGTTGCGGTACCCACGATGACCGCCTCCGTCCCGCAGACGATGCGCAACGTCGTGCTCTCGGAGCCCTCGACGCCGCCGAAGAGCAAGGCCGAGCGGTACGACCCGCTGATCCTCACGACGTCGCCGACGCCGAAGCCCGGGCCGGGGCAGGTGCTCGTGCGGTTGAGGGCGGCGGCGTTGAACCACAAGGACATTTACTACCGGGAGGTCGGTTGGCGGCCTCGCGGACCGGGATTCCGGCGGTTAAGGGCGGGAAGCTGACGGCGTCTCCCACGTCTCGCTCGTTGGCTACCCACCCTCCACCGCCGCCTCCCGTGCCTCTATTCTCGTTCCCCCTTGCACGTTCAGGGCATGATGCCGCTGATCAAGTACGGCGCCACCCTCGGCTGCGACGGCGCCGGCGACGTGGCCGCGGTCGGCGACGGCGTGGAGCCCTCGCTCGTGGGCCGCGCCGTGTACCTCAACTCGCAGGTCGGCTGGGAGAGCGACCCCGTCAAGCCCGAGGACAGGAAGGTCAACGGTGGGACGATGCTGCCGCGGTGCAATGGCATGGGCTGATCGGGCGTCTGCACAAGGCACCCTCGGCTCGTACCCGCTCCCGGGGACGCTGGCGGAGTACATCGTCGTGCCCCGGAGCATCGTCCACGACAAGCCGCCTCACCTGTCGTACGAGGAGGCCGCGGCGGTGCCGCTCGCCGGCCTGACGGTGGGCCCCCCGCGATCCTGTCTGCTCCCCACCTGACTTTCCCGCGCCCGGCGAGGACCAGGCCTGGCGGGCGCTGGTCACCCTCGGCGAGGCCAAAAAAGGCTCCAAGATCCTGGTCCCGGGCATCGGCGGCGGCGTCGCCATCTTCGCGCTGCAGTTCGGCCTCGCGCTGGGCTGCGAGGTGTGGGTCACCTCGGGCTCGGACGAGAAGCTCGCGCGCGCCATCAAGCTGGGGGCCAAGGGCGGGGTGAACTACAAGCGCAAGGACTGGGCGACGGAGCTGGAGAAGCTTTCGGGCGGGGAGTTTGACGCCGTGGGCTCCGGCCGGCGCTCCTTAGCCGCCGTTGGGGCTGATCGCTCCCCGATGTGCAGATCATCGACGGCTCCTCGGGCCCCAACACCCGCATCTTCATGCGCCTCGTCAAGGAGGGCGGCATCATCTCCATCTACGGCGCCGTGGCGGGGTCCAACTCGACCATCACCATGCCGTACATCTGGTTCAAGGCGTGCCAGCTGCGCGGCTCGCGGATGGGAAACAACGCCGAGTTCCGCGCCATGACGAAGCTGATCAACGAGACGGGGATGCGGCCCGAGGTGAGCGGGGTGTGGGACGGCCTGGAGGCGTTCGAGGGGGCGTTCGAGGAGATGAGGGAGGGGAAGCAGTTTGGGAAGCTGGTGGTGAGGATCGACAAGCAGGGGGCGAAGCTGTAGAGCGGTAGATCTTCGGTGGCGACAGAGGGCCTGAGAGGGCGGATGTGGCTTTGGCAAACCTCGCGCTGATGTCGATATGCGATTGAGCCGTCCGCTACAACGAGGCCTCCTGGAGGCGCCCCTACTAGAGCTTGCCCTTTGCCGCCTTCTCGTCCGCCTTCCTCATGGCTTCGATAGCCAGCTCCGCATTGTGCGCGATCGACGACTCGACCCCACCCGCTGCCGTTCCCGCCGCCTGGCCGGCGGCGAAGCGGGCAAAAATGCCTTGGGAGACGATGCCGTACTTGAAGTAGTTCCAGACCCTGCGCGGCTTTCGTGTGAGGAAGACGTTGGGCCTGCAACATGTCGCCAACCCACCGGAGAAGTGCCCAGTCGGCTTCGCTGGGCCTGGTCCTCCCGGCCCTTTTGCAGTACACATCCACCAGCTCCTCGAACGGCGGGATCCCGAGCTCCTCCAGGTCCAACCCGACGAGCCCGCTCTTCACCGTCCCCGCGAACCGCTCGTCGAACGGGGTGAAGTAGTGCTCCAGCGCCGTCCCCAGGTCCGCGAGCGGGTGCCCCAGCGTCGCCAGCTCCCAGTCGAGCACGGCGACCACTTGCGGTTCCGAGGGGTGGAACATGACGTTGCCGATGTGGATGTCCCCGTGCGCGACGCACACCTCGTCCGCGATCTCGTGCTTCTCCAGCCAGGCCATGATCCGGTCGCGGTGCGGGAGCTCGGGGACAGCGCGGCCGTCGGGGAACTTGGTGCCGGCCTGCGCCTTCTCGATGAGGAGCCACGTCTTGAACTGCCGCTTGAAGTAGTTCCCGGGGCGGTCGAACCCCGGCTGCCCGAGCAGCCCGACCTTGGCGGGATCGACGGTGTGGAGGGCCGCGATGGTCTCGACGAAGCTGTGGTAGGCTTTCCTGCGGTCCGCCTTGGAGAGGGAAGGGAGGAGGGTGTCGTTGAGCACGCGTCCGGGGACGAAGTCCATGACGTAGAACGGCTTGCCAAGGACTCCTTCCGGGACGGTCAGCGAACGCCCTTCCCTCGGCAACGCGCATCCGAGCTCGCCTTCGTCCTCCTCGAGCGCGTGGACCTTGGGAACCGGCACGCCGGTGCCCTGCATGGCCTTGAGCGCTCGGAACTCGCGCTCGACTTGGTGCGCAGTTTTGGAAATCGCGACGCCGGGCGGCTTCCTCCTGAGCACGAGCCTGCGCCCGGTGCCGGACTCGGTGAGCATGTAAGTCGGGTTGGACTGCCCGTTGGAGAACTGCTTGGGCGGCTCGAGCGGGCCCGCGTAGCCGGGGACGCGGGCGCGGAGCCAGCCCTCGAGCTTCGGCATGTCCAGGGGCACGCGCACCGGGCCGGGCGGCGGGACCGTGCCCGGTGCGGAGGCCATCTTCAATCGGGTCCTTCCTTTGGGCAAAAGGTCGGAGCACTGCGATTGGGGGAAGGGGAGACAAAAGATTGGAGCACGGACGATCGACCGCGGGGCCGGCAAAGCGTGGCCAACTCCCACTCTCCCACCAACTTCCCGCCATCGAAGTCGCACCGATCCGTCGGCCTGTGCCTGTTAAGTGCCAACTCTGATTCCTCCAGCCTTCATGAACCACCCTCGGGCTACCACGGACCTGATGGTAGGGCGGGCGGAACGGTGCTTAGCTCGTAATGTGAACCGAGGCCCCACCCTGGAGCACGGGGCCCGCATGGAGAACGGGGACGTGAGCTGCTGGCCGGCCGTTGCCTCGCGCGACTGTTGCGTCCGGGCACGTCCTCTGCGTACGCGCGGCGGCGTTGGGGTGATGTCGGATGCAATGCCGGCCGTGCAGCGGGCACCGCCCCGCACGGAACCGCTGTGCAATGCGTGCGGGCTTCCGAACTTCTGGAACCGCCGGCAAAACAGCCTCACCGCAGTTCCGGGTGATCCAGGCCGGCCGGGGACGCAGTGCTGCTGCGCCCCTCGCCGATCGAAGCGTCCCTGGCGCCGGACCCTACATAAGCTCCACCCCCGCCTGCCTCCCCCGTCTTCAGCAGTGCCTCCCAAGCCAGCAATCGCACCGACAGCAACATGCACGAGCAGAACCCCGCGACGCCGATGGAAGCGCCCCTCCCCGCCGGCTGGATCGCGCAGTTCGACCCAACGACGGGGCGGACGTTCTTCGTCGACACCGCGAGGAACCCGGCCCTTTCCACCTGGGACGACCCGCGGGCCGCCCCACCGGCCTACTCGCCGCCGTCGGGCACGGCGGCGATGGGTTCGGCGATACTCGGGGCCGCGGTGCTCGGCGGCGCGGTCAGCCACTCGACCGGACATGGGCACGGGCACGGGTACTCGTCCCACGGGAATGGTGGAGGATGCGGGAGCCGCTCTTACAGCCGCGGGCATGGCCACGGTCATGGAGGCCACGGCCATGGCCACGGTTACTCGTCCCACGGGCACGGCGGGCACGGATACTCGCACGGACACGGCGGTCATGGGTCCCACTACAGCGGACACGGCGGGCACGGAGGCTACGGCTTCTCCCTCTTCGGCTTTGGCCATGGCGGCGGGTGGCACTAATGAGGCCGCTGTGCGGTCTGATCCTTCCAAGTGAAAAGCGCACCAACTGTATGGTCAACTTGTCAATTCGATTATGCCTCGCGTCTCTTCAACTTCTGATTGGTCGGTTTGGCTTCCTGATGGTGCCGTCCGTGCCCGGGGCGCTCGTCGGGGCCGCTCTGCGAAGTCCTGTTCCTCCCCTCGTCCCCAAAACATGAGCCAGATCACCAGCATCGATGGATTCGGCCACCGATATATCTCATCTTTTGCCTTCCAAGTTTCCCGGCAGCTCACATCGGACTTCGAGTAGGTCGCGGGCCAGCTTCAGGGATCGACGCACCGTGCTGCAGCGGCGCCCAGTCGGCCGCTCCAGCAACAAGCAAAATCATTGTCGAAGTGTACATCAGTCATATCATCAGCATTACACAGA
Source organism: Hyaloraphidium curvatum (assembly GCA_025558095.1). Lineage (NCBI taxonomy): Eukaryota > Fungi > Monoblepharomycota > Hyaloraphidiomycetes > Hyaloraphidiales > Hyaloraphidiaceae > Hyaloraphidium > Hyaloraphidium curvatum. Next base: position 55,716 of record JAIVFI010000043.1, read on the forward strand.
GGAAAGGCACCCCGACGACGATGTGGGGCGTAGCTACGGCGTGTCTGCTCGAGAGATCGCGCCTGTTCCGCACGAAGTGTCTTCCCCGCACCGCCAATCGCCTCCAATGGCCTCCACCGACGACCCCGTCCTCCGCATCATGGTCATCGGGGCCCACCCGGACGACTGCGAGTACTTCAGCGCCGGAACCGCGTCCATCTACACCTCGCTCGGGCACCGCGTGCGCTTCGTCTCGCTGACCAACGGCGACGCCGGGCACCCCTCGCTCTCCGGAAAACCGCTCGCGGAGCGCAGGAAGGCCGAGGCCGAGGCCTCCGCACGGGTGCTGGGCGTGGAACGCGTCACCGTTCTCGACAACCACGACGGGGAGCTGGTGGACACGTTGGACCTCCGCCGCACCGTGATCGCGCTGATCCGGGAGTTTGCTCCGGACGCGGTGTTCACGCACCGTCCGTGGGACTACCACCCGGACCACCGCGCCACGGGGAGGGTGGTGGGCGACGCGATGCAGCAGCTCGCGATCAGGGCCATCGTGCCGGACGTGCCGCCGCTGGCTCGGCAGCCGGTGCTGATCTACATGTTCGACATGTTCCGGAAGCCTTATCCGTTTCAGCCGGAGGTGGTGGTGGACGTCACGCCGGCGCTCCAGAAGAAGGTGGACGCGCTGGAGAAGCACACGTCGCAGGTGTTCGAGTTCCTGTACGGGGAGCCGGACGTGCCGCCCGCGGGGAGGCGGGCGTGGTTGGAGCGCAAGCTGCAGCCGGAGCTGATGGCTCCTTTGCGGGCGCACCCCGAGGCGGTGAGCAAGGCGTTCGGGGACAGGGCGGGGGAGGTCAAGTGCGTCGAGGTGTTCGAGGCGGGCGAGTACGGCGCGCGGCTGACGGAGCAGAGGAGGAGGAGGCTGTTTCCCTTCCTGTACGGCGGCTCCAAGCTCTGAATGGGTTTGGGCGAGTCCCATTTTTCTTTGACTGGCCCGTACATCCGCACTCTCCCCGTTCGACGCCTGCAGCCCTCAGAGCTCGTCCTTTTTCGCTTCCGCCGGGATGTCCTCGACCTCCTTGGTCGGCTGGCCGATCTTGACCTCGACGCCGTCGCCGTACTGCTCCCGCAGCATCTGCCGGATCCTCTCCTCCACGCCCTGGAGCTCCGGCGGGGTTTCTTCCTCGGCATCTGCTGGGGCGGGAGCAGGAGCGGGTGCGGGAGCGGGGGCCGGGGCGGGGGCAGGCGAGGCGGCCGGCGCCTCCTCTTCCTTCTTCGCCTCCGCCGGCACCTCCCCCTCCTTCGCCCCCTCCTCCTTCGCCTCCTCCTTCCCCCCCTCATCGTGCAGCCTCGCCGCCCTTTCCAGCGCCTCCTTGGCCTTCTGCATCGCGATCTCCCGCGCCGGCTCCTTGGCCGCGGCCGCGTACGCGTGGTTCTGCGCGTCCTCCTCGCCGATGCCCAGCAGCTCCACGTCAAAGGTGAGCTCGGCGTCGGGGGGGACGACGTCGGGGATGCCGCGGGATCCGTAGCCGAAGCTGCGCGACGGCAGGCGGGATCAGCTTCCTAGCAGGCGGGAACGGTCGGGAGGCAACCCACAGCGGCATCACCCTGACCGCCGCCCTCTCGCCCACTTTCATGGTCCGCAGCGCCTGGTCGATCCCCGGCACCAGCTTGGGCGGCTCGGCGCCCACGACGAGGGAGGCGGGCGCGCGCTGGCGCGAGTTGTCGAAGATGGCGCCGGTCGAGTCGATGGTGGCGACGTAGTGGAAGGTGACGAGGTCGCCGGGCTTGGGGATCGCGCCGTGGCCTATCCGCGTCGGATATAAATCGAAATCAGGGAGATTCGTTTCCAGCTGGTTGCGTGCCACCGACCCTCGCGCGTGGTCTCCTTTGCCCAGTACTTGCCCTCGCCCCACGGCCACTCGCCCTCTCTCAGCTTCTTCTCCCCGCCCATCTCCGCCTGCGCCTGCCTGCTTGCGGCGGCGGGGAATTCGGGCACCGTCCTGACGACCGGCTTCTTGAACACCGCGAGCAGGAACAGCAGCGCGACGAGCCCCGCGACGCCCGCGATGGCCGCGTTGGCGCGCCACGCCTTGGACGCCTTGGCGGGCTTGCGCAGCGCGGATGGCGGCGGCTTGGGCTTGCCGGACGGTGGGGAGGGCGCCATCGTGGGGGGTGGAGGTGGAGGGCGCGGACGGAAGGGACCGGCCGACGTGGCGCCCTGAACGGTTGGGGACAGTCACCGGACCCTCGAATGCCTGCGAGGCTCCCTATCAGGAACGCAGCTCGCTGATCTCGTCATCCACCTGCCCGGGCATCCATCACCATGTCCTGCTCGGCTTCTCCCGCCCCCCTGCCCCGTTCTGCCCACACCTCCCCCGCCGCCCTCCCAACCTCGTCCGCCCACCGCTCGACCCCCCAACCCTCCCCCTCGATCACCCTGTCCACCGTATCCCTGCGCGCTGCCGACGCCCGCGCATACAGCGCGTCGTAGTGGTCCAGCAGCACCCCCGCGGCCTCCTCCCTCCTGCCCTCCCCGAGCATCCGCAGCACGTCCGCCGTGCGATCCCCGCCCAGCCGCCTCGCGATCCGCCGCACCGCGTCCGAGAGGGCAGCGGGGTCGGCACCGCCGTACTCGTCGACCGCCCTCCTCAGCCGCTCCTCCCGGGGCACCTCGAGCACGATCCGCGGGGCGCACAGGAGCGACGCGTAGATCCCCGCCGGCAGCGTCGCCCTCCCTATGCTCCTGTTCTCGTGCTCCGCCAAAATGGGCCCCGGCCTCGGATCGGCGAGCAGAGCGTCGACCTCCCCCGACAGGCGGTTCTCAAAATCCTCCGTGGTCGCGAATTCGCCCTGCGGCGCGGGGTGGAGCACCCCTCCCCCCGCGGCTTCGAGCGCCGCCCGCTGTCGGTCCGTGAACTTTGGAACGGGGTGCAGCGGGACGTGCGGCACGGGGAACAGGCCCCCGAACGCGCTGCCCCTGTGCCCTGCCAGCCCCTCGAGGTCCAGCACCTTGCTCTCCCTGGCAGCGAGGCACCGCAACACCTCGGACTTGCCCGATCCCGTCTTGCCCGCGATAACGACCAGCGGCACCCCGTCCGCCAAGCGTTCCAGAACGTGCCGCCTGTAGGCCGCGTAGCCGCCGGCCAGCACGGCGCACGGCACGCCCAGCAGCTGGAAAAGAAAGGCAACGGCCATCGACCGCATCCCGCCGCGGGCGCAATGCACGCGCACCCGTTCGCCGGGCTTCAGTCCCCGCCCGACGGCGGCAGCGGCGGTCCCCAAAGCCGACATCCGCGGCCCGACCCTCTCCAAAGCGAGCAGCACCGCCCTTTCTCTCCCGGCGCTCTTGTAAAGTGTCCCCACTTCCGCGCGGTCCGCGTCCGGGAACAGCGGCAGCGAGGCGGCGCCCGGGATCCGCGCGCGCGCGTGTTCGCTGGGGCTGCGGGCGTCCAGGAGGGGCCCCGGATGGGCGAGGAAGAGGGACGGCGGGAGGGGCAGCGGGCTGGGAGGGCCGGGTGGGAGCTTGGACGGGTGCATCGCGGAAGGAGGAGGGCAAGAGGCCCGGCACCACAGCTAGTGGATCGACGGAGTGGACGCTAGGGAGTAAACAGTCGGGCGGCGGACCTGGCGCCAGCGACCCGGCGCGACCATCGAACGATCAGTCCTCTACTCCCGGGGCTATTCACCCCTCCACCGCTTGATCACCCTACACCATCTACGTCCATTACATCAGCGAGAGAGAAAAGCTGAATGCCAGCAGGCACGGGAAGATGACTCTGCACATAGCAAGCGATCATGATCCGACGGCAAGTGGAAGAGAGGAGGAGGATGCCAAGATCCGGATGCTGACAGCCGTCGACGGAAGCGCGGTTGTAGCGGAGCAGGGCGAACACGGATCCGGCTTTCGCTCCGGGTGCTGTGGATCTACACAGTCACGCGGGGACGTGCTAGCGGGAAGCAAAACGCCAGAGGCAGGGAACAGTTTTGGGGACAATGATTCGGCAAGTCGACTGTTGGATTCGCACTCATATGCCCGCCGCCGACGCGACGACGTCGCGCTTGCGTTGTGCCGCGTCCGCGTCCCCCCTGTTCGCCGCGTTCCTGGGGCCGTCCGCCGCTGGTTTTGGCCTGAGCCGGCTCGGCCCTGGCCATCGTGGGCATTGGCGGGACCGCCCAGCGCGGACCACTTCTTCTCTACTGGGGCCCCAGCGGGATCACGATCGGACGGCAAGACGAGACCGAATTCGGCGAGGTCGGAAGCCGAAATCAGTTGTATCAGCGAAGCACCTTCAGGAAACGGCAGTACCACTGCGAACCAGCGGGAGACGCACCGCCGCCCCGAGTGAGCATGGCCCTCAGCTGAGGACTGCGCGGGAGGTCAGAATGTATGCATCCACGAGGGGTTGCGCGCACCCACATCTGCTGCGAACAATTCCCGCTCCGAATAGATTGTACTCGTCCCTGCTCACGAACTCGTAGAACAGGCGGCTATTTGTCTACAATTCCGGCACTTGGTCGCTCGGACTCTCGGGGATCCCGCCGATGAGTGATGCCGCCTGCACGTCCAAGACCTTTTGCGTTACCGTCGGAGCCCGGTCGACCATACGGCTGTTCGACGGCGTCAGCTGGTCCGCCAAAGCATTCCCAAGTGCCGATGAGGGCACCTTTGCTGTGGTGGCGGACGTCGGCGACGGGCTCTTTTGGCTGTTCAAGAACAACGTCCCCGAAAGCGGATCCGGCGAGGGGCGCATTTGGTTCTGGATCCGGAGCAACGACACGTTCGGCGTAGTTCCGCAGTCCGTGGTCGGCAACTTCTCCAGCCTCAACAACATGTAGGTGACGCTGGGGCGAGACGATCTCGGAGACCTCCGTTGACGTCTGCACATCTGCAGCAACTGTCCCACCGCCACCGACTGCATCGCCGTCGGAACCCAGGATTCCGGCTTTTCCAATGCCGTGGCTCGGTGGCGCGGCCCCGATCCCCTATCCTGGACGCGCGACGACATCAACGGCTCGGTTGTCAGGGGCCTGTTCCTGGCAACTGGGTGCAACGCGGCGTGTTCAGACCGCGGCATGGACGATCCGTGCTGCCAGTGCATCGCCGTCGGATCCCGCGGGGTGGCTGCTATCGAGCCCGCGGTGGTCGACACGGCGTGCCTGCCGGCGCCCATCAAGACCACCAAGCGGGTGCCGGCCAAGACTACCAAACGAGTCACGCGAAAGACGACGAAGCGGCGCACGACGACAAAGGCTCCGGCGCCGGCGCTTCAGACTTCGGCGGTGATCGTGTTGGATCTTGGATCGACCACCGTTCGTGCGGGGCTTGCTGTGGGTTGCACTCCGTTCGCGATCAGGATTGGAAGCTTACCCTATCTGTCAGGGCGACGGCACTCCGCAGATCACTTTCCCGAACCTAGTCGCGAGGCTCGCCAACGGCAGCGTCCTGGTCGGCGAGCAGGCCCGTGCCTCCTCCGCCGCGAGATCTCCCCTCACGGACGGCACGATCACCGACGTCGACGGCCTCGTGGCGGTCTCTTCGCACGCCCTCCGCCAGCTCGGAGCCACCAACCTGCGGCTCGTCCCCAACCGGCTCGTCTTCGTGGCGTCGCCGCGCAACACGCAGGCCGTGCGCAGGCTCTTTGCCGCCGCAGCGGCGCGTGCGCAGCGCCCACCCGGGCTCTTTGTTTCCCAGACCTCGCTGACGGCGCCGTTCCTAACGGGATCAGGTGGGTTCTGCCTTCTGGAAGCCATCGCCGGCATACTGACTCCCGCGGTCCAGTCTCGGACGGCTCCCAGCTAATGTCGCTCGAATTCGGCACCTCGGCCTCGGCCGTCCCCGTCTTCCGCCGCGGCGGCCGCACCTACACCTTCCCCTCGGCGGTCCGCACCATGCGGCTCACGTCCTCGGCGATCGACGCCTACATCGCACGGCAACTCCGGATCACGACTGCGCAGGCGGAGGAGCTCAAATTGATCGCGGGGGTGTTCTTCGTCGCAGTGCCGGATGCGGGCGCCGCGGCGGGGACCAGGGCGGTGGTGGCGAGGCTGGGGAACGGGACGAGGGTGACGGTGCCTGGGACGCTGCGCTGGATGGCGCCAGAGGTGGGTTTGCGCGATTCGGATGCGGCGATCGCTTCTGAACTGGCTCGCGTCTATTGCAGTCGATCTTCCGCCCCTCGGCGATCGGCCGCACCGGTCCCGGTTTCGCCGACATCGCCCAGCAGGCCGTCGCCGCGACCCCGTCGTGGTTCCGTGGCAACGCCAGCACCATGACCCTCGTGGTGTCGGGCGGCACGACACTCTTCCGCGGGTTCGCGGGGCTGCTCCGCGCCGAGATCGGCCGGCGCGCACCGTGGAACACGGTCCCCTCCAACACCGGGGGCGGGCTGGCTAACTTCACCAACGTGCTGATGGCGCCTGGGAGCACGACAGCCGCGTTCCGGGGAGCGAGCGCGCTCGGATGTGGGTGGCTGCGCAAGGCAGCGTCCGTGGCGCGTTACTGATCTCATCTTTTTTCAGTCTTGAGCGGCACCCTGGGCCCTGCCTACGTCACCAGGCAGGCCTTCACCACGGGTGGCGCGGCCGCGTTCGCAAGTGGGTGGCTTCCTTCCCGATGATACGGAGTGATTCAGATGCTGATGTTCGCCCTCCTGCCAGCACGCTGCTTGGCCCCGGAGGGCACCATCTGCGCCTGCGACAATGCACAATCGAGCGCGTGCGCGGTGTCGGGGCTGCAATGCGTCTGTCGGTGATGGGGAACACGCAAAAGGGCTGTTGAAACACGCAGACAGCACCCTCAAGGAGAATGTCTGTGTCTCGTGTCCAATGGACCCAAGAGCAGCTCGGATGCCGGCCAATCCAATCCTTACTTCCCTATCCGGCTGTCCGGTCATGCATGCGTCACTCGGCGCGACGCGGCCGACTGCGGCCGGGGCCTTGCGTGCGTCGGATGCGTCATTGCGGGCCCAAACAAACATTCAGGTTCCGACGCCACTCGCCCGCGCCTACCCGTCGATGGCCGCGGCAGACGCGTCCGGAAGCTCATCATTGGCGCCCGAACCGCCCACGGACGCCCTGCTCGCCGCCTTCCGCGCCGCGTTCCCGCGCCACTCCTCCGCCCCGCTCGCCTTCTCCGCGCCGGGCGGCGTCGAGCTGTGCGGCGCCCACACGTACGAGCAGAAGGGCCGCGCAGTTGCCGTGGCGGTGGACCCGCCGACGAGCCTGGTTTGCGCGCCCAGCGGGTCGCCGGTGTTCACGCTGGCGTCGCTGGGAGGGGAACGCGTCTCGGTGGACCTCGCCTCGCTGGAGCCCGTGGAGGCGGAGAAGGGCACCGTGGAGGCGCTCATTCGCGGCGTTGCCAGCGGACTGTCGCAAAAAGGTTACCGAACCGCTGGCCTGGACGCCGCCGTCGGCTCGGCAGAGCCCGTCGCCCCGGGCTTCCCTTCCTCTGCCTCCCTCGGCGTCGTCCTCTGCTGCGCCTTCCTGGGGGCGCTGAACGACCCACCGCCAAATTCTATCCCGCCCATGACGCCCACGGACATCGCCATGGTCGCGCACCGCGCCGAAATGCTCTTTTTTGGCCGCCCGTGGGGCCCGGCGACCCACCTTGCGTCGGCCCACGGCTCCGTTGTAGCCGTCGACTACTCCTTCTCTCCACCCAGGGCGGAAAAGGTCCCCATGGACCTCCCCTCCGCCGGCCTCTCCCTCCTCCTCGCCTCCCCCTCCCCTCCCTTCCACCCCTCGCCGGCGCTCCTCGCCGCCCTGCACCACGACATGTCCTCCATCGCGCGGTGGTGCTCCCTCGGCGAAGCAACGGCGCTGGGCGACTGCAACGGCGACGAGTTCCTCGACATGGTCCCGCAGCTGCGCCGGCACGGCGTGCCGGACGGGGCGGTGCTGAGGGCGCTGCACTTTTTCGAGGAATCCGCGCGCGCGGACGACATCGCCGCCGTGTTGCGGTCCCCCGCGCCCGGCTTTTCGGCCGTGCTGGATGCCGTGCTCGCGTCGGGGCGGTCGGCGGCCATGTACCTCCAGGCGCTGCACGAGGCGCCGGAGCACCAGCCTGCGGAGCTCGCGCTCGCAATCACGGAGCAGTTCCTGGCCTCTCGGGGGGCGAAGGGGGCCTGGAGGGCGGGGGAGGGGAGCACGGTGCTGGCAATCGTGCCCGGGGAGCTTGCCGGGGAGCTGCAGGAGGTGCTCGAGGAGGCATTCGGCCCGGGGTGCGCCGTCCGCGCTTCGGTTCGGGCTACCGGGGCAGGGAAGACGTCGTAGCAGCTTTGCCCGGCATGTTCATTCCGCCGCCAGCACATGGAACGGGTTGCTCGCCGGCGACGGCCGCGCCTTCCTCCCGGCCGCCCCCGCCTTCTTCGCCCCCTCCCGCTTCCCCTTCCTCGCCGTAGCCGCCCTGCCCACCGCCTCCCCGCCCGCGTAGTCGAACACCGCGTCCACGTCCCCGCCCAGCATCCCCACCGCCTCGTCGTACCTCCCGCGCAGGTCCTCCCCCGCCGCGAGCTCCCCCGCCAGCGCGGCGATCCCCGCCCCGCCCTTGGCCCTGCCCAGCGCGGCGAGCAGCGGCGCCGCGTCCCACTCCGCCAGCCTGTCCGCGGCGTCTGCCAGCCCCAGCGTGCGGAGGAGCACGGAGCACGAGGCGAGGAAGCACTGCAGGCACGCCGAGAGGTGCACGTTCCTCCGTGTCCATGCCGACGCCGGTACCGGCGATGCGGTTCCGGGGGCGACGACGAGCGAGGCGAGCACGGCGAGCAGCTCGTGGTTGCCGAGCCTGGATGTGCGCGCGAGGGAGCGGGCGAAGGAGACGGAGAGGGCGGTGGGGAGGTCGACCGGCGAGGGGGAGAGGCGGGAGAGGAGGATGGATGTGAAGAGGGAGTGGGCGAGCTCGGTGGGGAGGCTCGTGAGGTCGCTGGCCCCACGGATGCCGAGGTCAGCTGCAAGCGAGACGAGTTCCGTGCGATCTGCCGGCGAAACAACTTCGCTGGCCATGGAGACCACGTCGCGGAGGTACTCCGTCACCGGCTGCCCGCCGAGCAGCGCGTACGCGAAGCTCCGCACCCGCCGCCCCGGCTCCCACGAGCACCCCGAGCCGTGGTCCTCCAGCACGGGCGTGCAGAAGAACGACGCGGACCGGGCGATCTCGGCCACCTTGGGGTGCTGCCACGCGAACGGCGGGTCCGCGGGGAGCCGGTAGCTCCCGCTCGACAGCTCCAGGGTGTCCATGACGGGCGGCGGCAGGCCGCCGTTGGCGATGGTGATGGCGCCCAGCTGCTGCCGCTCCGTGGTCATCGTCCGGATGCGCAGGAACGCGGCGGCGTCCAGGATCCGCCGGTGCGAGGGCGACGCCGAACCCCTGGCGTCGGTGGCGGGGATCCGGACGGTCGAGGCAAAGTGGCCCGTCAGGTCGTTACCCACCAGGCCGGCAAACAGCGGCAGCGCGTCCTCGCGGAGGTCCAGCAGGGAGGCGAGGTAGCCCGGGGGAAAGACCTCGAGCTCAAGCTCGACGGCGCCGTCGCCAGCGCGAAGGGCCATCGATTCCAGGGAAGCGTAGGAGAAGGACGACGGGGTCATGGCGAGAAAGTCCGTATCGTTGGAGAGCACCACAGTGTCGGCATCCCCGTCGTCCGCCTGGGGCCAGAAGTTGCTCGCGACCCATGCCGCGGCGGCGTCCGCCTCATCCGCGGCAAAGACGATCCCGCCTGCCGGTCTGTCCCCGTGCGGTGCCAGCTGCGGGCCCAGCACCTGCATCCCGAAATCTGCCCGCAGCCTGCCGACGACCCGGTCGAACAGCAGCGGCGGCACCACGGCGCCGATGCCCGGGCGGTTGGGCACCGAGGGCAGGGACGAGACGGCGTCCCTCACGGTGCGCAGCTTGCCCGAGTCGCGGTCGAAGCGCGTCCGGTACTTTGCTTTCGGCAGCGTGCCGTCGAACACGACGACGAGGCGGCCGCCCGACACGTCGCGCAGCCGCCCGACGAAGGCGACGAAGGCGTCGAGGAAGGCCGCCAAGCAGCCGCCCGCGATCTCGAGCGCGGCCGGCGACTCCCGCGGCGCCGACACGACGGACTGCACGATGCGGTGGTGCACCGCCGCCCAGCCGTCGAGCACGATCCGCAGGTCGGGGTGCGGCGGGCCGTGTCCGGCATCCCCGGCGGCCCGCCGCCACTTCCGCAGCTGCGGCTTGCCGTGCTGCTTCAGGAAAGTTGCGAGCCCGGAAATGCCCATCGCGGCACTCCCGCAAGGGCCCTGCCTGCCCGGGGCCGAAGTGCGAGCTTTGTTTACGTTGCCTCGTTCCGCCCGGCCCCTCGTTGCGGGATGCGAAGTCCAAGCCAAGGCCGGACAGGGAATTGCTGCCAGGCAACCTACTGGCAAGGGGAGCAGATAGAAAAGATCTGGTCATCGGCATCCAGAGCACGGTCGGCGTCGTCCAGCCAACAGCTTGTCCTACTTGTCCTCCGGACCCCATCACCGGCAGATGCATTGGAGCTGGCCTCAAAATTGGGGATACACTGCTTCAGGAACGTCTTCGGCCCGGAAATGCCATTGGTGGCACTCCAAAAGGGAGCCCTGGGGGTTTCGGCGGGACGGGGAAAAGGACGCTCTTCTCATTCCCCGCCCTGTTTGCTGACGAAACGCGTCCGTCACTTCCCCCTTCCCTCCATCTACAGCCCGAAAACTTCTCTTCTCGATTGCCATGGTATTTGCCTCGCGATTCCCAGCCCTTCGACGCGTGCTGACCGGAATGCCCGCCGACGCGTCCCTTCAAACAGGCGACGTACAAAGTCCTGTACTTCCCGATCCGCGCCCGCGCCGAGGTCACCCGCCTCATCCTGACCTACGCCGGAGTGAGCCACGTTTGCATGCCGCCGTTGAGGACGGCCGCTGACGTCTCCGCCAGGCCAAGTGGGAGAACGTCCACCCGGAATGGCCAGCGGCCAAGGCGAGCACGCCCTACGGCCAGCTGCCCGTCCTGGAGGAGACGGACGCGCAGGGCACGTTCGTTCTTGCCCAGTCCAAGAGCATTGAGCGCTACCTTGCGAGGAAGTTCGGTGGGCCACGATAATGTCTCCCGACCGGGACGCGAGGGAACTGACGCCCCGCGGACAGGGCTGCTGGGCAAGACGGAAAAGGAGACGGCGGTGCTGGACTCTATCGTCGAGTCCTGGACTGATTTCAACACGAAATGGGGCGAGTTTGCCTTTGCCAAGCCCGAGGCCAAGGTGCGCAGGCCACGCGTTCTCCCATTTCACTGGTATCTGATTCCGTTGTGCGCGCGCACGCGCAGGAGGAGGCCAAGGCCAAGTTCTCGGAGCAGTTCTGGCCCGGGTTCGCCAAGATCCACGAGGGGCTCCTGGAGAAGAACGGCGGCAACGGGCACTACCATGGCAGCTCGGTGGGCCTCGCGCACATCCACTGCTTCCACCCTCCGCTGATGAACTCCATTTTCCGCATCATCCAGGTCACCTGGCCCGACCTCGTCCTCCTGTACATGCTGGAGCGAGTCGAGGACGCCGTCCCGGAGCTGCTCTCCCCGTCCGCCACGCCGCAGCTGAGCAAGGCGCTGCAGACCATCCGGACGGACGAGAAGCTGAAGGCCTATGTGGAGAGCAAGGACCGCGTGCCGATCACCTTCAAGCGGTGATGTATTTGCCGGAAGTCGCGGCCAGTAGACGGATGTTCTCGCCTCTTTCGGATTCGCAGCGATGGCTGCTGGATCTCGAGTTGTGTCCGGTGAGCTTGTTGACAGTTTGGGACGACCAGACGCCCATTCGCTTTGTGTGATGCGTCCTGTGCGCACAAGTGTCACCCGCGGGTGACTCACCTCGCCCCGCTCACCACACAATTCCAGCGACATGGCCTCCAGCGGCTACATCCGCTGGTTCTCCGAGCTCGCGCTGGGCGACGTCCCCCTCGTGGGCGGCAAGAACGCGTCCCTCGGCGAGCTGGTGCGCAACCTCGCGCCGCTCGGCGTCCGCGTCCCCGACGGCTTCGCGGTCACGGGCGACGCCTACCGGGACAACCTGACGGAAAACGACTGGCAAGAACTGCATTCCCTGCTGGACGGCATCTCCAAGGAGAACAAGACCTTCTTCGCGGTTCACGAGGTCGCCGCGCGGTGCCGCGACATTGTGCACCGCAGCTGCCTCTCCCCCGCCCTCGCGGACGAGATCCTCGCGGCCTACAGGGAACTCTGTGCCCGGTACGGCGGCAAGATATCGGTCGCCGTGCGGTCCTCGGCGACGGCGGAGGACCTCCCCGATGCCTCGTTCGCCGGGCAGCACGACAGCTTCCTCAATGTCGACGGCGAAGAGGAGGTGCTCGAGGCCTACAGGAAGTGCTGCGCTAGCCTTTTCACCGAGAGGGCGATTTCGTACCGGCTCGACAAGGTGTGACTCAAGGGTGACACCGGGCGCGGCGGCTGCTGACCCCGCGGAACCAGGGGTTTGATCACTTCAAGGTACGCCTCAGCGTCGGCATAATGAAGATGGTGCGGTCCGACATCGGCTCCGCCGGGGTCATCTTCAGTGAGTCATCCATGTCCTGCTGTCACCTTGCGTCTCACTGATCGCACCCCTCGAACCGAGCTCTCGACACCGAAACCGGCCACCCCGACGTCGTGTTCCTCACGGGATCCTACGGGCTCGGCGAGAACGTCGTCCAGGGCGCCGTCGACCCCGACGGTGACTCCTCTCCTCCACGCCTCCCCACCGCCTGCTGATCAACCCCCTTCCCTGCGCAGAGTGGTTCGTACACAAGCCCATCTACAAGCAGGGCTACCGCGCCGTCCTCAGCCGCCGCCTGGGGAGGAAGCAGCTCACCATGGTGTACTCGGACGGCGCCCCGGGGGAGGCGCCTGTGCGCAACACCGACACCCCCAAGGACAGGATGCGGAGGTTCTGCCTGACGGACGAGCAGGTGCTCGAGCTTGCGGGGTGCGCGGTCAAGATCGAGGACCATTACTCCGCGCTGAAGGGATCCTGGCAAGGTGTGATCTATGTCGTTGCGAGATCCGGCCCCTGACTCACACCTTCCGGCAGCGATGGACATCGAATGGGCACTCGACGGTGACGATGGCCTCCTCTACATCGTCCAGGCGCGCCCCGAGACCGCGCACTCGGCCAAGGCCGCGCGCCGCGTGCTGACCAACTACCGCCTCGTCGGCAAGGCCAAGCCGCTGTCGCGGGGGCAGGCGGTGGGGACGGCTGTCGCGCAGGGGACGGCGAGGGTGGTGCGGGAGTTTGCGGAGCTGGCGAGGTTCAAGGAGGGGGAGATCCTGGTGGCTACGTCGACGACGCCAGACTGGTGCGTCTCGCCGGACGATCGGGGTTAGCTTGTCCATTGATGCCTTCCATCGCAGGGAGCCGATCATGAAGCGCGCCGCCGGCATCGTCACCGACCACGGCGGACGCACGTGCCACGCCGCCATCGTCGCGCGGGAGCTCGGGATCCCCGCGGTGATCGGGTGCGGCGACGCGACGGGGACGGTTCCCGACGGGGCCGAGGTGACGATCGACTGCTCCGGTGGGGAAACGGGGACGGTGATGCCGGGCAAGGTCGAGTTCCGGATCGACGAGTAGGCTTCGAATCACGCTCCGTGTATGGGCCTGACGGGTCACCTGACGTACCGTCCTTCCTTCAATCTCTTCCCAGGATCAACCTCGACGAGCTCGCCCGGCCCCGCACCAAAATTATGGTCAACCTCGGCAACCCCGAGCTTGCCTTCAAAACCTCGCTGGTCCCCAACGACGGCGTCGGCCTGGCCCGGATGGAGTTCATCATCAACGAGTACGTCAAGGTTCACCCGATGGCGCTGATACACCCGGAGCGCGTGGATGATCCCAAGGCGGTCGAGACGATCCGCGAGCTGACGGCCGAGTACGCGGACGGGGGGGAGTACATGGTGCAGAGGCTGAGCGAGGGGGTTGGGATGATCGCCGCGGCGTTCTACCCGAGGCCCGTTGTCGTGCGGCTTTCGGACTTCAAGACCAACGGTCAGTCCGCTGTGATCGAGGCATGTGATGGCGAGCTGATCTTGTCCATCGTCGCTGTAGAATACGCCTCCCTGATTGGCGGCAGGAACTTCGAGCCGCTCGAGGACAACCCCATGATCGGCTTCCGCGGCGCCTCACGCTACTACCACCCGGCGTACGAGGAGGGCTTCGCGCTCGAGTGCCGCGCGCTCAAGCGCGTGCGGGAGGCCATGGGTCTTCTCAATATGGTCGTGATGATCCCATTCTGCAGGACGTTGGGGGAGGCAAAGGGGGTCCAGGCGGTCATGGAGAAGAACGGGCTCAAGCGCGGGGAGAACGGGCTCGAAATCTACTGCATGGCCGAGATCCCCAACAACGGTGGGTATTGGGTGCTCGTTCCGATGCACCTCTCGCTGGAACGCGCCCCACCCAGTCATCCTCATCAACCAGTTTTCGGAGCTCTACGACGGCTTCTCCATCGGCTCCAACGATCTCACGCAGCTCACCCTTGGCGTCGACCGCGACTCGTCCATCGTGCAGTCCTTCGACGAGCGGGACCCCGGGGTCAAGGAGATGATCCGGCAGGTCATCGAGGGGTGCAAGCGCAACGGGCGGCACAGCGGGATCTGCGGGCAGGCGCCGAGCGACTACCCCGAGATGGCCGAGGTGGGTGCCCATGCGGCGCGTACCGTGGATGGAGGATCGCTGACGGCGGATGGCCAGTTCGTGGTCAGGGCCGGGATCGACTCGATGAGCCTGACGCCGGATTCGGTGATGAAGACGACGGTCGCGGTGCGCAAGCTGGAGGAGCGGATGGGGATGTGGGATCAGCCTGCCGCCGCCAACGGGGCCTGATGACTCTCATGGCTAGTATCTAACTACCAATCTCTTGCACGTCTGCGCAGTTCATCCCGATCCAGCCCTCCGCCCAATGCCGATCGTCGTCATCCCGCTTTCCAGCGCTACCTGATCCACTTTCTGTACGCGTCGTTGTAGGTCACCATCACCACCTCCTCCCACACTCCTTCGACAGCCATCCACAGCGGCTCCGCGTCGACCTCGCCCCCGTCGGGCGGCTGCCGAAGCGTGGCGACGCTCGAAGGCGGCCTCTCCGGGTCCGATCGCACGACGAGGTCGACGCCTTCGTCCTCGTTCTCGCCGGCTGCAAAGTCCCTGAATGCCATGCGCGCGGGGTCCATGATCTTCGCGGGAAGCTGCAGCTCCATCATCGCCCCCGGCCTGATAAACGCCTGGTAGATCGCGCGGAGCCTGCGCACCACCTCGTCCGTCTCCTCATCCGCGTCGAGAGCGCGGCGGAGCATTTCGACCTCCTCCATGAAGAACCCGTTCTCGACGCAGAGGCATCGGACGAGGTAGGCGCGGAAGGCGGGCCAGTCGGGGTCGGTGTCGAAGCGCCGGGAGAAGTCGACGAGGGAGGCGACGTCGAGGGCCCGGGATCTCGGGATCGGACCTTCCTCGACAACCTTTTCGTCCTCCTTGGGGATCCCGGCGCGGGTCAAGGAGGGCCCCCGATCGTAGGAACGACCGAGGTCTTCAATCACGGGTACGACCACAGAGACGATGTGGATGAGCACGAAGGAGGCGATCGGAAAGACGAACGACGTCATCTGCTGCGCTACGATTCCATCGTTAGATCGTCAGCTGGAACCCTTGAGATCGGGACGGACGGTGCTGAGCTCACCCAGAGGCTTGGTGGCCGCGATCTGGAACCAAACGAGGTACAACACGAACCCGGCAACACCGCCGACCAGCACGACGAATGTTTCGGTACGGATTCCGTAGGTGTCCTTCCGGGTCTGGGTCAGCTTGAAAAGTAAGTACGGCAGAAGCACCACGAGGTAGACGCCGAGAACTGGTGATCGGAGACGGTGAGCCGACCAGCGGTCCGGACGCATGCCACCTTGAGCTATACGTACGAATGTAGAAGCCGTAGAGCTCCCAGCCGTTCGGGCAGAAGCCGTCCGGGTTCTCCGGCGTGGGCTGCACGCCGAACTGGGCGTTTCGGAAGCCAGCCCCCGAAGGCGAGATGGTCAGCACAATCAGCTGGTAGAGCGTGAAGAAGCCGATGCAGATGGTGGAGAGCTGGGCATCGGAAAGGTGGCCGCAGTGGAAGACACGGCGACGCCCCGCCGATGACTTGGAGTTGGCCGGGCCGAACGACACGAGCTTCGATCGTTCCTGCAGATCGCGTGAGATTCAACGTCACTCCTTCAGCCAGTGCGGACTCACTGCCTGGTCACGCGACTCTTCGATGAACCGCCATGCCCGCGCCGCGCTCGCAAAGAAAACTATGAACGCGCCCCAAGGGCAGAGCATGGTCACGAGAGGGCACGGGTAGCCCGAGTAGTACTCGTAGGCAGCATAAAGGAGCGCGACGAGGACGAAGGTGCCCGCTCCCAGAGCGCCGAGACACGTGAGGAAGAGGCGCCGCCTCCGAAGCGCGGACGACGGCGACGTCCGCGAGGCGCGCCAGGCATAGAGGGCGGTGGTCGCGAAAATGAAGGCAAAGCCAACGACGGCGAATGCCGTGTAAATCGCCGTGTACTGAGGGTAGGCCATCGTTCTTCAGTTGAAAGTGTGAATGGGGTGAATTGGAGGTCCGGGAAAGAGTCGATCAACTCTTGTGCACTTGCCGCTTGGACCTCGACGAACCTCACGCAGGAAATAGCATTGGATTGCATGCCATCGATCAGATGGTATCGATCTTGTTCCTCCTTCTCGAAACATCGTCCGAGATGCAACTGTTCCGTTAGGAGCATCAATGATTCACTCGCAAAGCCTCCATGCAGGCCCAACCAAACGTCTAAACGGAGGATCAAAATGACTATCATAGGAAGCGTGGTGTGCAAGACAACTTCCAGGCCGAAAATAGAATGGGTGGCCGACGCGTCGGATCGTGCCACAGGCTTTTCGTCGGCCGCGAACAAAACATGCCCCCCATTCGTGCCGGACCTGCTGGACCTTCTACGCCATTTTGACTCCCGTTCGACACGGCTCGTTAGCGCATCGTTGTCGCCTGGTGCTGAGTGGGGCCGGACGTCGACATGGGCCCCGTGGCAGCGCGAGCCGGCGCGGCGCTGTCATGGGTCGGTTTCGCTGACCCCGGGCTCCACTCGAGGGCGACGAAACTCAAGCCGGACTCTGGAGGTGCTTTGGACACCGCCAGCGTGCCAGACTCCGCAGGCGACGGCCCAGATCTTATGGCGAGCGCCCCTGGAGTCACCGATTTTGAGTCACCCGAACTCTCTCGCCTGACATTCGGCCCGGGCGTCGGTATCTGGACTGGCATGCTCTCTAGCTTGGAGCTCCCCGCTCCTCTTGAACGCTGCGTTCCGTGGGGCGCCGCGCTGCTCTCATCCCTCGTCCTGGCCCTCGTCTACGGTGCCCTCTGGGTCATCTGCTCCGGGTTCCGCACGTTTCAAAACACGTACACGGCGTTTTGGCCACCCACGGGCTTCGCAGGTTCGTTTCTTGAGTGCCCCTTCATCGTGTGGGATGATGTGGGACTGGAAGCTGACGTGCTTGTCTAGTTGGAGTCACGATCGCGATGGACTTCCGCATTCGTTGGGTTTTCCCTATCCTTGTCTTTGCCGTTGCTTTGCTCATGGTAAGCTCTGCAACACGGTCTGCGAGGTATGGCAATGGGAGCTGATCCGCCTGTGCTTCGGACTCAGAGGGTGTTCTACCTCGGCCGCCCGTCTGGTCCGTCGGCGGCATTCGCGGCCGACGTGGCGCTCGAAGTCTTCGGCATCAGCTTGACCACCATCGGCTTCGCTTCGCTGATTGCCAGGAGGCCAGGCGTGCGGATCGACCTCTCCAACGGCTGGCACGTGCTTTCCTTCGCTCTCGGGATGTCTTGGGCATGTGTCGCTGCGGCGATAAGGGTGACGATCATCACCGCCTACACCTCTTGGCAATGGCCCGCGACCTGGGGAGATTCGTACCTGAACGTGCTCGACATTGCGACAGTCTGGTAGGCAAAGACGCTGCCGACTTGATGCAATCAAGTGATTCTCCTGCAGCCTCGTCGCGCCCTTCGTCATCTCCGTGGTCAATCAGCGACCGACCTTCCGCGATATTGTCCGCCATCCGGTGGTCACGCTCGCCTATTTGGTCGACCTGGCTCTCATCGTCACGATCCCGCTAATCGCATACGCCATTCTCACGGGATACTCACTGTTTCCTTTCATGACGGGCCTCTACGTCAGCTTTCCCTTGATCAGCGTCATGGCTCCCTTCGTCGGGGTGACTGGCGTCTCGTTCGGATGCCTTTTAAGCGGGTTGAGCGCGGGTGCGACCGCCGTCGGCCGCTGGAATGCCCTGCCCGAAGATCAGCGTCTGGCTGCGCAGTTCAACATCCGGGATCAAATGCTCTGGATCCAGCTGGTGAGGAAACCGCGCAATGCGACAGACTCCGCGCGCGGTAACATTTCCGTCCAGTTCTGCACGATCCTTGTCTTCGCGTCCCTCTCCTTCGTCTCGGTGATCAAAGATCGTGACAGAGCACGGGAGCATGTCGAGCTTCAAGTGGAACAGAGGACCGAGGAACTTCGGCAGGCTCTCGCTCTCGTGGAGAAGGAACGGGCTCTCGCCCAGGTGGCCGCGAAGGATAAGGGAGACTTCCTCGACTTCCTGGCCCACGAACTTCGGGTAAGGATCTTTCGCTTCCATCTTTCGGCTCTCCTGAACGCGGCGCCTTGCAGAACCCCCTCCACGCGGTCGCCAACTTGTCTGAGACGTTGGTGGAGCATTCGGGTCTCTCGCCCGTCCTCTCGCCGTCGCTTCCTCCGCAATCTTTGCTTCCGCGATCCGAATTCAAGTTCATCGATGGCGGCCCGTTTCCGCGGCGGGCGGCACTCGGTTCCGACGCGTCTCCTTCCGCTTCCGACCAAGGTGCCGACATTTCCTCGACGGCACGGGGAATCCAGCTCTGCACTTCCTACATGCTTTCCCTCGTGGAAGAGGTGATGGCCATGAGCAGTTTGGAGAATGGCTCCGAGCGCGTCCAGATGGCGCCGACGGATCTTCGCGAACTGTTCGGCAAGCTTTTGGCAGCGGTCTCGGCATCGGCCACGGGTTGCACGGGGTCGAGTTCCTTGGCAATGTTGGCGACAGAGTTCCGGCTATAGCGGAAACGGATCTCGGCAAGATGCTTCGCGTTGTCAATGCTCTTGCCAACTGCTGGTGGGTTGCGGCGGCGGCTGGAATGATTCGAAAGCCGCTGACGTCTTCGAAGCCTGAGCAGGACCGTTCAAGGGGACAAGGTCGCACTCGAGATTGATTTTGAACCGTCCAGCAACGTGTCGAGGGCTTCGAATACTTCGCAGGAGGGCGCTGTTCTAGTGCAGCTCGGCGAACCTGATCTCGCGCGCGCCGCGAACGGCTTCCTTGTCGTCTCCTGCTCCAGTTCAAGGCTGCCCTCGGACATGAAAACCCTGGAGAACTTGTTCCATCCGTACTCGATCACAGCCGCCGTGGGCGCGTCGGAGTACTCTGGCTCCGGGCTCGGTGGGATTGCTTTCGTGGGCCGGTTTGTGACTAGCTAACCCTTGTACCTTCCAGGCCTCGCCATTGCGGATAGAATTTCTCGCCTCATGGGTGGCCAGGTCGCCGTCGAGCGCGTCGGGAGCCAAGCCGGACCCGAGGCGCAGGCGCCGGTGAAGCTCGTCTTTCGGCTCCCGATCAAGGTCGTAGAGGCCCGGCCTCCTGAGTCTGCGGCTGCGGCGACAACAATAACCGCTTTACCGTCGCCCATCGTGCTGAACGACGTTGGATCGAGTCTGGATTCTTTGCCCACGGGAACCACGCCGTGGCCTCGCACTTCCTCCAACGTCAGCGGCGCATCTATTTCGACGTTGCCATCTGCCTCCGCATCCGTTCAGCCGGCGACTCGATCGCGTCGCAGGATGCTAGTGACGGACGACTCGCAGATGAACCGCAACATTCTGGTGCGCATCCTCAACAAGATCATTTCCGACTGGCGGCCTGAGCCTGGAGTGGAGTGGCCCGTGGAAGAGGCAGAGAATGGACAGGAAGCCGTGCGAAAGGTCGCCGAGCGAGTCAAGAGCGTGGAAGGCGGGCTGGACGAGATCGACGTCGAGGACCGCTACGTTGTCTGCTTCATGGACGTGGTGAGCTTTCATGCCGCGGCGGTGCTCCTCCGCGGTCTCATGCGTTGCTTTTCCGTCGCACAGATCATGCCTGTCATGGATGGTGGGCATCCATTGGATCCTCTCCCGAAAGCTAACGACTTCCGGGCCCTCCGCAGGCTTGAAAGCCACGAGACGCATAACGTCCCTTACAGCCCCAGAGGAGGACGGATCGTCGGGTCGGCGACATCCGCCGGTGCCGGTGATAATCACGACTGCCAATCGCGTGACGGGCTCTCCGGAGGCGGAGGAGGTACGCGGCGGAATCTGGTCATCAACCGGATGGTGATGCTGACCGTGGATGCCTTCTCCAGGAATGGCGATCCGTGGGCGCGTGCGACGCGATCTCGAAGCCCTTCGGTCGAGACAAGATCGAGCTGCTCCTCAACGCGCACTGCTTCGGCGGCGCTAGGTCAGCCTGACTATGGTTATGGCTAGGACATGGACGCGGAGTGCTGCGGGTGTGTGCCAGTGGGCTCAGTAATGTAGTTGGATCGGTAACTGGTCAATCTATAATGCTCTACATCATGTAACGCGGAATGTCCAAAGTGGTCCAAGAGGCAGGTCCAACTCCAACGGCATCAGTACTTCATGCAGTACATCTCATAGCGTTCCTGTCGAAGCGAACAATTGGGTTAGTTCCGCCCGCCATAGCACGCGCCAGTCGCACCTTGTCCGGCAGCTTCTGCACGTAGTCGGCAATGAACCGGTTCGTCGTCGAGAACACCCTGGCAAAGTCCCGTCCCATGGCTTCTTGCAGCACGGTGTCCTCCTTGAAGGCCGCGAGGGCCTCGTCCAGCGAACCTGGCGCAGGTGTTATCTTGTTCCGCCCCCGCACTTCGTCCGAGGCGTCGGCAGGATCCATGGTCGTCTCGGGCGGCAGCTCCAGCTTTCGCTCGATACCATCCATGCCGGCGGCGAGGATCATGGCGATGGCGAGGTAGGGATTCGAGGTGGAGTCGGGCAGCTGGAATGGATGCGCGCGTCGGACAAAGAGTTGCGGGAGACAGACCCAACAAAACATACCTTGAGCTCGATGTTCGAAAGCTTCCCTCCAGGGCAGCACACCCGGATCGCTGCTTCCTTGTTCTCGCGGCCCCAGCAGGAGTACACGCCCGCCCACATGTGGCTCTTGGCCCGAGCTGCGATCACGAAGAAGAGCGATGAGCACGGACCAGCGCAGCAAGTCTCCTTGTACCAACCATACGACATCTCTGTCGGTAGAATGACGGCACAGAGACCGGGCAAGTGCTCCAAGATGCCGGCCATGAAGTACTTGCCCATTTGCGAGATGCCGTACTCCTCCCGATCGTCCTCGAGAGAGTTCGATCCGGATGCGATATCTCGGAGCGAAAAGTGCTGTGGTGGAATGTCAAAAACCCGTCCGGTGATGCAAAACGAACCTCCACGGACCATGTGCCCGCCGTTGCCGATCTCCTTCTCTCCCAGGGGCTTCGGCGCCATAGTCGCCTTGTAGCCGTGCTCCATGGCGACCGCCTTGACCGCTTGGCGAGTGTAGACGATGTTGTCGGCCTGCTTCAGCGCTTCGTACGGGGCGAGGGAGAATTCCCACTGGATGTTGCCGCCCTCGTCGTGCCAGTTGTTGAGGTCGATGCCGGCGGCGCCCAGGGTCGAGCAGATGCTGTCCATGACCTTTGCAGGCTTGCCGAGGAGGCCGGTCATTTCCCCGCACTGCGTCTTGAGCCACATCGCCGGCATTCCAGTCTCCTGGAACTCGGTGAACATGTGGAACTCGAATTCGGGCCCGACGACCAGCTCCGCGTTGAACTTGTCGCGCAGGCGGCCGAGGTGCTTCTTCAGCAGTGAGCGCGGGCAGTACTCCCACGGAACCGATGCATCCGTGTATAGATCCGCGGCGCACCAGTAGTTGGTCGGGTGGTACGGCAGCGGCTTCAGGGAGGAGAGGTCCGGCTTCCAGTTGACGGCGCCGACGCAGCCGAACGTGTCGGGAGGCAGTCCCGACGCCATGAGGTCCTGCGGCCCGATGATCATGTAGGCATACGGACACTGAGCTCCCTTGTCGGCGACGCTGGAGAAGAACCGCTTGGTGGGGAAGACATGGCCGCGCGCGATCCCGCTGGCAACGTGCGTTGGAGACGAGGGCGACAGGCCGAGCGGGGACGAGGAACTCACGCGACGTTCATCATGCACACCCGAACTCCGACCACACCCTCCGTGACCGCACGTTTCCACAGGGAAGAGCGTTCCTGGGCCCCGTCCTCCTTGACGCCGCGCGCGGGCGGCTTGGTGTTGGCCTCCTCATCCCGCAGCGAGCCCAAGTCCGAAGCCGGAGACATTGCGAGGGACCGCAAGTAGAATGTAAGTCTGAGCGGATTCCCTGACACGCGGACGCGGAGATGGTGGAGGAGGACTCGTTATCTGCGCACCGATCCTGCGATCGGCCGCCCGGCCGCCCCGCCGCTCGCACAGCCACTCGTCGAGGCGGCACGGAGCATTTACGCCAATGCCAGTTGGGAGGCAAGAGACGCTTTAAGCTTCTTGTTCATCTCGCACGAGTCTAACGTCGATGGACCGGAAGCTCTTCTGGCGCAGGGACCAGCTTTGGCTGCATCACGACGAAGCAAAGGCCTGTACAGGCCGCAGTCCGAGTAAAAATGGTAGGTAGAGCGAGGGAATGAACTTGGAGACAACGTGATTTGCTTGGCATGACTTTTGCTCCGAGTTTCCTGGTCGAAGGGGCATGCTGAGGGGCGTCTCTGTCTCCGAAGTTGACTTGCGCTCGATCGCGCGCGCTCACGCCACTGCCCCGCCTTCCGTTTTTTCGCGCACTCCCTGGGCCCCTCCGGACCGGAAATGGCCGCCGTTTGGACCGAGCCCATTGCGGAGAAGCCGGCGTCGCTGGCCGGCGTGCTGCTCGGCATGGGCAACCCGCTCCTGGACATTTCGGCCGACGTGCCCGCGTCCCTGCTGGAGAAGTACGGGCTCGAGGCCAACTCGGCCATCCTGGCGGACCCCGAGAAGCACGCGCCGCTGTACCCCGAGCTGGTCTCGCAGTACAAGGCCGAGTTCGTGGCCGGCGGCGCCACGCAGAACGCGATCCGCGGCGCCCAGTGGATGCTGCCGAAGGGCTCGACTGTCTACATCGGGTCCGTGGGCAAGGACAAGTACGCGGAGGAGCTGAGGCACGCCGCCGAGAGCGACGGCGTCGTTGTCAAGTACTATGAGGTTGGTAGGCGGCCGGGCGGGGCGGTTGGAGGCCGGTGACTGGGAGGACTCGGTTGCCTTCTTCGGAATGGCATTCTCTCTTTTGCGGCTCTGTTCCTGCCCTCTTTCCCACCGTTCGAGCCTTATCTTACCACCTTGCCCGCGATTCTCTCCAGGACGAGGCCCAAACCGGCACCTGCGCCGTGCTCCTGACGGACGGCGGCCGCAACCGCTCCCTCGTCGCCAACCTCTCGGCCGCCAACAACTACAAGCTGGCCCACCTGGAATCCGAGGAGATCTGGAAGGGCTTCGTCGAGAAGGCCAAGTTCTACTACATCGAGGGCTACTTCTTCACCGTCTCGCCCGAATCGATCCTGAAGCTGGCCAAGCACGCCGCCGAGGCGGGCAAGATCTTTGCCCAGAACCTCTCGGCCCCCTTCCTGCCGCAGTTCTTCACCGCGCCCATGGACGAGGCCAGCCCGTACTGGGACATCATCTTTGGCAACGAGGCCGAGTTCGAGGCCTGGGGCGTCGCGCACAAGTACGAGGACCCCAAGGACCTCAAGAAGGTCGCGCTCGAGGTGTCGAAGCTGCCCAAGGTCTCTAAGAGGGACCGCATGGTGGTGATCACGCAGGGCGGGGACCCCGTGATCGTGGCGTACAAGGGCGAGGTCAAGGAGTACCCCATCATCAAGATCGACAAGGAGAAGATCCTGGACACCAACGGCGCCGGTACGTTCGTTCCATTGGCCGTCGGCGGCACGGGTTCTTACGCCGTCCTCCAGGCGACGCCTTTGTCGGCGGCTTCCTCTCGCGCCTCGTGCTCGGCGAGTCGGTCGACCGCTGCGTCGGCGCGGGCAACTACTGCGCCAACTGCGTGATCCAGCGCAACGGCGCCACCTACCCGCCGACGGCGCCCGAGTTCAAGTAGGCCGGCACGGCCACGGACCCGGACCGCCTGCCGCGGGATGCTCCGCGCCGACGGATGGCGCGGGGGCCCGGAGGCAGCCTATTCCCGCGCACGGATGGCGCCCTAGAACCCCGTCGGGGCAGTATCTGGATACCGCTTCCCAGTAATAGAGTAACCATTGTCTGACATTGGCGCAACGAAACGCGGAGTCCGCGCACATCGGATCGCAACCTATGCGAGCCGCCCCTGACTCCAACTGGGAACTGCAGCCGTGCCCACACCAGAGCGGGGCGGGAGAGGAAGGTTCGGGCTAGCGTTGAGCCCAGCGGGCCCCGAGCCGCTTTCGCCGCCGGCCGCGGGCGGCCGTCGGCGCGGCGCTTCGGGTGCTACTGCGCCCACGAACCGATAGCGAAAAAAAAGACCCTCCTGACTGACTGCATGAAGTTGCGCGGATTGGCCCACAAGCTCGAGAGTGAAAGGCGCCTGGTAGCTCGGCGATCCTGCACTTGGCGCCGAGCGGGCCCGGGCAGATGGGGGATCGAGCAACGAAAGAAGAAGCGCGGCAAGGGCATCGCAGCCACATCACATGCCTCGCGGAGGCGGCGAAAGGGGAACCTGGAGCGGTAACTGCCCGTGGGACTTAGAGGTTTCGCTGCACTTGTGCCACGGCCGTTTCCGCCCCGCGGGAGGTCCAGGGGAGCTGCATTCGGGTCTGGAGGGGAGGTCCGGCCACCAATCGACATCCCCGGAAGTGCGAAACGTGAAGAAAGGTGTGGGTAGACGATTTCTATCGATCGGAATCCGTTCCGCACTGCTTGAGAGATGTCCGATGGCCACGTAGGCGTGTTCCGCTCCTGCGTGGGTGGCTGTGGCGGACAGCTCCGAGCCCCTCCCCCGGGAGCCCCGCGCCCAAAACCCGTAGTCCAACGATACAAAACGGTTCCCATTCCCCCGGCCTGCAGTGCCCATTTGATGTTGTGCCCAGGATCTTGGATTTGAGGGCGGCAGATGCGCAACCGGCGCCACCGCATCCCCCTCTCCAATACTCCCGCCGCTGGCCCATGACCGCCGAAATCTAGCGCAGGGCATCTATCGGTAGCATTTTCTGATGCCGCAATGTCGCGATGTTGGATGGAGGACGTGGGATGTTCGTTCGGTTTGATTACCACGATTGGGGGGTGGACCCACCCGGCCGGGACTTGCCGCGCAGATAAGCACCTGCCCGACGACGAATCGCATAAAGAGCGACGTCAACCACCACGCCAGGCCACCACTCGTCACCTCGCTTCGACACAGGTGAGCACCCGCGGCCTGAGCCCACGGCCTTCGCTGCGAGCGAGCGCCGGCAACGGCGCCCGACGTCATGGCCGGCGCCGATGCCGATGCCGTTGCGCCGCCACCGGCCGCCCATCGCGGGGCGGCAGGCGCCCGGCGGGTCTCCAGCTGCGCGGCCGCCGCGACGCCGATCTCGGTGTCCCGGGCCCCGCGCGCCGCCGCCCGGTCACGCGCCCGCCCGCGCCGCCTGAACCCCGCTGATCCCCGCCCTCCCCCCCGCCGCACGCAGCCGCCGTCGTCGCCACGATGCTCGGGCAGCCCGCAGATGTGCAGCGCGCAGCGCTGGAGCT
Organism: Hyaloraphidium curvatum; assembly: GCA_025558095.1. NCBI lineage: Eukaryota > Fungi > Monoblepharomycota > Hyaloraphidiomycetes > Hyaloraphidiales > Hyaloraphidiaceae > Hyaloraphidium > Hyaloraphidium curvatum. The sequence continues at coordinate 81,568 of JAIVFI010000043.1, forward strand.
CGTGCACCAGCTCCTCAAGCGCCAGGATGAGAACGCTACCGAGCCCACGCCAGACCAGGGCCCGGCCGCGCCGCCGGACACCTACCAGTCCGGCAACACCGGCTTCGTGCTCATGTGTGCGGTTAGTTTCGGCCGCAGAGCCTGCACGGGGCCTCCCCCGGCGGGCCTGGTCCGCCCGCTCCACGGATCACTGATCCTGATCCCCCTTCCCCAACCAGGCGCTCGTCTTCCTCATGATCCCCGGCCTCGGCTACTTCTACTCGGGTCTCGCCCGGTCGAAGAACGCCCTCTCCCTCATCTTCATCTGCTACCTCTCCGTCACTGTCGTCGCCCTGCAGTGGTTCCTCTTCGGCTACTCGCTGTCGTTCGCCCCCTCGGGCAACGTCTTCATGGGCAACTGCGACTTCTGCCTGCTGCGCCAGGTCTGGTGGGACGTCCCGTCGGGAGCCATCTCGTCCATCAGCTTCTGCTTGTTCCAGCTGATGTTCGCGTCGATCGTGAGTACCTTCTCCCATGGGCCGCACGATCAGCCTTGTGCTGGTCGACGGTGCGTTCTGGGCGACGCTGCCGCATGCCGGACTACACGCAGATCATCTGACTTCTTTTCCCACCCCCAGACGCCCGCCCTGATCTTCGGGTCGGCCGCCGAGCGCATCCGCGTCATCCCCTCGGCCGTCTTCATCTTCATCTGGGCGACCATCGTCTACGACCCCCTCGCCTTCTGGGCCTGGGGCCCCACCGGCTGGGCCAAGACCCTCGGCGTGCTCGACTTTGCCGGCGGCACCGTCGTGCACATCTCCTCGGGCTTCTCCTCGCTCGCCTACGCCTACGTCGTCGGCAAGCGCCACGGCGAGGGCCACGAGTTCAAGCCCCACTCCGTCTCGAACGTCGCCCTCGGCACCGGTGAGTTTGCGCGCTTCAGCGGCGCCGCGATCCGCCTGATCGCTGATCACTGATCGCATGCATAACTTCCCCTCCCCACCCCAGCCATGCTCTGGTTCGGCTGGTTCGGCTTCAACGGCGGCTCCGCCCTCGCCTCCAACGACCGCGCCGCCATGGCCTGCCTCGTCACCCACCTGTCTGCCGCCGTCGCCGGCGGCGTCTGGTCGCTCCTCGACTTCATCCGCAAGAAGAAGTGGTCGCTCGTCGGCTACTGCTCCGGCGCCGTCGCCGGCCTCGTCGGCATCACCCCCGCCTCCGGCTTCGTGTCCCCGGCCTCGTCGCTCGCCATCGGCGCCCTGACCTCGCTCTGCTGCCACTTTGCCGTCGAGCTCAAGCACAAGCTCGGCTACGACGATGCCCTCGACTGCTTCGGTAGGCATTCCCGTGCACCATTGCCCGGATCGGACATCATCTGACCCCTTTCCCCCTCCAGGCGTGCACGGCGTCGGCGGCTTCATCGGCTGCCTCCTCACCGGCATCTTTGCCGACTCGACCATCGCCACCCTCGACGGCGCCGTCATCCCCGGCGGCTGGCTCAACCAGAACTGGATCCAGTTCCCCATCCAGCTCGCCGGTGCCGCCGCCGGTGCCGCCTGGTCCTTCGTCATCTCCTTCATCCTCCTGTTCGCCATGAACAAGATCCCCGGGCTGCAGCTCCGCCTGCCCAAGGACGCCGAGCTGCTCGGCACCGACCAGGCCGAGCACGGCGAGGACGCGTACGAGTACGTCAGCACGTGAGTCTCCACCCTCGCCATGCGCTGTGGTGCACCCGCCTGACCCTCCCCCTCCCCATGCAGCCTCTCGCAGACCCAGGAATGGGGCTACTCCGGCTCCGCCTCGGCCGACAAGAAGGCCGCCCTCGCCGAGGTCCAGGCCGTGCCGCCCGCTGAGATCGCGGAGACCAAGCCCGCGGTGACCGCCGAGCAGGCCGTGTAAGCCCCCAGCGGGCGGTATGGGGCCTTGTAGGCGCCCCCCGGGAGGCGGTAGAGAGACCTGCTAGAAGGTAGAATGTGGACTCGTTTCATGTAGGGTTGGATTTGGAGCTGCACTTTTCTTTGAAGTCAGACTGTTGCGACGCCCATGCCCGACTTCCACGGACGGGTGTGACCCAACAGATGTGATGTTGCCTGGTCCGAAGCTCGTCGGGGTCGGCTGGTCCGAAGCTGGTCGGAAGATGTCGATCCTGTCGCCGACGTCGCTGATCAAGGGCCGAATGGATTATAGATCAGCTTCCGTGATTCCACTTCGGCAATAGCTGCGTGTTTGCCTCCGTTTCGAGCACTGTGATCAGTTTGGGAAGGGGTCGCGGCAGTGTTGTCGCGCCTTCCCCAAGCTGCACCGCCCGCCCGGCCCACACAACCGAGCGCCCCGCTCTCCATGCCTCCCTCTCCGCCGCGGGATCTCGCAAGCCTCTGATACTGCGCGCCGCCCGCCCCGCCGCCATGTCCGGCGTCCCGCGCGTCACGCAGGCGGTCGCCATCAGCGCGTACTGTTTGAGCAGCCTGTTGATGCTGCTCACAAACAAGCACGTCCTGTCGGGCTACAAGTTCACGGCGTCGTTCCTGCTGCTCGCCGTGCAGTGCGGCGCGACCGTCGGGCTGCTCGAGGCCTTTCGTGCCGGCGGGCTGCTGAGCCGGCGCGAGTTCCGCTGGGCAGAGGCAAAGGCGTGGAGCCCCGTCAGCCTGCTGCTCGTGGCCATGATCTACACCAGCACAATGGCGCTGGCGCATTTTTCCGTGGGTTCCAACCGCCCCGCCGCGCCGGCCGCCCTCACGCCACCCCCTGGTCTCGCCGGGACCCCGGCCCCACAGATACCCCTCTTCACCGTCATGAAGCACTTCACGATCATCGCGATCGCCTTCTCGGAGCGCTTCTTCCTCAACGGCGCGCCCGTGACGCCGCTGGTCATGGTCTCGTTCGTCCTCATGATCGTCTCGGCCATCGTCGCCGGCTGGGGCGACCTGCGGATAAAGACGGGCGCCGAGGACCGCTGGAAAGCCTACGCGTGGATGTTTGCCAACTGCGTCGCCTCGGCCGCCTACTCGGTTGGCATGCGCGGCGCCATGCTGCACACGCACTTCAAGGACTTTGACGTCGTGTTCTACAACAACCTCCTCGCCCTCCCCCTCCTCCTCATCCTCTCCTTCGTCTTCGAACCCACCGCCTGGACCGAGCAGCGGTTCTCGGCGCTGCCCCCTTCCTCCTTCAGCCCGCAGACGCTGGGCTGGCTCGTCCTCGTGACGGGCATCGTGAGCTTCGCCATCAGCTACACGACCTCGTGGTCCGTGCGCAGCGTGGGGAGCACGTCGACCTCCGTGGCCGGCGCGCTGAACAAACTGCCCGTCGCGGTCACGGGCATGCTTGTTTTCGGGGACCCGGTGACGGTCACGTCCGTCGGAGGCGTCCTGCTCGGTGGGCCCCGCGCCTCCTGCCCCGCGGCCGCATGCTCATTGTTCCCCGCAGCTTTCTTCGGCGGGCTGCTCTACACCCACGCCAAGACGCGGGAAAAAGCCGCGCCGCCGGCTCTGGACGTCGAGAAGGCGGAGAAGGAAGCCAAGAAGCCTCTGATGGAGGAGGAAGCGGAGAAGCAGTCGGCCAATCCCTAGATGTGCTTTACCATGTGGCATGCCATAGAGCTCTGAATGCTCTTTTGCTCGATCGTAGGGCCCTCCGTGGCTTCGGGGAGACTCCTGACTGTGGTGCGTACCAGCGGCGGCTCATCAAAACACCCGACCCCTCCCCTTCCGTCCCTCCCCTCCGCAGCCGCGATGTCGTCCTTGGCATCCTCCGGGCGAATGGACCCCCTCGAGCCGTCCACGTACCGGCACCAGTACACGTGGCTCAACGGGATCCGCTTCCGTGGGGCCGCCCGCGGGAGACGCGCCGCGGAGGGCCGCTCACGCGCCCGACCCGCGCAGACTACGTCGACGAGGGCGAAAAGAACGACAAGCTGATGATTTTCTTCCACGGATACCCGGACGTGGGTGTTTTGGAAGGCGCTGCCGCCCTGGGAGCTGGGAACCGACCCCCTCCCCGCTCCGGCTCGACGGCAGTTCTGGTACGGCTGGCGCTACCAGGTGCCGCACTTCGTGAAGCTCGGGTACCGCGTCATCGTGCCCGACCTGCGCGGCTACAACGAGACGCTGAACCCCTACGTGGGCCACGACGGGCCGGACGTGGACGCCAACCTCGCGCCCTTCACACTGGAGGGGCTGTCGTCGGACATGTGCGGGCTGCTGGACCAGCTGGGGTACGCGGGGAAGAAGGTGGTCGTCGTGGGGCACGATTGGTGGGTTGTTCGGGGCGGATCGATGTTGGAACGGAGTCTGATCCGCGGTGCCGGGGTACAGGGGCGGGTGGTTCGCCTGGCGCTTCGTCCAGAGGCACCCCGAGCGCGTCCGTGCCGTTGCCGTCCTCTGCACAGCGTACACGGCACCAAACAAGAGCTACGTTAGCACCGAGAAGCTCGCCCAGATGTGGGTTCTGCCGGCTGTCCGCCCCCGGTTGCCCCACCGCTCACCGACGACGGCATCCAGCTACCCCAACTGGATGTACCAGGTCTTCTTCAACTCCCCCGGCGCCGAAGCCCAGCTCCTCTCCTCCATCAAGCTGTACTTCACCCTCACCCTCCGGGGCGCGGCCGACTTCTCGACGGTCCCGGCGGAGCTGCGGACGCAGCTCTACACCCGCGACCGGTGGGCGCTGGCGGGCAAAACGCCGGAGGAGGTCGGGATCAAGAGGGGCACGATGGTGACGGAGAAGGAGCTGGAGGAGTACGTCAAGGCGTACACGAGGGGCGGGTTCAACGGCGGCCTCAACTGGTTCGTTATCCGGCCAACGCGGCGACGATGTTGCTGATTCTCCGCATCGTGCCGAACAGGTACCGAGTGCGCCACCTGAACCACGACCAGGAGGTCAAGCTGAACCCCGTCATCGACCAGTTCCCGGCCCTGATGGTCACCGCCGGCAAGGATCCCGCGCTGAGTACGTCGTACGCCGCAGCTCTAGTCCTGTCGCCGCTGACGCTGCTCCCCGCAGGCCCTGCCATGGCCCGCAAGATGCACCAGTTCATTCCGAACCTTCGGATGGAGCACATCGAGGAGGGCGGCCACTGGCTGCAGGTGGAGCACCACGCGACCATCAACTCGATGATCGAGAAGTGGCTCAAGGAGGTGGTCGAGGCGCCGGGGAAGGGGAAGCTGTGAAGGTTGTGTTGCGTATTTGGAAAGATGTTGATTGGCGTCGAAGTTCTGCTTCTTGCGAGATCGCTCCGCCCGTCAGACGTCCCCCAACTCAGCTCCCGTCCACCATTCCAAAATGCTCCCCAATCCGGCCTTCGTCCTCACGCTCCACCCTACAACTTGTGACGGTGCTCGTGTGGCCTACGACCCGGCACAGGGAAGCCACCGGATCCTGGAGACCCGCAGGCGGCGGTGCCCCGAATCTCCCCATCCGGCAGCTGCGGCGCTCAGGTTCGCCGCCCAGGGGGTCGCAGCGGACTTGGGTGCCTGCCCTCAGGATCCCATTGGTGCGTGGATATGCTGGAAGGGCAGAAAAGAGGGCGTCTGAACCCGATGACGTGGCGCGGAGATCCTGGTCCCGTTCGAGGTCGGTGACGCGGGCATCGAAACGGACTCGGGTCCTCTCGGGGTGAACTTGGGCGGAAAAAGGATCCTGAGCAAGCGGGAGCTCGTCGACATCCTGGGCTTCGGGACAGGATCGTGGACGTCGCCTCGCTCCACGCGGCGGACGCCGTAGGCGAGCTGACGGCGCGCCAGGAAGCTCCCGGCACGGGGACGATACTCGTCGTCCGCATCTCGAGCTACGTGGCTTCGTCGCTCATCTCCGATGGGCGCGTGGTGGGCGGGCCGCGCGGGCTTGCCGGGGCCCAGTTCTTCGACGACCACGCGGGGACCGTGGAGACCATGCTGGCGATGCCCAGCAAAGTTCCAGCTGGAGAGTAGTGAGTCTGGGAGGGAAGAGCTTGATTCTTTTGATCTCAATGGGAATCTAGTACCCGGCGCCTCCAGCGCCTTTTGCAGATCGGGGACTCGTTGGCCGACTACGACGCCATTGTGATATCCGGGGAGATCTGCGACCAGCACAACGAGAAGTGGCTCCGCGCTGCCATCAGGGGTCTCGGATTGCGCTGCCAGTCGGTGTCGTTCGCACGCCGGCGAGGGGCGTCGATGCTGGTCGGAGGGGCGGTCCTCGCGAAGGAGTGCAAGGAGAGATCGGCAATTCTCAAAAAAGAAGAAGATAAAGGTGTAGGAAACTTCAATGTGGCTGCTTGAATACATATGAAGCTTCTTCAATGGAGATGTTGGGCTCCTCGGCCCGTGGTCGGTCGTGTGCTTTTGGACGCGCTCTTGGACACGCTCCAAATCTGGTTCTCGTAACGTCGGATCGCGTTCCCGCCGGTGACCACGCTGGGGGCGGCATGAGCTATAGCGGCCCGTTGCCCGACCACGGGCGCTTCGGCTATTCGGCGATCACCGACCGCAGCGACTACACGTGGCCCGGCGGCGCGCGGCTGGCGGTGTACATCGGCTTGAACCTCGAGCACTTCGCGTTCGGCGAGGGCCTGGGCGCGTCCATCGGCCCGCAATCGCCGCAGCCCGACGTGCTGAACGCGTCGTGGCGCGAGTACGGCAGCCGTGTCGGCGCGTGGCGCTGCCTCGAGCTGTTCGATCAGCTCGCTCTGCCGGTGGCCGCGATCGTCAACACCTCGATGCTGGACCACGCGCCGGACCTGGTTCGCGCGCACGTGGCGCGCGGCGACGAGCTGGTCGGCCACGGCCACACCAACTCGGAGCGCCAGGGGACGATGGACGAGCCCGCCGAGCGCGCGCTGATCGAGGCGTGCCGCGACCGCCTGGCCGCCTTCGCGGGCACGCCGCCGCTGGGCTGGCTGTCGCCGTGGATCAGCGAGAGCCGCGTCACGCCCGACCTGCTGGAAGAGGCCGGCTACGCGTACACGCTGAACTGGTGCCACGACGACCAGCCGCTGCCCATGGCTACGCGCAGCGGCCGGCCGCTGTGGGCGGTGCCGTACCCGCAGGAGGTGAACGACATCCCGATGATCGTCGCCCGCAAACTCGAGGGCCCGGCGTTCGCCGACCTGGTGATCGACCACTTCGACGAGATGCTATCGCAGAGCGCGCGCCAGCCGCTGGTGATGGGCATCGCGCTGCACCCGTACCTGGTGGGCCAGCCGCACAGGCTGAAGCACCTGCGGCGCGCGCTGCAGCACATCGTCGCGCGGCGTAGCGAGCTGTGGATCACAACGCCCGGCGCCATCTACCGGCATGCGTCGGCGCTGCATCGGGGGTAGCTGCAGCGCAGCGATCTTGCACTGCTCAGCGCGGTCGTTCCGGCCATCGCGGGTTGGAAGCGACAATCCGGATGTAGAATCTTGAGTAGATGGGCGATAGTTAGAAATTTGGCGAGGGGGTGGCCAGTTGCTCCCAACGATGACTGGACGCCCCTCCCACTCGAGCAGAGTCGACAACAGCAAGCTACTCGCGGTCGATCGCCCGCAGCCGCAATGGAGGCTTCTACGGAAGAGTGCTCTCTGCTCCCCACGGAAATACTTGGCGAAATCATGGAGAAGCTCGAAGCCGCCGGCCTCAAGAAGACGCTCCTCGAAATCGCCCTCGCGTCCCGCTCGTACTTCGCCATCGGCGAGAAGCTGCTTTTCCGCACGATCTGGGTGACGCCTGGAAACGCGGTTGCGGTGGAACGAGTCTCCAGGGCGCGCAAGGGCATGTTCAGCGACTTTGCCAATGCTTTCGCGTGGAGAGGAGAGTTCGGCGACTTCCACGTCAGCTCGTCGGCCCTGGGCGCACTAATGCCAGCATGGGAGCTTCTCTGGGCCCTGAAGCCTCTGCGCTTGACTGGACTCGACCATGGCGGCTCTAATGCGGTCATCGAGACCCTCTTCCAGGGACAACACGGACCTACGCTGCCGGTGGTCGATCTGAGCGAGCCCTCTGCCATGGATCTCTTCGAACGGCTCCTGCACTACCGTCGCAAAGCCCATTTCCCCGGACACGACCTTCTGAAGACGCCGGAGCAGATCATGAACTACATGGCGGACGTCGGCAACAAGCGAATCATCGATCTTCTCATCGTCCGGCGCCCCAAATACACCCCGCAGGAGCTGGAGCATCCGCAGATACTATTGGAGAACATCAAGGGTTACCTGAAGACCCTCAAGGATCCCCACGTGGCGACCGACTCGCTCATCCTGGAGCTCGCGTACATGCTCCGCACCGTCAAGTACCCGCTGGGGCTCGCCAAGGTCGGAAGGATCGTGGTCCGCGAGATCGACGCGGGAGGCCCCGGGCAGCGAGAGCTCTGGAGCGGGTTGCCGAACGTGACGATCGTGGATTAGCGCAAGTGGACGTCAAGGAGAATCAGTTGCATGAGCAGGAGGAGTGGATAGCAAGGGTCCCCTTCGTCATCCCTCCATCATCCTCGTCGGTCGTTTCCACCCCGTTACTACCTTCTGCCGACCCGAGACTGCGTCCTCATCCGGCTTTTCTGGCCCCACGTCGACCTCCACCTTCGGGTCGGCATCAGCGACATCTTCGTCGCCCTCGCCCTCCTTCCCCGGCTCCGGCGGGGGATAAACGATGTTCCTGACCTCCGTCTCGCCCCTGACAATGCTGCCCGCGATCCGGAGCGTCGTCTCGAACTGGTGGTAGATGGAAACGAGGTGCCCGTAGCAGAACCGGAGCGCGTTCTTGCGCAGGACCAAGTGGTCGCCGCGGAGGTAGCGCTCCGTGAGGATCTCCACGAGCCTGTCCAGGTCGGCCTCGGCCACCTGGATCCCGTAGGTCCGGAAGTCGATCATCTGCTCGAACGGCGTGACGTAGCCGTCGGCGAGGAGCACCGGCACGCCGCCCGAGCACACCGCCTCGGTGAAGCGGTACGAAAACTCGGCGTCCCCGCGCGGCGCGAGGACAAAGGCCGAGGACGAGAGCAGGTTGTCGAAATTGTAGCTCGGATCCCACGAGTCCACGATGATGACCCCCTGGGTCTCGTTGTGGAGCTCCAACATTCGCTTCCTCAAAGGGTATGCCTTTGTGTTGCCCTTGAAGCTGGCAAAGTACGTGTAGAGCGGATCGCGGAAAGCGTTGCGGTCGCCCTCCTTCCGCGTCCGTGCCCGGCGAAGCGAGTGAAACTGCGGCATTCGCTCGAACCTCGTCCACCTCTCCTGGAAGGGAGGCGGGAGCGAAATCGACGACTGAGGCTTGTAGCGGGTGGTCTTCATGTTGATATGGGCGTAGATGAGCGGGTGCTTCCCGTTATAAACTGCGTCGTCGAGGTCCTCCCACGGCGCGCTGTCGAGCATGAGGACACGCAGCTGCTTCCCGTTCCTCCCGGTCATCCCGCGGAGCGACCCCAGCGCGGCTTCGATGGCCTCGCTGCGGCAGATCTTCTCCTCCTTGCCGGCGACGCCGTTGCCCCTCCAGCCCGTGTTGAACGGCCAGTTGGTCTCATAGGACAAGTATCCAGGGAACACGGCGACATCCGCCCGCGACGGGTCCGCGACGCGCGCGGGGTGGTTCTCGAAGAAAACGTACGACGCCCCGCCGTAGACCGTGAAGGCGCAGTTCCGAAGCTTTGGAAATCGCGCGGGGAGGCCCTCCAGCTCGACCAGGTAGAACGGCGGCGCGTCTTTTGGGTCGACTTTCCGCAGCGCGCCGCGGGGCGCGCGGAACGCGGCAAAGGCGACGAGCGCCAGCGCCGCCAGGCAGATCAACCGCAGGCGGCCGCGCGACCAGTAGACGCGGGCGACCATCTTCCCTGCGCCCGCGTGAGCTGGTTGGCATGTTAGCGAGTGACCGTGGTCCCTGTCCGACTGTCCGCTCTCCGCCCGCAATCGCGTGGACCGGACCTAGGAACCATCGTCGTCGGCGACCTTTACACGACAGGCTGTTGCTAACAGATTTCAGTGGAGAACTCTGACCTAATGCGGCGTCCGATCCTCTTGTTTCGGGGCCGATATGGCATTCCACGAGGGACGTCGTGTAGCTTTCGGAAGCTCGATCCTTCGCGCATGTCGGTTATCAAATGAGGCGCATTTCGGTCCATGGACACTCTGAAGCTTGATTCGAGCTCGAAGCATCGCGACCATGTGCCGGCAAGAGGGTTGGGAGACGGCAGCCAAGCCCCGCAGTTCTCGCGCCTGTGCTGTGTCGCTTATCGGCCACCTGCCCCCGAATACACCCCGTACGTCCTCAGGCGGTCGGGCGCCGTGCGGCTTCCCCGCTGACCCGCAACGCCAGCTCCACCGTCCGCCCGGCACCCGCGATGGCCGCGGGCAGCACCATGACGCCCAGCCCGGGCAACCTCTTTGCCGGCACCATCCTGTCAAACGGTCCCTTCGTCTGGAACATGGAGGAGGACTGGAACCTCTCCGTCTATTCCGGGGACGATCTGCTCACCCCGCTCGCGCGCCTGGCGCTCAAGGGCCGCGCCGCGCCTGGCACCCGCGAACTGCGGTTCATGGAGTTTACCCCAGAGGGGTTTGAATTCCACGCCGACAACGGGCGTGGGGACATCGAGCTGGCGCTCGAGGCCGCATTTTCTTCGGGTCCGGTGGACAGGATCGAGATGGACGAGAAGGGGAAGGTGACCTTCTACTCTGGAGACAAGCCGGTGTACACGCTCGAGGGGAAGGACGCTGCAGAGGTCGAGGACGGGTTCTTCCGCTTCACCGGTAGGATTCCTGTGCCATATGTGCCGGTGATTGAGCTGATCAAGCGCAGCTCATAAGCCCAGCAAACCCAAGGCAGCCGCACCCCCGGCACCGGTGGCCGACGGCAGCAGCGTGACTCCCAAGCCCGGCAACCTCTTCACCGGCACTATCGTTTTCAATGGCAATTTCGTCTTTAACGTGGAGGAGGATTGGAACCTCTCCGTCTATTCTGGCGACGATCTGCTCAGCCCGCTCGCGCGGCTGGCGCTCAAGGCCCGCGCAGCGCCGGGGACGAGGGAGCTGAGGTTCATGGAGTTCGTTCCCGAGGGGTTCAAGTTCCATGCCGACGATGGGTGCGGGGACATTGAGCTTGCGCTCGAGGCGGCATTTTTGGGGGGCCCGGTGGACAGGATCGAAATGGACGCAGAGGGCAAAGTCACGTTCGTTTCCGGAGACAAGGTCGTGTACACGCTGGAGGGAGAGGACGCTGGAGCGGCCGACGATCGGTTCTTCCGCTTCACAGGTAGGTTCCACGTCAGCCTCATGCCGTTGATAGCGCTGATCTGAGTAGCCCACAAGCCCAGTAAGAACAAGCATGGGGCAGTGCACGACAGGCATTGATTGAGGGTGATCGGCCGTAGAGGGATGTGTGGAAGCGGTGCATGAGGTCGGTGAGACGAAAGGATGATGAGAGGTCCTGTACCTGGACGGCCCAGTCAGAAAGCATATTGTCTTTTTGGACGATTACCAAGGAATGAGCTTCTGATCGCTCGTATAGCAGTCGCTCTGCTCCGTCGATGGTACCATTATGGATCGGAAAATCGGCGTTTCCTTGTTCGAAGCCCCGACTCGCGCTGTATCCCAGGCGCGAACACGCCGCACATTCGCAAAGATGCCGCGTGTTCTGCACGTCGCAGTCGCGGCGTTGGCGGCGCTTGCGCTCTCCGGGGCTCAAGCGGGCCTGGCGCCGCCCCATGACGAGATGGTCGACACTCGTACTGTGGATCCCGCCCAGTGGTTCCAGAATGCCGAGAACGAGGTGCTGGCCTGGTGGAACGCGCTCACGACGAACGCATCATCCGTTACTCCGGATGGCCGGCTGCTTGCGCGTCAGATCCAGCAGTTTCTCGCCGAAGCGGGACCCTCGACCTCGGCTTCCGGAGCCGGCGACAAGGCGGCGAGCGCGACCACGAAGGGCGACGTGAACAAGCCCCGGCCCAACTTTGTCATTGTCCTCGTCGACGACATGGACCTCATGATGGGATCGCTTGACGTGCTGCCCAAGATCCGGAAGGTGCTCCGCGAGGAAGGTACTGTACACGGCCGGGAGCCCTCGAGCTGCTCGACGTGCTAACTTTTGTCAAGGTACCGAGTTCCGGAACCACTTCGTCACCTGCTCGGTCTGCTGCCCGTCGAGGATGAGCCTGCTCACCGGGATGTTCGCGCACTCGACCAACTTCACCGACGTCGTGGCACCCGGAGGCGGGTGGGAGCGGATGTTTAAGCTCGTGAGTGAACTTCTCCTCCAGCTGCACTGACCAGCAATGACCATGAGTTTGACGGCTTCCGCTCAGGGCCTTACCGACATCTCGCTGCCCAAGTACCTGAACGACGCGGGCTATACCACGGCCTTCTTTGGCAAGCTCGTGAACCAGTACCTTCCGCGCAACTTCCAGCTCGTCCCGCCCGGCTGGGACCTGTTCGACTCGCTCGTGAACCCATGGATGTACAACTTCTACCAGACGGTCATGGCCAAGAACGGCGACACCATCAAGGTCAGCCAAAACGGGGTTAACGGGTTTCCATGTAGATCTGACCGCCTTTGTTTGCTGCAGTTCTACCCGAAGAAGCACCAGTCGGACATCATCACCTCCAAGGCTACGACGGCGATCCGTGACGCGGCCCGCATGAAGAAGCTCAAGAAGGACGAGGGCGTCGACAAGCCTTTCTTCCTCTACGTCGCGCCTACCATGCCGCACACCGAAACCCGCTTTAAGGCCACGGGCGAGTTCCCCGACCCGCCCATCCCCTTCACCCCGCAGCAGTTCCTCCGCCTCCTGATCGGCAACATGGGCGACACGGGCGGCTTCAGCGGCCCCGGCATGTCGGACCAAGGGGGCAACCCGATGGACGGCCGCCTCCTCGTGCCCGGCGTCGTCATCCAGACAACCGAGGTGATCCCCGCCGAGCGGCACCGGCACCTCTTCCCGGACTCCAGGGTGCCGCGGGACCCGAACTTCAACCCGGACGTACAGGACAAGCCCGGGTGGATCGGCAAGCTGCCCAAGTTGAACCAGACGCGGATCGACAGGATGGACCACTGGTACCGCCAGCGGCTCAGGGGCCTCATGTCGGTCGACGATATGGTCGGGGACATTGTCGACACCCTGCAGCAGACCGGGGAGCTCGACAACACCTACATTCTTTGTGCGTGGGCCGATGTGCTTCCCTCATTCCCATCTGACGCGGCCGCGCTGCATTGTCAGTCACGTCCGACAACGGCTGGCACCTCGGCCTGCACCGCCTCGGCGGCGGCAAGCTCACCCCCTACGAGCACGACATCCGCGTTCCCATGCTCGTACGCGGCCCGGGCGTCCCCAAGAACCACGTGTCCAAGGACGTCACCACGCACACGGACATCGCCCCTACGCTGCTCAAGCTGGCCGGCATCCCGCTGCCGGACCACTTCGACGGCGCGCCGATGCCGCTGCACGGGGAGGCCAAGGACGGGGAGAAGCTCGAGGCGTTCGGCGTCGAGTACTGGATCGGCCTTTTGGACGAGGAGGCGTCGAGCACGGTGAACGACAACAACTACAAGTCGGTCCGCTACATTGTGAGCCTCATCCGCCGAACTCCGGACGGAATGCTAACTTGCCCGCCATCCAAGTCGAAATCCGGCCGCAACTATCTGTACACGGTCCGCTGCGAGGGCCACGAGCGCGAACTCTACGTATGTCCTCTTTTTCCTTCTCCGATCGCCCACCCTCATTTGCTCCCCGAACAGGACCTCTCCAAAGACCCCTACGAGCTCCGCAACGCCGTCCGCGATCCTGCCTACGCCACCCTCGTGGACCGCCTTGACGCCCTCCTTCAAGTGCTCCGCGGCTGCGCCGGCAAGACGTGCCGCGAGCCGTGGCTGAGGTACCACCCCGACGGCTCGGTCAGGTCCCTGGACGACGCGATGGACGCCAAGCATGACGGGATATACAGGGCGCTGCCGAAGGTGACGTTCAGGGAGTGCAAGTGGGTTCCGTTCCGCGCAACGGCGGGGGATGACAGCTGACGGTGCCGGCCAGCTGGATCCACGACCTCTACCGCGAGGGCCTCTCGGACGAGCCCGGCGCCACGGTGCGCCTCCCAGACAAGCCCGTCAGGCCGGCACAGCCCAGGACGGCGGCGGACCTGGCTGCTGCAGGGTGGACCGACGCGCCGGTGGAGAAGGACGGGCTGGATTTGAGGATGCCCAAGGCCAGGGCCAGGATGTGATGCCCGCGGAGGGGGCGTGGACGCCCGAGGGGTATGCTATTGGAAGAACGGCGCAAGATTGCCCCTCACTACATACATTATGCCCACGATCATTGCCAAAGATGACTACTTGCGGCCAAAGAATCTGTTGACCGGGGCGAGCAGCCGCGTTACCAGCGGCTCCTGCGTGCCGTGGCTCGCCAGCGCGCCCTTGGTCGAGTAGTCCGCGAGCGTCTCGGCGGGGAAGGTGCCCGTCGCGTAGGTGCGGTAGAGGTCTGGATCGAAGGACGATCAGCGACTTCCCCGGCGGAACAGTGCCCGAATACCCACAGTCCACGATCCGGAACCAAAGCCCGCTCTCGAACCCCGTGTTGGGGTCCCGCAGGTACAGTCCCCAGCCGCCCGGCGCCGCGTGCTCCGTCCCCCAGGGGGTCGGCTTCCACACGTGCTTCATCTCGAGCGAGCACAGCGCCTCGCGGACCATCGCCGAGCCGGGGTTGGCCGTCGACGCCCAGAGCTCCAGCGGCCTCGCCGGTTCCTTCGAGGGGCAGCGCAGGATGCCGGTCTCGATGCCCTGGAACGAGAGGAGGCGGACGAGCGTCGGCAGGCCGAAGGCAAGGAAGCGGTTGCGCAGGGTGAGGGCGAACGGGCGGGCGGGCTCGGCGGGGCCGTAGTGCGCGTAGAGGTACTTGATGATGTCTTCGGATTCGTAGAGCTTGGTGGAGGTGTTGGGGTCGACCAGGAAGGGGAACTGGGCACGGCCCCCGAGTTCCATGACCGTGGGGCGGTAGCGGGAGTCGGAGGAGACTGCGGACGGGCGGAGCACGCGTGTGAGGTGGTCGAGGAAGCAGTGGCGAGCTCGAATGATCACGCACCGACGCCGTACTGCTTGATCGTCAGGCGGGGGGTTGGGTAGACCTCCACTTCGAGGTCAAGGGCCGAGATTGCCTCGCGGACCTGATCCCGGGCAGAGAACGCGTCAGGCGGGGCCAAACGGGATCGTAGCCCAACGAGCAGTCACCCACGTTGCGGCAGAAGGGGCAGCCCGCCCACTCGTACAGCTGAAGCCGTTTCGCAGGCCTCCTCCTCCCCTCCTTGCCGACGACCGCGATACCGCCCGAACCAAAGCGTGCGAGCACGTACAGCGTGGCGCTGGCCCAGTTCGCGCCCAGGAACAGCGACAAGTACTTTATTAGCGCGAAGAGGGCCTTGGCGCTGGTGAAGGGGCCGCGTGGAACGAGGCCGGCCGGGGGCTCGGCGCGCTGGGGAATGATGACCGGCCCGGCCTCGAGGTCCGCGGCGGCGGCAGCGGCGGGAGCGGCAGACATCGCGATGCGGGCTGGCTGCCAGGCACTGCGGGGCCAAACGCGTCGCGATGGTCGAGCTCGTCGGCGGCGGTGTGTTTGGCGATTCGATCGCTGTTGACATGTGAAACCCCCGATCGGTCTCGACGACGCGTGCCCCCCCGGGCAGGTCGCTGGTCCAGGTCGAGTCCGTCTCGCCTCGTCTGGCGACCATCCATCCTAGCGCGACTGAACCTAGCGAACTCTCGTCGAGCGAGTTCGCGGCCTGAGAAACCGATGCCTCGAGGCCCGATCGGATCCAGGGTCATCCGCAAAACTCCGACCTTGCGGACGCGGACGGATATAAAAGGCGGTCGACGGAACTGATTCCTGCTTCCACCTTTGCCCGCTGTCTCCGAAATGGCATCGCAGGATCCGCCCAGCGACGGCCCTCCCGCCGAGGCGCCCGGGCCCGGGTCTCTGCCGAGGTTGTCTGCCGTGCTTTCGGGGGTTCGCGCGGCCTCTCTGCTCGCGCGGCCCATCACCGACAGCGTGTGGAGCTGGCAGAAGTGGGGCACGCAGCTGGGCTTCGGCATCGCCCGGGCCGCGACGGGGGCGCTGCCGGGGGCGCACGAGGTGCTCGGCGCTGCAGAGGGGGCGGCGCTGACGGGCATTGCCGCCGTCGGGGCGGTCGTCGGCGCGTCGCTGGACGCCTCGGCCGCCGCGCTGGGGCTGGCGAACGCCGCGCTGCCCATGAGCGACGACGAGCGGCGGGCGGCGGCGCTGGGGCCGGTGGGCCTGGTCGAGCGGTTCCTCGAGCTGCTCAACAGCGACGACGTCAGCTTGACCGGCGAGGACGGGTCGCCCGAGGGCGCCGTGAAGACCGTGGCCAAGCTGTGGGCGTGGGGCCGGATCGTGCACCACTCCGAGGCCGCGTGGAGGGACATGGTCATCATGGACGGGCTCGCGGCGCCGCTGGCGGACTTTTCCCAGTCGGCGACGGGCGGGCCGGGCGCGGACCCGGTGCCTGCCGGCGAGCCCGCCCCTGTCACGATGCCGTCGTCGGTCCAGGTCACTTCGGCGCCGGCCGGGACGGAGGACTACGACGTGGTCGCCGGGACCATTGCCGAAAAGGAGCCCGTTGCTGATCACGCCGGCGGTTTGAACGCCCCGACGGACGTGTTTGATCTGCTTGCGTCGTCTGACCCGAAGCACCTGCCGGCCCAGCTCAAGGAGCTCCACCGGCTGTCGCGCCTCTGCACGGGCTCTTACGGCGAGGTTCTGGCACGGTTTCTGGGGCTAACGGGCGGCACCAAGGCGCTCCCGGGCACCCGACCCGCCGCGCAAGCTCCGGAGGCGCCGGCAGAAGCCATCCACCCCTCACACGCCTACCTCGCCCAAGCGGCCGACATCTCCCACTCTGACATCCTCCATTCGACCCACACCATCCTCCCCGGCCGCTCCCTGCTGGGCACGTACCACCCTCTCCTCTTCCTCCTCCGCGACCCCGCCCGCCGCGCCCTGACCGTCGTCTTCCGCGGCACCCTCGAGGCGCCGGACGTGCTGGTGGACCTCGCGGCGTCGGCGGCTGATTTTGGGGCCGGCACCGCGCACGGCGCCATGCTCGACGCCGCGATGCACCTCGCGCGCCCTTCGTCGCCCTTCCTCGCGGCCGTCCGCGCGGCACTCGAGCCCGGGTGGGGCATCATCCTTGCCGGGCACTCGCTCGGCGCCGCGCTGGCCTCGCTCCTCGCCCTCCTGCTGCCCCCCCTGTTCCCGGGCGTACGCGTCTTCGCCGTCGCCCTGGCACCGCCGTGCGTCGTCTCGGTCGACGTGCCGGCCGCCAACGTGCTATCTTTGGTGCTCGAAGACGATCTCGTGCCGCGGCTGTCGCACTCGGCCGTCCGCGAATCCAAGCTCGCCCTCAACGGCCTCCGCATCGACCTCGCCGACCTCGCCCTCCGCGACGCCCGCGTCACCAACCTCCCCGGGACGGCGCTGGACGCCGACCGCACGTACTTCCTCGCCGCCCGCCTCGCGGCCCTCCGCGCGGCCTTTGGCTCGTCCTATCCGCCCGTCGAACGGGCCACCCTCCGCCCCGCCGGGCGCGTGTGGTGGATCAGGGGGAGGGAGGTGCTCCTCGCGCGCGACGCGAGGGCGCTGGGGGGGCTGGCGCTAAGCGCCGGGGGGGTGGCGAGACACATGCCCGACAGGTACGAGCGGAGGTTGGGGGTGCTGGAGGCGCTAGCGGGGGCGGGGAACTAGGGAGGCGGGAACGGACGGATGGATCGGACGGAGGAGCTGCGAAACAGGACCGTGCGCAATGTCTGCCACCAGCATGGAAATATACTTACAATCGAAACATCACTCCGCTGGTCTGCGTCCAGGAACCATGTCCGTGCGGGGAATGGGCCCCCCGAGATTCGAGGAGGCGCTCCGGGCGGCCGCTGGCTCACTCGTCGCTTTCCCCGTCCGACTCGACTCACCTCGCGCACAACTTCCCCGCGATGTCCACCAACGGCAACGCCCTCGGGCTCGCGGTCCCGCTCGGCGTCGGCACGATGATGTGGGGCGACACGCCGCTGGACGCCCGCATCGCGGGGATTCTGGACGCGAGCGTGCTCGACTCGCTGGTCGCCGAAGCCACCGCGGCGAACATTACCCTATTCGACACCGCCGAGGGCTACGGCGGCGGGACGAGCGAGAAGCGGCTCGGCGACGCTGTGGCGAGGGCGTCCAAGGTGCCTGCGGCGTCGTTGCTGCTGTCGACAAAGTTCCTCCCTACGCTCTGGAGGTGGACTCCGTGGGCCGTGGCGCGGGCCGCGAGGGGCAGCTGCGAGCGCCTCGGGATCAAGCAATGCCCGCTGTACTTTATTCACTCCCCCGTGCACCCCATGCCGGTCGAGGTGTGGATCCGCGGGGTGTCGTTGGCGGTGGAGGAGGGCACGGTCAGGGACCTCGGCCTGAGCAACTTCAACGCGCGGCAGGTGGAGCGCGCCGTCGCCGAGGCCAAGCGGCTGGGCAACGTCCGCATCGCTGCAAACCAGTTGATGTGCAACCTGCTCGTCTCCAACTCCCCGGAGCTGAAGGAGACCATCAGAGTGTGCAGGGAGCACGGGATCGCCGTCGTTGCGTACTCCCCGCTGGGCCAGGGGCTGCTGTGCGACGGGCTCACGGAGGAAAAGGCGGCCAACACGCGGCTGCTGACCATGACGGGCCTGACCTACCCCGATCTGGCCAACCTCCGCGGGGTGGTGGCGGAGATAGCCGCGGCCCACGGCAAGAAGATGGCTCACGTCGCGCTGCGCTACCTGATCCAGCAGGGCCACGTCCCGCTTGTTGGCATGCGCCGGATCGAGCACCTCCGCGAGGCGCTGGGCGCGGTCGGGTGGGAGCTCACCGCGGACGAGATGGCCAGGCTGGACGCCGCTGCGCTGGGCAGGCACACGTTCGAGAAGCCGCGGTGGAGGAGGTCGCTCTTCGTCGTGTTCATCTCGCTGCTGATGGTGGCGTACAAGGCGAGCTCGCTGTGGGCGGCGGCGAGGGAGCGGCTGAGCTGGTCGTACTGGTTCCCGGCAAAGGCGGACAAGAAGGAGCGTTGATGGGCGGGAGATTTTGAGGACGGCTTGGATCTCTTCTCGGACATTCGAGCCCGGAGAGCTCACTGGTTCGAGGACGAGCTGGGCTCTTCTCGCGCGAGCCGGATCGTGCAGATTGTAGTCATTTGATACATCTTGATAGGGCCGGAATGGATCTCGTTTGTCCGTAAGGCACTGATCGGAGTCGGTCGTTGCGGGGAAGCTTGGCCGCCGGCTCGGCTGACTCGGCTTCTCTGCGACCGAGTCGACCGAGGACCGCCCGCCCGCGCCCCAGAACCCTCGTTCCGCACCCGGAACGTGTCCGCAGCGTAGTCCGGACACGATGCCTTCGTACACCGCTGCGGAGGTCGCGGGCCACGCGTCGGAGAAGGATGCCTGGATCATCATCCGCGGCAAGGTTTACGATGTGACCTCCTTCCTGGAAAAGCACCCGGGGGGCAAGAAGATCCTGCTCAAGGTGGCAGGGCAGGATGCTTCGACCCAGTTTGCCCAGTTTCATGATGTGCGGGCCCCGACGTCTCTGTGCGGGAGGCATTTCTGACACCGACCTGTTCTCGGACCGCCAGGTGGAGAAGGTCCTCGCCCAGTACTCGAGGCTGGAGGTCGGCACCGTCGTCTCGGCGCTCTCTGAGATCGCCAAGAAGGAGGATTCGGGCAAGGTCGGCAAGGGCAAGCTGTACACCGGGGACAACGAGGTGTACGGGGAGATGCTGCCGTTCGCCGACCCCATGTGGATGCAGGACTGGTCGGTTCCTGCTTTTCGGTATCGTCGGCACCCTTACTGACGGGTCTGACCTCGATGGACACCCCTTGGCTTTCTTTGGACACCGACATCCGCGGCGCAACAGGTACTCGCCCTACTACAACAAGTCGCACTTCGAACTCGCGCGCCACCTTCGTCCCCTGATCGACGAGCACCTCGCGCCCCACGTCGAGGAGTGGGAGGAGAAGGGCTGGGTCCCGGACGAGGTCTACGCCAAGTGGGGCGAGCTCGGCCTCCTGGCTTTCGAGCAGGCGCCGGAGGTCTATGAGCACCTGCCCAAGAACTTCCCGCGGCTCCCCGTGTTCCAGAAGGACGATCAGATAGACAAGTTTCACAAGCTCGTCAGGTACGTTGAAGTGGCTGTTTGCGTGAACTGGTCTCCCAATTGGCCATTCCAGCGGCTACGAGTACGCCCGCCTCGGCGCCGCCGGCATCAGCCAGGCCATCTTCGTCGGCATCCACATCGCCACGCCGCCGATCATCCACTTCGGCTCCCCCGAAATGAAGGCCAGGGTGCTGCCCGAGATCTTTGGCGGCAAGCACCGCTGCTGCCTCGCCATCACCGAGCCGACGTCGGGCAGCGACGTCGCCAACACGTCGACGACGGCCACGCTGAGCGAGGACGGCAAGCACTTCATCGTCAACGGCACTAAGAAGTGGTGGGTTTCGTCGCCTTGTTCCTTGGCTGGCTCAGTCTCACTGAGGCTTTTACAGGATCACGAACGGCATCTACGCCGAGTACTTCTCCACTCTCGTGAGGACTGGCGGCCCCGGAGCCGGCGGTCTTTCGATGCTGCTCATCGAGCGCAAGTTCGGCGGCGTCAACACCCGCCGCATGATGGTGCAGGGCACCTGGTCGGCCGGCACGACCTTCGTGGTACGTCTCCCAAGCTCGGCATAGTTCCGCAATCTCTGATTCGTGCTTTTTGCTCAGGAATTCCAAGATGTCAAGGTCCCCGTCACGAACCTCATCGGACCCCTCAACCAGGGCTTTATGGTGTTGATGCGGAACTTCAACAGGTGCGTTTGCGAAGCTTGGCAGAGCGCGGCATTGCATTGCCTGATTCATCGTTGTGTTTCCAGCGAGCGTATCGGCTCCATTTCGGGAGCCATCTTTGCCGCTCGCGTCGCCTACTCCGAATCGCTGAAGTACGCCCACAAGCGCAAGACCTTCGGCAAGTACTTGATTGAGCACCCCGTCATCCGCGCCAAGCTCGCCAACAGTGCGTATCGCCGCCGCGCCCGACTTTTGGCACGTTCTTATGGGACCTCGGTCTTTCAGTGGCACGCCAGATCGAGTCGGCCCAGGCATGGATCGAGCTCCTTGTCTAGTACGTTCCCATCGCTCTGGACGCTCCCCAGGCACTCACCGCCCTTCCAGCCAAACCCAGATGTTCAAGGACTATGTGCAAATGAACGACAGGATCGGCGCCGTCACCGCCCTCGCCAAGGGCCACGGCTCCCAGGTCTGCGAGTTCGTGCTCCGCGAGGCGAGCCAGATCTTCGGAGGCCTCTCGTACACGCGCGGCGGTGTCGGCGGCAAGGTCGAGCGGCTGTACCGCGAGGGTGGGTGTGACGTCGGTCCCGCTTGGATGGTGTGCTCATCCTCCGACCTCCCTCTACCAGTCCGGCAGTTCGCCATCCCCGCTGGCAGCGAAGAGGTAATGCTAGACTTCAGTATCCGCGACGGCCTCAAGAAGGCCAGGATGATGGGCGCGCCCCTGCCGTCGATCTAGGGAGGGCTTGGAGGGCTCGGTTCCTTTGGCGGACGAGTTTGTCAATGTGCATTGCCACAAGGTCAAATTCCATTCTTTGCTGCACCGATTGCGGCTGTTCAGAGGAAGCTTGCTTCGTTATCGGATCCTTTGTCGACGAATCTGGCGGACTCGGTCCGTTGGCAGATGGTTTGTCAATGTGCAAGCCGAAAACAATTCCATTTCTTTGGTACACCACTCTGGATGTTCAGAAGAAGTTTGCCTCGAAATCAGATCCATCGTCCACAGATTCGTCGTCCGCCTGCTGCGGATTCGACGGCCCCGGCTCCGGCGCCGCCGCGGAGCTCCGGCGCCGAAACGACGCCTTGTACTCTTCCCACCGCCTCGCAAACACACCCCCGACGGCCCGCACTCGCGACTCGATCTCTGCACGACCCACGATCAGCTCTGCTTGCTTTGCGGCCCGGCGGAGTAGGTGCTTAAACATCTCCGCGCGGCCCTGGTCGTCGAACCGGCGAAGGCACTCGAGCACCGTCGAATCGTCCACCGTGACCTTTTGACGGAGGAATGTGCGCGCCGCCAGGTCCGCCTGCGCCCGGATGCAGGCCCGAAGGGTCGAACTCTTGCCCGAAGCACGAGGCTGCAGTTCGATCAGGCGCACCAGGGCGGGTTCGTTGGCGGGCGGTCGGGCGCCGGGATCGATGAGCTCGCTGCTGAATTCGACCTGGACACCCTTGGCGTGCAGGTTGGCGACCTCCTGAACGATGAGTCATTAAGGCGGTGAGACGACGAGTAGAACCGGCGGCGTCCCCGCTACGAACCTCGACGTCGTTGCGCAGCACCGCCTGCGTCATGTCAAACTTGGCCACCCTGCTCGCCGTGCCCAGCGTCTCGATGCTTCCCATGTGGGCCCTGAAGAGCGAGCGCCAGGCCGGGTTGTTGTTGCGGTCGAACATGTCGCTCAACATGTCCAGCCCCCTCGGGTCGTCCCACAGCGCCGCGTTGTGCCGCACCAGGATCTCCACCGAGGCGACGAGCTCGGCTTCGGGGTTGAGACCAGCGCCGGTGCGGGCGGGGAAGCGCCACGACGGGACGACGGCCTTGAGGACCTCGTCGAGGGTGTCGGGGGAGAGAGGCAGGAGCTCCAGCAGCTCGGGGAGGAAGGACCGTGTTGCAGGGGCCTTGAGGACGGCGGCGAGCTGGGATGTTGAGAGGAGGGTGCCGGTGCCGATCAGGTCCCGGGCCTTTGATTGGTCGTTGGCGAGGATGGACGCCAAGAGCTCCATTGACTGCAGGCAGAGTGAGCATTTCCCAACGCCGCAGTAGCTCCCGGCCTGCGTACTCTGTTTGCGCTCGTCGTGCAGTAGCTGCGAATGAGGTTGAAGCATGCCGCTTGCTCCTGGCACAGGTCGAGGCACTGGTGCAGTAGCTTTTGCCCCGGTTGGCTATCCCATCCCTGCCGATCCTGCACGTGCTCCAGGATAAGCCTGAGGGTGACCAGCTGCCCGTTGGCCGCGGCCGTCACCACGGCCTCGCAACTCGACCTCGGAGGCGTCAGCGGTCCCACGGCACGGTGCTGGTGTCCGTACGGCGACGGTACGCCGTGCTTCCGATACAGAGTGTTGAGGATCCGGCCGACGGCACACGGTTGCTGGGGCGGCTGCGGCACCAGGCGCGAGCCCAGGACGTACTCCACGGCGCGGGTTCCGTTCTCCACAGCCACGTTCCAACCCCCAGTTTCCTCCTCGGAAAGCGTAATCCAGGTCTCCATGGCGTTCCAGAACCATCCCTTCGTGATCTGACTCGTGACCGTCGGGGCGCCGAGCTGCAGCAGCCAGCGCACGGCTCGCTCGTTGCCCGCCGCAGCTGACTGCACCAGGAGCGCATGGGCGGCGTTGGTGCCAGGGACGTAGCTGTCGTAGCGAAGGTCCGACGCCGGTTCGATGCGGAAGGTCGGGTCGAAGGTGGGTTCCTGGAGTCGGCCGACGTTGTTGGACAGCGAGACGGTGAAGAGGGCCTGCGAGAGCGAGGAGCGGCCGGAAGAGGTGTGCTCGATGGGCAAGTGGTACTTGCGGATGAGGGTCCGAAGGGCGGTGATGACCGAGTCCTATGTGAATGTAAGCAAAGCTCATCGGAACAGCCGACAACCAACTCACGTTCGGATCCGCCCAACCGCCCTTGACCCCTTCACGCACGAGCTCCTCGCATCCTTCAGGAACACGGCCCCAGCACACGAGGAGGCGAAAGAGCTCAGAGTCCGTCAGCGAGGCCCCAGTCCCATAGGGAAAAGAAGCGCGGTCCCTGAACTGCAGCGGCGGACCGGGGTACAGCTCCGCCTGGTGCGCCATGACGATAGGGAGCAGATCCGTGCGCGACGCGATCCAAAGCCGGCGCTGCAACCTCTGGAGCTGGTATCTGGAACAAAAGGGCGATGATTAGTTGCCGTTGCCAGGGCTCCCTTCCCGGACTCGCCTGGGAATGGGTTCGCCGCACGACCTGAGCCGCGAAAACACGGCCGTCAGGACCTCGGGCGTGACGAGCCGCAACCAGTCGCCCATGCCGTCCCCGATCTCCGCCTTTCCGAAGGTGCCGACGAAGAACTCGACGCGGGTCGACGTTGACTTTGCCAGCACATGGACCATCTTGCAAGACTGGAAAAACGTGGCAGGGCTGCACCTCGGGTGATGCCTGGAAGCACGTGGGCCGAGGTATCCCGCGAGCGCGGCCAGCAGCTCGGGTGGCAGCAGCCGGAGCAGCGACGACTCGTGTTGCGCGTCAACCCCGCTCAGGGCGACTTCCCCGAGCACGGGCCCGGCCAGGAACGCCGAGCACGGCGCGACGCCCTGTGATGGCAACTCTCCGCCGTCCTCATTATCGAAGAACAAATCGTCGTCCATCGTGGCGTCTGTGGAGATGCCCTTGCAGTCGGCCTGCCTGACTCTGAGAGGTCATCAAACTGCTGTTTCCGGATCCAGACAATCCCCCGTTTCCGGCGATTCCGTGTCTCCATTATCTCGAAAGTGATTTATCGAAGCATCTTCCGAGGCCAGCCGTGGTTGCGATGGCCGAGAAGCGCACCGGGACGGCCCGTGACGCGTCGACCGAGGCCAAGGTCGAAGAGCACTACACACGCCGGGATTCCCCTTTGGAAGCGGCCGTTCTCGATGCAGTCGGTGGGGACGTCAAGTCGCACGACGATCTCGCGCAGGTGGACGAGTTTCATTATGGTGGCAGGACTGCAACGGTCGCCCTGGCCGACCTGATGCAGCTGAGGCCCGGTATTAAGATCCTGGACGTGGGGTCGGGAATCGGGGGGCCGGCACGCTACTTTGCCAGCCGCGGATGTGATGTCACGGGTGTGGACCTCACCGAGGACTTTGTGGCGACAGCGACCAGCCTGACCGCGCGGGTCGGGCTGGAGGACCGCGCCCGCTTCGTCAGGGCGAGCGCCCTCGAGATGCCCTTTGCCGACGGATCGTTCGAGGGCGCGTACATGATCCACGTCGGCATGAACATCGGCGACAAGGGCGCCCTGTTCCGCGAGGTCAGGCGTGTGCTCGCGCCAAACTCGACGTTTGTCATCTTCGACATCATGCGCACCAAGGACGGGGACCTGACCTTCCCCGTCCCGTGGGCTTCCGTGCCGGAAGCCAGCTTCGTGACCCCAGCGGCCGAGTACCGCCGCGCCCTCGTCGAGGCCGGGTTTGACGTGGTCGAGGACAAGCCCCGAACGGACTTCAACCAGGCCCCTCAGCCTGGTGTCAAGGTGCCTCCGAGCGTGCTAGTCACCCTGGAGCGGCGAGTCAACCTGATGAGCAATATGAAACGGGGCCTCGTAGTGCCGACGATGATGATTGCGAGGGCGGTGAGGATGCTCCCTGGACTGTAAGCAGCTGTGCGAAACGGAATGAAAAGAGTATCTATGTGATGAAGACTTCAAGCTATCTAGATCGTCGCACCGTCATGTCGGGTTCAGGAGGCAGGCCTTCAGGCAGCCTGCGATCCGCCCTGCACGACCTGCTTGACCTGGCCGACGACCTCGCGGGTGTCCTGCCTCCCCTTGTCGAACTCGCTTTTGGCCTCCTGCGTCGAGAGCCCGGTGGTGCCCTGGCCAGCCGCGCCCGCTCCGATCTGGCCCTCAGCGCGAACCCCGGCAGATCCTCCCGTGCCCCCGATCTGGCCTCCAGCTCCGATCTGGCCCCCGGCTCCGATCTGGCCCTGGCCCCCGGCGCGAACCCCGGCAGATCCTCCGACTTCGACGCCGACCTGGCCGCCGACCTGGCCTCCGACCTGAGCAGAGCGGTTGCCCGGCGCCGACGTCGTTCCCTGCTGGTAGCCCTGCTCGGCGGTGCCCCTGCCCTGCTCGTAGGCCTGCGACGCCGTCTCCTGGGCGCGTCCGGCAGCCTGGCGACCCTGCTCGACGCCCCGCTCGGCGGTGCTCCTGGCGGACTCGTAGGCCTGCGAGGCGGTCTCCTGCGCGCGGCCCGCAGCCTCGCGACCGGTCTCGATCCCGCGCTCGGCGGTGCTCCTCGCGGTGTCGTACGCCTGCTGCGCCGTCTCGCGTCCCGTCTCGATCGCACCCGTCACGGTCTCCTTGGAGGTCTCGTACGCCTGCAACGCGGTCTCCCGGGCACGGGCCGCGGCTTCCGAGGTGGCCTGCACGGCGGGCTGCACCAGGTTCTCGTTCAGCGCGGTGCCGATCTGCTGCGCGCGCTCGGTGGTGCTCTCCACGGCGGCTTCGACGGTCCCGACGGCGCGGCTGCCGAGCTCCTGGGCCGAGCGGGCGGCCTGCTCGGCGGTCTGGACGGCGGCCGAGGGCAGGTTCTGGATGGTCTCGGAGACGGCGGAGACGCCGCGCTGCGTGGTCTCGGCGATCCCGGAGGCGAGTTCCGAAGCGGATTCTCCGATCGCTGCGGGGTGCATAAAGTTAGCTGATGCGTCATCGAGAGTGCATCGCAAACACCAACAGCGTTCGGCGAGCCGGTCCTCGGGGACGGCGGGCTTGCCGGTGGCCAGCTCCTTGACGACCTCGACGCCGGCGACGGCGACCTGCCGGGCGTCTTCGCCGACCTTGCTCACGACCTGGGCGGCCTTGGAGAGGGCTTCCTGTCCGACCTGGCGGGCCTGGCCGACGACGCTCGAGACGGTCGACGCGGCGGAGGAGAGAACGGAGCCGGCGGTGCTGGCGGCGCTCTCGGCGGTCTCGTAGGTGGCGCGGGCGGCCTGCTGAGCCCCCTGGGCGGCGGTGCTGGCGGCCTGCTGACCGATCTCGACAGCGGTGCCCGCGGCCTGCTGTCCGAGCTCGACGGCACCCGACGCGACGCGCTGGGCACCCTGGGCGGCCTGGCTCCCGAGCTCGACGGCGGTGCTTGCGGCCTGCTGGGCGCCCTGGGCGACGGTGCTCGCGGCCTGGCTGCCGTTCTCGAGGGCTCTGGATCCGGCCTGTTGCACGCCGCTCGCGGCCATCTGCGCGCCCGTGGCGGCTGTCTCGAGGCCGACCTCGCCTGCTTCGTAGACGCGGCCGGCATTGCGGGCGGCGGTGTCCATGGCGGCTTGCGTGACGTTGGTCGCGGTGGCGGCGGCAGTGCCGGCGGCGCGTGCTCCGGTCTCGAGGGCCTGCGAAGCGATCGATCCCGTGGCCTGGAAAAGCGAAAGGCGTCAGATGATGCGAAGGCGTGATCGTGACGAGCGAATCACCTGGGCGGCACGGCTCCCGACCTCGGCGGCGGTCCCGGCGGCGCGACCGGCAACGTCAGCGGCGGCCTGCATGCCCTGCTGCCCCATCTCGGCCCCGCGCTCCATGGCCTGCTGGCCGGTCTGCACGGCGGAGCTGGCGGCCTCCCTGCCGGCCTGCATGGCCGAGCTTGCGGCCTGGCTGCCGGTCTGCATGGCGGAACCGATGGCTTCCCTCCTGGTCTGCAAGAAAAGCCTGATCAGATCATCGTTCAGAAGGCCCAACGAAGATCACGCACCTCGGCCGCACGTCCAGCAGTCTGCTCCGCTTGGCCCATCATTCCTTGGCCGACCTCCTGACCGCGCTGATGACATGCGAAACCATCAGTGATCTGGCACGACTCGGAACCCATTGCCCCGGAAATCACCTGCGCGACGTTGCTGGCCGACTCGCTGATCTGGCTGCCCATTCCCTGCCCAGGCTGACGAGAGATCTGGCCTCCCTGTCCGCCCCCGAGGGAGCCGGACGCCTGCGCGAGGGCGGAAACAACAAAGTCAGCGAAAGCTCGGCTCGGGCCCCGCAGCGCCGAAGGCGCACCTGCATGCTTCCGCCGACCGCGACGTCGCCCGAGAATCCTGTCGAGGTGCCGCTCCCGCCCACCGAAGCGCTTCCCGAGAGCCCGCCGGCGGCCCCGGTTCCGCCTGCCGCGCCCTGGCCCCGCGTGCCCGCCGAGCGCTCCATCGCGTCGATGCCGGGCGAGTCGGTGCCGCGCGGCACGGGGATGCCGGGGACGGGCGGCTGCGCGAGGCCCTTGTCGAGCGTCGAGTACTCGACCCGGATGACCTCCTCGGGCTGCGGCGTGGGGATGTGCCTGCTGTCGGACATGGCGCTTGAAGGTGCGTAGACGCTCTGAGGGGTGGCAGGCAGTTCGCGAGGTTTGCTAGTGATGGCGGGGCGGGGAGTTCGGCCGCTTTTGTTGTTGGGGTGCCGGGTGAAGCCGTGACGGAGAAGCCTCCGACCGCTTGCGTGTCACCTGACCACGTGCAAACGGCGGCAATCGGCTGCCGAACCCATCCATCCCTCCCACCAACTCGCCATTCGGAAATGCAAGGTGGTAATGACATTCATGAATCAGCTCACGCGCGGCCGGAATTGGCCACTTGCCAGCCGGCAGCGCGGATGCCGAGGAACGACGAATTCGAAGTCTTACGATCTAATAGACACCTCGAGGCACACGGGTAATCTAGAAGGAAGAGCAGCTGTCCAGGGAAGAGAGGAAAGAGATAGATACGGTCGCTCAGAGCTTGGCAGCGGGACCAGCGGCCTGCAGAATCTGGGAGAGCTGTGGAAGGTGAAAAAGAAGCGTCAGCGATGATGAAACAAGGCCAGACATCCAGAACGATGGAGAATCCCGGATGGAACTGCCCACCTTCATCGCCAGCATGATGTTGCCTTCGACGTTGAGTGCTCCCATCATGAAGGCCTTCTGGGCGTCCAGCTTGCCCGAAGCGAGGTCGACCATGTCCACGTCCTTAATCTGAGCAGGCAGATGATGTTGTTCGACGCCAGGAGATAGCCGAAGACGTCGGATGACCGGGTCAGAGGGCGACGACACAGCAAGACAAGGGAGGAGGTCGGAACACAGCGTCAGACCCGGTTCCCGCGCAAAATTTCCACCTCCCGAAGAGTCTTCGAGTCCGAAAACATGTCACAGCAGTCTTCCGCGGCACCCCGGAGCCAACTGGGGCCTGAATGCCTTCCCCGCCCCGAGACTCCGTCTCCTCCCCCGACAAACACCGCACCTGAATGGTCACGTCCGCGTCCGGCGCATCGCCCTCGACCACCTTGCCCTCCTTCTTGAGGTCGATGTAGTACTTCTTGACGTCGCTCTTGTTCTTGATTTCGAACAGGAACACGCCCTTGGTCTTCTCGACCTGCTTCGCGCGCTCCTCCGCCGACAGGCCCGCCATGAACGCCCCGATGCGCTTGAAAACTTCGTCGGAAGCAAAAGACATGGTTGCCGGTGTCTTCTTCGGGGACGGAGGGGAGGGGCGGAGTCGAGCTGTGGAGCTACAAGACCGTCACGTGCTCGCCGCGCGCCAACCCGGGAGACTGTCCCGGTTACGCTCGTTTAGGTAGCTCATTTCACCTGCTTCCCCACGACATCCTTGCCTACTTTTGAAGGGTCCGCCGTGGACGACGAGGATATTCTCGCAGCACTGCGCGAGGAAGCCAAAACAGACGGAACGGCCGCGCCGGTCAAGCAGACGAAGCGGCGGCACGTGGTCAGACCGCTCACGATGATAGGAGCTGTGGCTTTTCGATGAGCAAGAACCACCTTAGTTAGACAATAGTAGTCAGACAGTAGTTAATAGGTGACTCAGACGAAGGTGTAGGCTTGGTGGCGGAAAAGGAATCATCACGATCTGTATCACAGGCGCTGAGCGCCCCCCAACCCCGATACATCACGTCACGCCATATACATTGAATTCGGGGAAGAGGGGAGGGGTTAGATGTCCGCCGAGCTGCGGGGTACAGGCTTCCTTGAACCTGTTCATAAGCTGTTGGCAACCCAGTACGCGCCCCCGCTGAACAACGGCGCGCAGACGGCCGGTCTGGCGGGCCATGAGACCATCGACATCCCAGTCTTTGCCGTCGGATTTGGTGCGCGGGGAAGAGATCTCTCGAGACCAAACACGAAGCTGTTCGTCCGCCGCGTCGTGCAGGCGGCCGAAGGTCGAGACCGCAAACCAAACGAGGTTGTGCACGGGGGGATCGGGAACGTAGAACTGGTTGGCAAGGGCCGTCGCCCTTCTTCTGAACAGCGCGGCACAGGAGCGAGGTCTCGTTGCGGGAGTCCGTCGAGCGCGAGGCCGTGACGCTGGGGGTAACAACGGTGACGTCGACGAGGTCAGAACGAGCGCCCACGCGGCGGATGACGATGTCGGTCGAGGTTTTCCCGATGTCCAGGGCTCGTGCAAGTGTGGTGTCTTTGGGCACGAACCCATTCTCGAGGTAACCACGATGACGACGGTCGACGACCTGCGACGGTCCGGGTCGGAACCGGGCCTGAAGCTCTAACCCGGCGCGCGAATCCCGCTCGGCTCTTCGGGTCGGATAGGCCCTGAATATGAATAAGCGAACAGCGCTGAAGATACTTGACTGTAGCCGGGGGAAAGAGGTTACGGGATGTCTCCCGGGGTGCGTCCCAAGGGCTCTCAGAACGAGGATCCGGCCGGGCGGGGTTCCGCACGGTGGTCGAACGACACGGAGAGCACGTAGAGTCAACTGGCGATCAAGATTGTACTGTTACATGTCCCGCTCTTTATATATCCCAGGAGGGTGGCTGTGCCGAGTCACTTGCGAGTCGCTCGCGAGTCGCTCGCGAGTGACTCGCGAGTCACTCGCGAGTCGATCGCGAGTCGATCACGAGTCGATCGCGAGGACCGACGCCTCCACGCCTCCGAACCGAAAATGAAAATACCCTTGTCCGAATGTCAGACGTCCTGTACCTTCGCACGCCCCCACCCAAAAGAAGGCGCCGCCCTCGGCGCCACGAAATCGAAGATCCTCCGCGGAGTGACGTCATGCTTGCAGTAGAAGATGTTGAAGGCCGAGGTGGAGACAACAGATGTTGGAGAGTGTAGGGCCGAAGGGTGGCTTAGGCGTCCTCAAAGTCGACGTCGGCGTCCGCCTCGTCGTCGCTCGGCGGCGGGGCGCGGAGCCGGCGGGTAAAGCCGAGAGCGAAGGCGGCATGCACGGCTGAGCCGTCCGCGGCCGAGGGGGTGTAGACCGGGGGCATGGTCGACTTGTAGGGAGCGGCCGGGATGTCGTCGTACAGGGCGGCCAAGAGGCCGTCGTCCTGCGAGACGATGGAGGAGGCGTCGCTGCTGGACACGCTCTCGGGGCGAGGAGCTGGAGGTTGCATATCCCCAGCCTCATCGTCGGAGGTGACGAGGTCCTCGTCCTTGACGCGGCCGACCGGCGTGGAGGTGACCACGGCGGGCGTCGTTTGCCCCGCCAGGGGAGCCACTTGATTGCCGAGGAAGCGACGCAGGAGGGCCCGTTGCTCGTCGGCGGTCTTGGTGAAGTGCTCGCGCTGCGCGTTCAGGCCGGCCGTGAGGAGCGTGGTGTGGTCTTGAGCTGAAAGCATGAGCTGCTTGTGCTGCTCCGACCCAAATCGCTGCAGATGGGCCGCCAGGACGCTCTTGAGGTCGGCCGCAAACTCCGCCATGGGGCCATTGTTGTGACGGGCGAGATTGGTCTCGACGACGGTCTCGATGGTGGTTTCGAGGTTGGTCCCGGTCTGAGCAACCAGCCCGGCGAGGGAAGAGCCGAACTCCCTCAACTCCTCGATGGTAGCTTCGTCCACCAGGAGAATGCCGTTGAAGTTCTGACGTTGAGCCTCGAGCACCAACGCAAGCCGGTCGAGCTGCGTCTCGATGGCACCGAGACGAGCGTCGTCGGTCCGGCGCAAGGCGGTGACGGCGAACTCAAGTTCGCGGTGGCGGCCACTGAGGACCACCTGGAGCTCGTCACGCTGCTGGCGGATCTGGGCGTCCAGGCGGGCCTCTTGCTGCTCGAGCGTCGCCGTTACGCGGTCAAGAGCGTGCTGCTCCAGGTTGCCGACATTGACGAGGGTGTTGAGCACCGGGTGGAGTGCGTCGAGGGCTGCGCGGATGGGCATGACCGCGGAGAAGGCGGCCTGCTCGACCTTGTGCAAGTGGGCCGTCGTCTGGGAGTGTCTGACGTCGAGGTCGGCCCGGAGGTCGTCCAGCCGGGTCGAGAGGGAGGCAAGCGCCGACCGATAGTCCGGGGGTACGACGCCAGGCAACGCAGCGACGGGCGCAGTCGCCGGCGGCGGCGCCGTGGCCACATGCGGCCGGCGGGGCCGCAGGTTGTGGCCGGCAGTCGTGGGGGTCGCCATGGGAGACGGTAGCGGCGAGGTCGACGTTGGGTGCGTAGTCCGCGGCCGCGGCCTCCTGTGGTCCGCCGCTTATATGGTGCGAAGCGCAGGCAACTCGCGAGTGCATCGCAAGTCGCTCGCGAGTGACTTG
This sequence comes from Hyaloraphidium curvatum, assembly GCA_025558095.1. Classification (NCBI taxonomy): domain Eukaryota; kingdom Fungi; phylum Monoblepharomycota; class Hyaloraphidiomycetes; order Hyaloraphidiales; family Hyaloraphidiaceae; genus Hyaloraphidium; species Hyaloraphidium curvatum. The sequence continues at coordinate 113,775 of JAIVFI010000043.1, forward strand.
CGAGCGACTCGCGAGTGACTCGCGAGTGACTCGCGAGTCACTTGCGAGTCAACCGCGAGCCAACCGCGAGTCAACCGCGAGTCAACTGCGAGTCGAGTCGACCGCGAGTTCGCCCGCACACCGGGTCACCAGTCCCCGCCACGGGGGACGGGGCGCGAGCGAGGGCCGTACGCCATTGCGTCGACGAAAGCGCTCGCGGGGGATCGCGACGTAGGGTCCAGAAGAGCTGGGGGGATCTCCGCGCCTGTCATGAGTGCGGAGCTGCCGAACGTCGTCCCGCCGAGTTCGTGGTTCGAGGTTCGGTTGCCGACCTTCGACGTCCTGCTGTGCACCAAGGTAAGAGCGTAGCGGCGTGGTCCTCGAACGGGAGCTCAGCGCCGCGCCAGGAGGACGACGTGGTCGACTGCTTCCTGCAACTGGTGCGTCTGGCCGCCATGCGCGGGATGTTGCCGCTGGCCGAAGAGGCTGGGAACGTCGTTGTCGAGGTCCGAGTGCTCCGTCGGCTCGTCGCCGAGCTGCGCGAGGCCGGCGGGACCGCCAAGCTGCGCGAGGCTGGCGGGGCCAGAGGCAACGACCCGATCGCGGCCGCGGCCGCAACCCGGACCTCCGGCGTCTTCCTGCCGGCGATGTCGTCGAAGGGTGCGCCTTCCGTCGGCGAGGGCGAGTCGGCGGCGGACTCGAGGGAGGAGCTCGAGGCGGCCGACGAAGTCCCCGTGCTGTCAGTCACGCTTCATGCGCCCTCTTGGGAGCTGGACCACTTAGGCGACTTCGAGGCCGCCACTGAACAAGGGAGCGCCTTCCAGACGGCCCAAACGGCAACTTCAGGTAAAGACGAGGGGCATGTGGTGCAGCGCGGGGAGGCCCGGGAGCAGATTGCGCAGGTGAACGGCTCGACGGGAGTACGCCCCACAAGCGCTGATCGTCACTGAATGTGCCAGATGAAGAAGTCGTCGCCGGTCTGGGGCTTGAAGGCGGAACGGGTGACGAAGAAGGTCCCTGATGCCGTGCCGGCAGGCTCCTTCCTCCGATGGAAGATTGCCGGAACGTACGCCGGCGAACTGTACCGGAGCCCCACCAAGGGCGAAGTGGCGGTATGCTCGTTCCCGTGGTGCCATCTGGTAAAGCACAAGGCTAAGGGCCTCCTGGGCAATCTGAACACGCATTTTCAGTCCGGGTATCACAAGTTGGCGTTCGAGGGGGTCGAGGATAGGCTCGAGGTAGTACGTCGGGTTTGAGTCAGTGAAAAGCCGGGGATCGGAGCACAGAGATGGTAGTGCTGTGACCGGATAGACGTCGTTGGTGTTACTAGCGACGCCGAGTCCGCATGCGCCTGGGGAGACCCGTCGGGAGCTGGAGACCAACGCGATCGGCATAGGCGCGGACGATCCCTATGGCGCCGTGCAACATGTCCAGAGGGAGCTTGGTCGTGCGAGCGAAGCCCCGCCACTTGACCTCGAACTTGAGTCCGTGACCCTGGCCCTCGTGGCCGACGATGTCCTCGACGGTGTACTCCTGCTCGTTCCCAAGCGCGTTCTCGACCTCGATTTCCTCTTCGAACTCGTTCACCGGTTCCGAGAGATCGAGCTCTTCACCGGCGGCGAGCTCCGGGGCGCGTGCGTTCCACGAGCGCGCGTTGAAGGTGGCCGACTCCCAAGGCTTGTAGCGCGCCAGCCGGTCCACATGCACAGTGGTGACGTGGTCGGTCTCGTAGACGTGTCTACACTTCCAGGTGAGCTCGGTGTGGCCTGACTCCTCGATGCGGTAGGGCCCAAGATAACGAGAGACGAACTTGCCCGGCTCGCCCTTGCGCGGTCGTTCTGGTCCCCAGATGAGCACGAGGTCGCCGGGGCGGAAGGTAATCGGAAGCCGGGTAGCGTTGGCCTTGGCGTTCCGAGTCTCCGCCGCTGCGGCCATCTTCTCGGCCACCAGGTCGTAGGCCGCACGAAGCTGCGCCACGAGCTCCACGACGTAGGTCCGCCGGCGCTCATCCTCTGTCTTCTTGTCCTCCTCGTCGCTGGCCCGCAGGTGCACTGGCTCGCGAATCTCGGTCTCGTCGTAAAGTAGGTCGAGCGGAATACGAGCATCCCGACCATGCATCAGAAAGAACGGAGTTTCGCCGGTCGTCGCGTGGATGGAGGTCCGGAAGGCAAAGATGACCCCCACGATGTCCTCGTCCCATGTCTGGTAGTTCTTGGAGACCGCTGCGCTCAGGGCGTCGATGATCCACCGGTTCGGGCGCTCCGCGAGGGAAGCCCTGGGATGCCCAACCGTGACCAGGCCCCGGTTGATGCCGAGTAGCTTGAGCAGGTACTCCATGTAATGGTTGTCCAGGTTCGAGGCGTTGTCGTGGTGAATCCGCTTCGGAAGACCGTGCTCGAGAATCCATCGCGTATAGAGCAGCTTCGCCGTCGTCGGCCCAGAGAGGTCCGGAGTCGGATACGCCGCGACCCATTTAGTGAACGGATCGTAGACGACGAGAAGGTACTTGTTGCCGCGGGGCGTGGCCGGATTGATCTCGCCGATGTAGTCGATGTAGATGTCCTCGTTGGGACCTGTGAGAGGAACCGATTTCAGTAAGCCCTGGTTCGATACCGAAGGCATCTTCCGGGTCATGCATGTAAGGCAGGCTCGCGTCCAGCGGCGAACGTCGTGCGCCATGCCGACCCAATATACGCGGCGCCGCAGATTGCTGTACGCCCGGTGTCGCCCGACGTGCCCGCTCAGGGGATCGTCGTGCGCACGTTGCAGGTAGGCCTCCCTCAGCTCGTGCGGTATCACGAGCTGGGTGACCGGGATACGACGGGTACCAGTCGCGAGTACATCGCGCCGGCAGAGCACGCCGTCCGTAGCGAGGAAGTACTGCTCGCCGTACTTCTTGCAGAATTTGGCCAGATTCACGTTGGGAGGGAGCTCCCCGTCTCGCACGAAGCGGATCAGCGCGCTGGTCTCGACGTCGGCTTCTTGCACTTTGCGCAGGGCATCCCGGGATCTGACGTCGGCAAGGTCAATAGCACTGATGCCCCCGACATCGGGTAGCACCTCAAGCAGTGCCGGATGAAGGAACGCCAGGTCTCGCTCAGGCACGTCTGCCGGGTCGACCTGTGCGTTCGTCGTTGGGATCGGCAGGAGGATCTGCGTCTCCGGTGCCGCAGCCTCGGGCAGGGTCCCCGGATCGCTCCACAGGGTTCCCTCCACTGCGGCAACCGTGGCCGGGAACTCCGTGCCAGACAGCACTCGCTCCATTGATTCACAATTGACTGAGGAACCCGCAGTAGCTCGTCCCGAGTCTGACTCGGTGACTGGGGTTGACGAAGAACGGGAAGTCTGACCGAGATCACTCCCGGAGAGGAATCCGGGCGCCCGTCCCCCCCCAGAAAAAGAAGAAAAAGGCAAGGGGTCGGGAGGGTTTGGGGGCCAAAAGGCAGGGATGTCCAAGATTTCCTCGGGGTCGCCCATAGGCACGTCCTCGTCGGGCGACGGCGCCACGAGCTGACGAGACAGGAAGTCGGCGTTGGAGTTCGCTTTGCCCGAGCGATGGATGATCTGGAACCTGAAGTCCGAGAGCCGGAGGATCCAGCGCTGTAGGCGGCCCGGCTTGGAGGTCTCCAAGAGCCATTTGAGGGCGCTATGGTCGGTGACCACCTCAAACTCGTCCCCGATCAAATACGCCCAGAAATGCTCGCATGCCCAAACAACGGCCAGGGCTTCGCGCTCCCGAGTGTCCCACTTGCGCTCGTTCGGCTGCAGAGCGCGGCTGGCGTAGGCGATGACGTACTCCTTGCCATCGGAGTCCCGCTGGCTGAGCACCGCGCCGAGGCCGATATCGCTGGCATCCGTGAACAAGACGAAGCGCTTGGAAAAGTCGGGGCGACGGAGCACGGGCGCCGACGTAAGCCGTTCCTTTAGCATACGGAAGGCGGCCTCGCATGCGTCGTCCCAGGCCCGAGAGACCGAGACGCCGTCCTGCGTCAGGCGGGTGAGCGGGCTGGCAATGTTGGCGTAGCCGGCAATGAAGGGGCGATAGTAGTTGGAGAGGCCGAGAAACGATTGGAGCTCCTTCTTGGTCGTTGGGCGGGGGAACTGGTCCACCGCGCGGGTCTTCTCGGGGTCGACCTTGAGGCCGTCGGCGGTGACGTAATGCCCGAGGTATTTGACCTCGCGGCGGAAGAACTTGCATTTGGCCAGCTTCAGAGTCATCCCGGCCTCGCGCAGTCGGTCAAAGAGGAGCTCCAGGTGCACGAGGTGCTCGTCGACCGTCTGCGAGAAGATAATGATGTCGTCGATGAAGACCACCAAGCAGTACCACTGGAGGCCGGCGAGGAGCTCGTCCATGATCCGAGCAAAGGTTGCAGGAGCGTTGGTAAAGCCCATGGCCATCCGCTCCCACTGGTAGAGACCGCGGTGCGTCGTGAAGGCCGTCTTTTCCTTGTCCTCGTCGGCCACCTCCACGTGCCAAAAGCCGGAGCGGATGTCGCAAACGCTCCACACCTTGGCCGCGCTGAGGAGAGCGAGAGTGTCGCTTGGGTTCTTCATCGGGTAGACGTCGCGCTTGGTGGCGGCGTTGAGCTTCCGGTAATCGATCACCAGGCGCCATTCGCCCGAGCCGTGCCCTTTTGGCACCATGATGCAGGGCGTGGCCCAGGGGCTTCGCGAGGGGACGACTACGCCCTGCACGAGCAGGTCGTCGATGATCTTGTCCATTTCCCCGCGAAGCCGGAACGGGGTCCGGTACGGCATCTGGTGGATCGGCTTGAGGTCGCCCGTGTCGATCCGGAAGCGATGGTTGCGCAGCTTGCCGATCCAAGGACCAAACACGTCCCGGTAGCGGTCGCAGAGCTTATGGAAACGAGGTTTGTCCCCCTCGCTCAGGATCGTTTGGTCCATCTTGAGCTCGATAGCCTCGACCGGAGGAGGCTCCACGCCGGGAGGCTGAGGTGGTCCAATCGATCCCGGCGAGGGCACCGCGAACAGATCGATGGTCTCCTCGACCGTGAGCGTGGATTCGGCCGGTTCGGTGTGGGGCAGCTCGGGCTCCAGCATCGAGATCTGCGCGGGAGCCAGATACGTGGGCGGTTCCGGAGCGAGAAATCCAGGAATCCGCACGCGGAAGCGGCCGAGGTGGGTGCCCGGGCCGATCGTGACCGGTGTCGTCCCGTAGTTGCGGATGAGAATCGGCAGCCGACCGTCTCTGTCGGGCGTCGCCGACGGGATGATGAAGAGGCGATCGAACGGCGAAGTGTTCGGCGTCTCGATGACCCCTGTCAAGTCCATCTCCACGACGGTCGCCAAGGGAGTCGTCGGGGCCAGCTCAGCGGTGATCGAGACGTCCTCGTTGGGGTAGACCGTGATGGAGGTGGTTGAATGGAGCGGGGCGACCAGGTGTGATCCGAAGAGCGGTCGCGCAACAATGTGCATTGGCACGACGACCCCCTCCGGATCGTCCTTGAAATAGAGGACCGGCGTCTCCCAGTCCATCTGAACGCGTAGGGCGGAGAGCCAAGGGGTGCCGAGGATCACGTCGTCCATGAGACCGTCCATGATGGCGACGTCCATGACGCAGTGTTGATTCCCGACCAGGATGTCCATCTTAGCAACTCCGCGGACCCACATGGTTCCGCCGGCCGCGGCCGTGCTGAGGGTGCCGAGTGTCCATGGTTTGATCGGTGGCGACGGGTGGATCCGGCAGAAGAAGGACGACCGAACCGCCACCACTGAGGCACCGGAGTCGACGAGGGCCGCGGGGGTATTCACGCCGTTGACCCATGCCGAAACGCGTGCCGCCTGATAGTGGAACTGCACTTGCGAAGTCCACGTCCAGCGATCCGGCGGAGGGGCGACCGGAGCAGGTGGCCGCGGGCGAGGCCGAGGGCCAGGCAGCGGTGGTCGTGCGTAGGCGGAAGGAGGAGGGGGCCTTTCGAAAGGTCCGGGAACGGCGCGGACGGTCGGGCCCTCGTGCATAGGTGCATCCGCTGATCCCGCGTCCGCATCCTGTGCCGCCGGTTCACCGTTTCCCACGACCTCGACCGAGCCGGGCGACGCCGAATCCGCTGCCGGCGGCGGGGCCAGGGTCTCGTCGATCGGCATGAGCGCCTCCCGCTGCTGACGAACGGCGGCCTGTCGAGCTGCCTCCGCCTCGAGGAAGAGGATGTACTCCGTGCCCCCGAAGGGCCAATGATGAACGTGGTCCTCCGCCGTCGGTTCATCGGTCGCGGAATCCGACAACTCCGGCGATCCGCCAGGAGATGAAGGGTCCGTGCCGTCCGGCAGCGGGGAAGTTCCAGGAAGAGGTTCCACATGTGGTTCAAGAGCTTGGATCTCTGCCCCCCTATGGCCGTGCGGCACTGAGGGCAAAGCTAGTTTTTTGGCATCGAAGGGGTGTTGCCGAGGCGAGACTTCCAGTTGAGTGGGCGGCGGTTGGCATTCTTCTCCAACTCCCAGCACTCGTCCTGAGCATGCCCATCCATGCCACAGAGATGGCAGTGGCGAGGCTGGAAGCGCTTCTGGTCGCGGTACTCCGAGGTGAAGGGCCGGCGATCCTGGCGCTCCTGCTGCTGGCGGGGCCGATCGATCGGAGGAGGCCTCGCGGGGGGGTTCGACCTGGTCTCCGCGGCCTGAACCTGATGGCGAGGCGACGGCAGCAGCTTGGTGATGAGCTCCTTGATCTCGACGAGGTCGCTGTTCGGCCCCGAAGGCGGCAACGGCTGGCTCCGACGAGACTGGAAGGGGACGAAACGGCGCGGAGGCCGGAACGCAGACTCCCCCGGCGGTCCACCGGTGGGCCTGCGCTCTCCCTTAGGCTCCAGCAGCTTTGTGAGAGCCTGCGTATGAGCCAGCAGCACTTCCGTCGTCGCCTTGTCGGTCGCCTTGGAGGAGCCCGAAGACGAGTGCTGGCCGACCAGAGCCGGAATCTCCGAAATCGAGTTCTGGCCCAGGAAACGGATGTCGCGCGGCTGCGCAGGGCCCGATGCTTGCATGACGGTGCGCATCTTCTCGATGACCTTGGTGACGGAAGTGCGGTTGATGAGGTGATCCCCGAGGAGCTCCAGCGCCTTCCCGCGTAGCTCCGGGCGCAGTCCGTAGAGCAGGTTCTGGCCGTACACGCTGTCTTGCACTTCCCTGGTAGGAAGCTGATCGCCGCAGTGCGAGAGGAAACGCGTCTCGGCCAGGGATACGCGGGCAACGAAGGCGTCGAGGGTCTCATCGTTGGTCATCTGAATCGTGTTGTAGTGCCGGCGATAATGCATCGATGCGTCGCGGGGCTCGAAGTGGTAGCGTAGCCAGGCAAGCACATCGTTCTGGGTCACCGGAGGATAGGTGGCCGTCGCGGGATAGTCCGGAGGGCGGTTCTGCGGCGTGATGTTGTGCCACATTGCGCGCGGCAGAGGCCCAAGGAAGACCGGGAAGACCTTGACGAGGTTGTTGATGGAGCCGAACGCCGTGAGAACCGTAGTGAGGTCGCGGAAGAAGTCTTCCGGGTCCTGCGTAGCGGGATCGAAGGGCTGAACAGAAGCAGGCAGCAGCTGAGCCGGGAGCTTGGCGGCTCCGCCCTGGCGATCCGCCTGGGGGAGGCCGGTGCTTCCATCGTTCGGCGGCTGAGCGCCAACGATGGCCCGTACGGCGTCGACGAACTGCTGCGGCTGGAGACCAGCGGCGGCAGCGTTGACAGCCGGGGCTTGCTCGCTCCGCTGACCCTGCTGCTGTGCGGCGAGCTGCTGGAGCTGCTGCGCTGCAAGCTGCTCGGCGGCGGCTTGCTGTTGAACTTGGGCAGCTGGCAACTGCTGAGCGGTCTGTTGCGCCACGAGCTGAGCGGCAAGCTGATCGGCGACGGCTTGCTGGGCGGCTTGCTGGGCGGCGAGTTGGGCGACGTCGTTGGCGGCGGCGCCGACTTGCTGGATCGCGGCCTGCGCAGCTTGGATAATCGCCTGGGCCTGCGGGTTGTTCTGCAAATCGTTAGCTTCCTGAGGCTGCTGAACCTCCTGCTGAGGGGCGGCTTCTTGAACGGGGTCCATGTTTGGCGAAGGGGAATGAACTTGGTTGACGGAATACGGTTGACAGAAAAGAGTGGCAGTCGACAAGCGCCGGTGCCAGGCGAAGTTGTTTTTGGATTATCGAAGTCGAAACTGAAGTCGAACGAGGTGTCGAAGACCCGAGAGCAGGATCACGGAGGTCGGACCAGTGCGACGGTCCGGGTCGGAACCGGGCCTGAAGCTCTAACCCGGCGCGCGAATCCCGCTCGGCTCTTCGGGTCGGATAGGCCCTGAATATGAATAAGCGAACAGCGCTGAAGATACTTGACTGTAGCCGGGGGAAAGAGGTTACGGGATGTCTCCCGGGGTGCGTCCCAAGGGCTCTCAGAACGAGGATCCGGCCGGGCGGGGTTCCGCACGGTGGTCGAACGACACGGAGAGCACGTAGAGTCAACTGGCGATCAAGATTGTACTGTTACATGTCCCGCTCTTTATATATCCCAGGAGGGTGGCTGTGCCGAGTCACTTGCGAGTCGCTCGCGAGTCGCTCGCGAGTGACTCGCGAGTCACTCGCGAGTCGATCGCGAGTCGATCACGAGTCGATCGCGAGGACCGACGCCTCCACGCCTCCGAACCGAAAATGAAAATACCCTTGTCCGAATGTCAGACGTCCTGTACCTTCGCAGACCACGCCACGGGAGGCGAGCTTGTCCTTGAGCTCATCCGCCAACGCAGATTCAAGCGCGTTGTGCCGCGCAACCTTGCCCATTATCGGGCACGTGAAGGCGTGCAGGAAGTCGGCTCCCCGCGGCGCAAGGATGCGTGTGACCTGCCTGCCACTGCCGTCATCGACAGTGCACCCGAGCGGGCAGAGCATCTGCGATGGTAGGGCCGAGAGCCAAGGGGCAGGGAGACCGAGGTCGGTACAGATGTTCAGCTGCAACGCCTCGTCGTCCAGGCCGAATCATCACGCTTTCCGTTGAATTTTGGCTTTCCACCAACTGGCGGGCAGGCGACGATGGTCCGGTGGGTTTGGAGCTCAGGGCCCAGCTTGCCCCGCCGTCTAATCCGACGGCAAAGACTGGGATGTCGATGGTCTCATGGCCCGCCAGACCGGCCGTCTGCGCGCCGTTGTTCAGCCGGGGCGCGTACTGGGCTGCCAACAGCTTATGAACAGGTTCAAGGAGGCCTGTACCCGGCAGCTCGGCGGACATCTAACCCCTCCCCTCTTCCCCGAATTCAATGTATATGGCGTGACGTGATGTACCGGGGTCGGGGGGCTCAGCGCCTGTGATGGAGATCTGATAGAGATCTGATCGCGGCAGTCCGATTGCCAAGCTGAACGCGTGGCTGGCGGCCTTCCCCGACCACGTCGTCATGAAGGTCGACTCTAGGAACGCCTTCAATACGCTGCGCCGCCTCTTCGCGCGCGAGGTGGTCCGCCAGGTGCCTCAGCTTATCCCGTACTACAACCTCGTTTACTCGCGCCCTTCCCACGCCTACTTCCGCGACCGGCGCTCGGCGGAGCTCCTTTTCCGGATCACCATGTACGAGGGCAACATCCAGGGCGACCCGCTGTCGTCTGCCATCTTCTCCTGCGCCATGAGCCGCATGCTGCGGCCCATCCGCTCTGGGCACCCCGACTGCCTCATCCTTGGGTACCTCGACGACCTCACCGTGGTCGGGCCGCTGGACTCGGTCATGGCCGTCCTGGGAGAGGTGCGTGACGGCCTTGCTTCCCTCGGCATGACCCACCGCCCGGACAAGAGCTACCTGCTTTCGCTCTCGACGAACCCGGCCGTGCTGGAGCGGGTGCGCGCGGCCGGTGCGGCCCACAACATCCGCGTCGCTGGCTTCCCGCCTCACGAGGCCGACCCCGAGGTGCATGCCACGGCGTCGGCCCCGGGCTCGCCTGACTTCGCTCGCTCGTGCGGCCTCAAGGTGGTAGGTGCCCCGGTCGGCACCCCTGCCTATGTGGAGTCGTTCCTCGCGGCCAAGATCGACTCCATTGCCGCTCTTCTCGATGAAATCGAGCGCGCCGCGCTCGGCTACGCCATGCCGGCCGACATCCCCTCCCTCCAGGGCCTGTACTCCCTCCTCCGTCTCTGTGTGACCCAGCTCTTCTCGTTTTGGCTCCGCATTCTCCCCCCCTCGGTTACCCAACCCTTTGCTCGACGTCTTGACAACGCGCTTTTCACCACCTTCTTGCGCTTGCTGGGAGATCGGGCCGAGGATCTGGATCCGCTGTCGGTGGAGGGTCGGACTGTGCAGGAGCAGGTATTCTTGGGTCTGCACTACTCGGGGATGGGGCTTCTGTCATCGGAGAAGGTGGCCTCGGCGGCTTACCTGTCTTCACTCAACCTCACGGCGGGCCCCTTGGACGCCATGCTTGGTCTTCGAACCTCGGCCCGGGGTGTGGGCGTGGAGCACGTGCGGGAACTGGTTCCCGTCATCGAGGCCCTCCGCCCCGCCTTTGAGCGTGTCGAGGATGACACGGCCGCAGCGTACGCCGAGGCTGCGCGTGCTGGGCAACCGGTGGGCGCCGCGCCCGCCCGCCGTACGCTCCCTGCGGACGCCAGTTTCTTCGCTCAGCCGGTCTGGCACGGCCTGCAGAGCGACCTTACGCGTCTCGAGGACCAGCGCCGCCTCGCGGCTCTGATTGCCTTGCAACCCGACACTTCCGCTGGTCTGGAGCGCCGCAAGCGGCTCGTCCAGGCGCAGGACGGCCTGTCGGCTTTCCTGACTGCCTCTCCCGCGCTGCTTGCCAACCACATTCGCAACAACTTTTTCCGCTTACTTGTACGCTTCCGGCTTTGCCTCCCGCTCCTGCACGAGGCCGACTACCCTGGTCTTTCCTTGCCCTGCCGGCGGGGCTGCAAGCGATCGGCCATGTCGCTGACGGGGGAGCACGCGTTCTCGGGCTGCTATGGCCGGGATCTCTTCAGTCCTGGTCACGACGACATTTGCGCGGCCATCCGCGCGGCGCTTCGCTCCATCCCGCTCCTCCGCGTGCACCCCATGCCGCCAAACCTCCTTGCGCATGGCTACGAGACTGTCACCCCGCCCACGCCTGCGGATGCTGGCCGCCTTGGCGACATTCTCATCACGCACCGCGAAACCCGGAAACGGTGGTTGCTCGAGATCAAGACCCTCACCTCTATGGCCCATTTGCACACGGGCCTGGTCTTCTCGGTCCCGGGCCACGCAGTCGAACGGCGGGTCGAGGCCGCCAGGAAGGACTACTCCCGTTTCGTCTTCAACGCCAACTTCTACCCTCTGATCGTGCTTGCTTTTGATTCGTACAGCGCTGTCTCTGCCACTTTCTCGCGCTTCTCCTCGGAGATGGGGCGCATCCAGTATCCCGGGATCGTCGGCCGCGATGGGCAGCCCGTGGACCTCGATGGCCTTTACTCTCGTTTTGTGCGGCGCTTCCGCGAACGGATCGCGGTGGCCTGGGCTCTTGGCGTCGCGGCCCAACTCCAACACTGGCTTCAGCTGTGCACCGAAGCCGCCGCTGTCAACGCTCCGGCCCCCGGGCCGGTCGCTTTTGGTTTGAATGTAGATGAGGAGCTGATTCTTGGGGCGTAGGGGGATTTCTAAGTGTACGGTGGCATTGCTAGCTCCTCATTACATATAGGCCGATTGCCAAGCTAGCCGGCGGTACTCACTTCACGTTCCAACGGCGTTTCTACGTGTAGTACGCGATCCAGCCCCTCCCTTCGAGGGCCCGATGCAGGCCGCGGAGGCGGAGCCGGCGCCGCCCGGTGCCGGCAAGCCGCCCGCGCGCGCCGGGTTCTTTGCGCGCGCGGACGTCTCGGCGGCGTTCCCGCTGCCGCCGCCGCCGCCCGGGCCGTGGGACCGCCGCGCCGCCGCGCCGCCGCCGGAGCCGTGCACGCCGGGCACCGTGCTGGCGGCCCTCGCGCCGCACCGCGCCCTGCGCATGCTCGCGGCGAGCCACCTGGCGCTGTGGCTGCTGCCGATCACGCTGCCCCTGCGCTATGCGGTCGCGGGCGTGGTGGCCGCCGCTTTCGGCGCGTCCATGCTGGCGTTCGGAGCGGACGCGTTCGGACCGTCGCAACTCGTCGGCGGCTACGTGCTGGTGGCGGTTTACTGTGTCGCCTTCCCATTCGTGTGGTTCGTGGGCCAGGTCGCGCTGATACGCCAGCGGCTGCGGCTGCGGCACCCGAAGAACTTTCCAACCTGGGTTGCAGCCGCGCGCGAAAGGCTGGCGGGGGTCTTTCACCCGTGGAGCCGGCGCAACATCATCCAGAGCGTGATTCTAGAGCCGTACGCCATCGTGCCGGCCTGGGCGCGCTGCGTCCGGGACAGCGACCCCTCCGAAACCGCCTTAGGCCACGTTGAAGGCGACCCGGAATGCACGTGCGGCGCCCCGCGGTGCTCCGCCGCGCTTCTGGACGCCGTGGCCCTCAGCTGGACTTTCGATCTGGCCGCGCGGGGCACCCTGAACGCGCTCACGTGGCTCTTTATCGGTTGGACGCCGCTTTTCTCGCTGCCGGAGGTCTGGACGCACGAGTGGAGCATCTTCCTGGGTTCCTCCTACTGTGGGTGGAGTGAGGGGTCGGAACCGGACCCCGCCGGCGTCGGCTGACGCTTACTTCACTGACGCTTACTTCACCGGGGGCGACAGGTCTCGTGATAGCCCTTTTTGCCGTCGAGGCGTTCGCGTACCCGACGGTGGACCATATGCTGCTGAGGCTGGAGGGCCGCGTCCGCCGGAGGCTTGTGCGCCGCGCCCTCGCCGCCTTCCTGGACCGTGCCCGCCGCGCCGTCCTCGAAAGGGAGCCGTTCTCCGCCCCGCACGAGCTCTGGGGATCGACCGAGGAGCCCTATATGCAGCTCCACGCCGAGCTGCGGCCGCGGTGGCAGCAAGCCCTGCAGTCCAACATCCTTCCGTTCGTCTATCCCATCTTCCTCACGCTGGCGATGATCCTCATGGCCGCCAGCATCGTGGGTCAATCGGGTCACCCCCCTGGCGCTGCCCTCATCCTCCGCCCCCGCCCAGATCATCGGCGCCTGCATTCCGGCGTGGATCCTCGCCATCCTCGCCCAGTTCGCCTACAACCTCCTCCGCGATCTCTGGCACGCCGCCCTCGCCAACGCCGAGATCGCCGCCATCGGCGAACTCTACTCCTCCGCGCTCACCGAAACCCGGGACCTCCTCGTTGCCGCGAGCCCCGCGTGGGACCCACCGCCGCCGCCCCTGCTGGGCACGCACCTCGTTGCCCACGCGGCCGCGCTGGAACGGTACGAAGGCGAGGCCCGCGCGCAGAGGCGCCGGTTCCTGGGCGTGGCCGTCGGGTTCGGATCGTTCAGGGGGCTGCTGGTGTCGCTCGCCACCGTCGCGTTCGCGGCGTGGGGGCTGCTGCGGGGCTTTGGCGTCCGGGCCGGGCTGGAGACCGTGTGCGCGGGCTGATCGGGTGGGTCCCGTGGCACGCCCTGGAGCCCGTCGCCGCGAAGGTTTTTGGCAGGGAGGGAAACGGGATGCCCGGGGTATTTTGATCGGGCGGGGGCGGGGACGAAGGGGGAGCGGAATGCTGCTGGCGCACGGCGGTCGTGCGGCACGACGCGGCGCTGGCGGGCGTCGTGGATCGCCGCAGGCTGTTCCCAGCGAAGAACGTTCGGGCTTGGACGTTCCGTCCGATCGATTAGAGGGTCGAGGGCCGAGTTGTGGAGCTACAGACCGTCACGTGCTCCCGGAACCGAGAAGAAGCAGACTGTCCTCGCTTGCTGCTTGGGACCGTTTCTGCAAGAAGCGATGCTATGTAGCTCATTTCACCTGCTTCCCCACGACATCCTTGCCTACATTTGATACATAGCTCTCTCCATCACCTCCCTCGACATCCCTTGCCCATGGTCTTTGTCCATCCACGCTCCCAGCTTGAGGATCACGCCGCCTCCTTGGCGGCCACGACGGCCGGTTCCACCGGTGCCACCTTGGCCTGGTTCATCTCCGTGTCCCCGTTGGCGGCCCCCGCGATCCGCTCGAGCCGCCTGCGGCCGTACTTGTCGCGGACGTACTTGTTCAGGAGCCAGAAGAGGCCCCAGCCGATGTTGAACATGACGAGGACGAGGATGTAGTAGGCTGCGTTGACGGGGTTGTTCCACGAGAGAAAGGAGTAGACCCTTCAGGTGGAGCGATGAGATGGGAGCCCATCATCGGGCGCAGGTGACGGGCTTACCAGTAGCCCGAGCTGACGCTGCCGTCCGAGCCGGGCGGAGGCAGCGTGGCGTAGAACACCCTGCGAAAGGAGGTGCGATCAGTACCCGACCATCGCTCCACGTCCCGCGAGACCCACCAAGCTAGGAACATGTACGACAACCCGATGGCGAGCAGCAGCACCAGGTGCACCCACTGCAGCGAGCAGCGGTTGCAGAACCACCACTCGATCAGCGCGACCACGAACTCGAGCCCGTGCTCGGCAAACGAGAGGAACTGGAACCCCTTGGCCAGGAGGGCCCAGTACACGACAGTGACGACGAAGTGGATCGGGGTCTGGATCGGGAGGAAGAGCTTCATGGTGATGGCGGCCCACGGGGGGAGGGTGCGGAAGTTGGGGTCCTTGGAGAGCACCTTGCGGAGGGAGAGGTAGGTCGCGACGAGGAGGAAGCCGGTCAGGGCGGTGTACTGCGTGCAGGGCGAGTCAGTGGGCGTCCTAGGCGAAAGCGGGGTAGACATCACAGTGATGTTCGCTGGAAGAGTTCCATGTCAGTGGGCATGGTAGAGCAGACCAGCGACGCAAAGGACCCACTGAAGTATGTCAAGAAGTAGGTCGGATTGGCCATGGTGACGCAGACGGCGATGAGGATGCCGACCTGCCCTGGAGGGGAATCGTGGAGCGTCAGCACGATGTCGGCAAGTCCCCACCCTTCCGTCCAGCCCCCCTCCCGTCCGAGGGCACCACCACCATGCCGCACAGCCCCATGGCCTTCATCTGGTCCCCTCTCAACCCCCAGAACCCCGACACGCACATGCCGTGATGAGGGTCCTCACAATCAGCACACCCTTGGGCCCCAACCACCAGCTGTTGACCAGCGGATCCACGCCGTCTTCGTCCTGCACCACCTTGTCCCACCCGAGCCGGCGGGACACCTCGGCCTTCCACCCGTGGTGTTCGGCGGCCGGTTTCGCGTCTGAGGCGGGGAGCGCCGTCAGCTGCCGCGGCGGCGCGGAGGAGCGGGCAGAGCGTGCCTGCGGTGCCGTTGGCGGCGACGGCGACGGCGTCGGCGTCGGCCATGGTGGGTTACGGAGCGGCGTACCGGTTGGGTTCGTGGGCGACACAGTTGACACAGTTGGATAGGGCAGGGACGTGCTGGACCCTGGGACGAGGGATTGCTGCGGCGTAACGGCGAGGTCATCATCTAGCGATCTCGGGGCGATTCCTGCAGACTACCTTCTTTGAAGGCCCCTATTGTTTGTTGAAGCAGTTGGAAAGGTGGGTCCGCTCCGAGGGGAGACAGCGGAACAGCGCCTTGGACAGATTGGATTCAAGGCAGGCACCACTTCCTGGAGCCCCAGAAAGGACACTCGGCCGTCAAAACTGTCACGGTTTTGGCTCCGAGCCGATCAGCATTTCAGCTCAGGCCTCCGGATGCAAGCGCATTCCGATCTCAACTTGGGACCAGGACGCCCCCCCGGGGAGCGGACGGACATCGCCAGGCACTCGATCGGCTCAAGCTGGAGCACCGAGGCCAAGGATGGGACGCGGACGAGGACGAGGACTCGGAGGCAAGCAGATGCTTTCATCGGGGTATAATCCAAATCAGACAGAGAATCAATGACAAAGATCTACGCGGCCGCCACCCTCTGCCGCCTCACTTTCCCGAACCACTTGGCCGGGTCGAACCTCCTCGCCCTGCGCTTCTCCTCGTGCACCGGTGCCGGCTCGGGCTCCGGCGCCGGAACGAGCACCGCGGCGACGGTCTCGACCGAAGCCATGCTCACGTCCGATCCCGCGCGCTCCACGCGGAGGGTGGCGTCGCTCTCGTCTCCCGACGACTCGGCGTCGGCAACGGCGTCCAGGGAGGCCAGGTAGGCCGGCAGGATGCGGGCGAGGTCAGCGTCGACGGCCTTGGCGGCGCGGCGGGCGTCGAACGCCGACGAGGGCAGCTTCGGGATCGCGGCGCCGGAGCGCACCGGTGCGCGCTCCACGGCCAGGTCCGCGAACCAGGGGTGCGCGAGCAGCGACTCGGCGGTGATCCTTCCCTCGTTGCGGGGGTCCAGCACCGCGGCGAGGAAGGCGTTGGCGGCCCCGCTGGCGCCCTCGACCGGCGCCGGCAGGCCCGAGGCGATCTCGGCCTGCAGCTCGAGCGGGTCCTCGTGGCGGAACGGGAAGTACCCCGTCAGCAGCCCGTGCGCGAGCACACCGACGGCGTGGAGGTCCGGGTGCCCGCCGCGGGGCGAGTACGGCCGGCGCTGGTTGACCAGGCGGAGCAGGCCGGGGCCGGCGTAGTTGATGCAGCCGACGGACTCGTCCAGCAGCGTGCGGTCGTCGAAGAAGGTGGCCAGGCCAAAGTCGATCAGGCTCAGGGTGCCCGTCGAGGCGTCCCAGAACACATTGTCCAGCTTCACGTCGCGGTGCAGCACGCCGTGGGCGTGGGAATGCCGCAGTGCCTCGAGCAGCTCGGCGACGATCACGCGGGCCTCGGCCTCGGGGAGCAGGCCGCCGGGCTGGTTGTTGACGTACGAAAACAGCTCCTCGCCGGGTGCGCGAGCCATCACGGCGTGCACGGCATCGCCGGAGCGGGCGACGTCCAGCAGCGGCGGGATGCTGCGGTGCGGCGGCAGGTGTGCGAGCACGCGGGCCTCGCGCAGGGCGAACAGCAGGTTGCGCGGGTTCGACGTCGGCGTCGTCTTGGCCACCGCGGTGCCGCTCTTCCCCCTCGCCAGCCGCACCGCCGCGAACGCGCCCTCGCCGAGCACGCGGCCGGTCGCCCACTCGCCGGCGGCGCCGTGCAGGACGGGCCCGCTAAAATCCTCGGCGGGGGCGGCGGCCGGGGAGGGCGCGGGCAGCTTGGCCGCCGGCGCGCGCGCGTGGTCCTTCTCGTCGCAGAGCGTGCAGCTCGACGCGCGTTCCAAAATCACGGGCTTCATGGAGTCGATCATGTCGATGTTCGATGTACGGGTGGAGCGGACGAGCAATGGCCGCGTTGTTATATCCGCTGCCGGATCAATGTCGAAACGACGGAACATCGTCGCAAGCGCTTACGCGGTTCCGGCCGGCCGGGGCTCTCACCAAACACCGAAACCAGCAAACCGATGCGACGACGCCGCCGCCTCCACGCCACGCCGGCACGCTCGTACTTGCCTCCAAAGATTATCCTGCGGTTCCGGGCGCGGAGCGTGCACGCGTTATGCAACCGGCGCTTCCGCTCGTGGTGGAGGCGACAGCGCTACTCGGGCGGATTTTCATTTTGCCGGGCGCATTCTCCCGCGGCTTCGAGGCTTCCGCCGCGGAAACCCAGGTTGTACCGCGGTGCGAACGACGGCCGCGGTGCCGTTCCGATGAGGAGTAAGAGGTGGGGGGCTCTCAAGGCGGAGGCGGGGCCGGACGGATTGGACCACGTGCTGGCGCGGAGGTGCTTCCCCACCGGGAGCGGACCGATCACTTGCGAACACTGATGAGTCAGCTCGAAGCGAAGCCTGTGGATCCGAGCTCGTAGCCCGGTCCGTCCGCGGCCCTCGGGCGCTTTCATCGCATGCTGCGCCGGCCCCGCCATCCGCGTCCGCCGAAACCTCCTTCCGCAGGATGGAGCAAGCAAGGGGTGATCGGTCGGCGCAGTGGGGACAGGAGGTCGAAGCATGTCGGGACGGAGGCAATCAATCGCTAAATCGAATCGACAAAGGTGTTCCCGCTCCCGGTCCTCCGTCCCCGATCGGACGTCCGTGATCCACCGGACCCACGCCGGCGAGATCAGCACGTCTGCGACGGGGCGCGGGGGAAGGTGAAGGATGCGGCGGAGCGGCATGCCACCAGGAGGAGCTTGCCCTGGGCCTGTACGCCAACGTCCGATCAGCACCCAAGCAGGAAAAACAGGGCAGGATACCCACGTCGATCCCTATACAGCGCCCGTCCGAAGCCCGAAGGCGATACTGATTGGTGCTCGACGCGGAGGCGATCACCTGGAAGCGCTGCGTGGCCGGCCGGGTAGCCCTGTTTCGCGGCGCGATGGATCAGCCAGGGGCAGCGAAGGAGCCCGAATGGAGCTCACCAGTTCGGGGAGAGATCCCGAGCGGCGCGGTTGGCCTGGCACGTGGCAGCGTAGATGTAGGGGATCGCTGCGATCGGACCGTCAGCACCGCCCCCGCGGAACGCGGTGCGGGAAACCCACAGCCCTTGGTATCCACCGACAAGCACGTCTGCCCTCCCGACCTCGGACACCGCCGCAGGGTGATCGTGTCGCCCACGGCCACCCTGAGAGCCGGCGTGCCGTTGGTCCTGAAGGCCCGCCAGGTGGTGGCGCCCGAGGCGACGAGCGCGCACGCGCGGTCGCAGTCGTCGCGCCCAAAGCCTGCCGCGTGCGCGACGTCGTCCCGGCCTCGGTGGAGGTGGCCGGCGGCTCCGGGGCCGCCGTCGTCGGGATCGCCGCGGGGGAGGACGCCGTCTCGCTGGACGTCGACGGCGCCGGCGTCAGCGACGTGGAGGACGGGGTCTCTGCCTGCGAGGACGTGCTGGGCGTGGCCGTCGCGCTGGTGCTGGACGGGGTGAGGCTCGGCGTGGAGGTGCTGGGCGTTTCCGAGGTCTTCCGTCGAAAGGGATGGACGCCGCTAAGGAGGCCGCACGAAGGCGGCGCCGGATCGAAATCCCCACCGTGCTGGACGTCTGCGTCTTGCTGGTGGTCGATGACGTGAGGGTTTGCGAGGTGGTGGACGAGGTCCGGGTCTCGGAAGTCTGGAGGACAAGTTGGAACGGTCAGATCGGTGTACGGGTTCGTAGGCAGCGGATCGGGTTGGTCCCACCGTGCTGGGCGTCTGGGTCTCGCTGGTGGTCGATGATGTCAGCGTCAGCGTCGCGGTGGACGTGTCTGCGTCGCCGACGTCTGACGAGGAAAAAGTTGGATCAGTTCTTTTCGTGTATATTGTTCTGATCCTTCCCGGAACAGAGCTCCACCCACAGTGCTCGACGTGAGCGTTGCGCTGGTGGTGGGGGGCGCGGGACATGCGGGGACCCGGTAGATGCCGGCACGGGAGCAAGACCGTAGCCTGTAGCGACCACGATGCAGCGGTTGCGGTCGCCATGCAGATCGCGTGCGTCCGCACCGGGCGGGGTCGGCATTGACCGGGTCCACGTGCAGCACGCCCGCCGCACTCGCGCCGCGCGCCATCGGCCAGCGAGAGTGAGAGTGCCCGCGATGACGCCACCCGCCGACGGGCCGCCCGGCGAGGCGCACGATGCGCCGCGCGCGATCCTCGTCGTGTGCGCGAGCGTCGTCGCGGCGGTGCTGCTGTCGCACGCCGCCCACGCGCGCGGCGTGCGGTTCCTCGGCGAGGCGGCCGTCGCGGTGCTCGTCGGCGCGGCCGCCGGCTTCGGCGTCGTGCGCGCGGAGGGCGTCGGCGGCACCGTGGTGCTGCTCGACGCGGAGTTCTTCTCGGCAGCCATCCTGCCGCCAATCATCTTCGAGGCTGGCTTCTCCATAAACCGCGTGCTGTTCCGCCGCAACGCGCCCACCGTGCTCGTGCTGGCGTACCTGGGCCCCGCCGTGTCGTCGCTGCTTACCGCCGCGCTGGTCAGGCTGTTTGCCGGCCTCGCGGGCATGCACGTCTCCTTCGTCCAGGGTGGGCCAACTTGCTCCATTTATTGCGAGTCGCACCTGACGCCGCTTTTCAGCCCTCGTGTACGGCGCCGCCCTCTCGGCCACGGACCCCGTCTCGGTGCTCGCGGCCTTCAAGGACGCGCCCGTCTGGCCCGACCTCGACATGGTCATCTTTGGCGAGTCGGCGCTCAACGACGCCGTCGGCATCATCATGTTCCGCCTGTGCTCGCGCTTTGCCGAGCCCGACGCCGACGCGACCCCGGCCGGCGTGGCATGGGCCGTCGCCGACAGCGCCGGGATCTTTGTCGCCGCCGCCGCCACGGGCATCGCGTATGCGTGGGCGGCCGCAGCCACCCTCAAGTACGTGCACCTGCGGGAACGGGGCCCGGGGACCGAGGCCCTGCTGGTCCTCACCCTGGCCTACATGTCCTACATCACCTCCGAGTTCTTTGGCCTCTCAGGCATCATCTCCATCCTCTTTTGCGGCGTTTCGGCCGACAAGTGGGTCCGCCCCAACCTCTCTTCCGGCGCCGCCGAGGGCACCGCCCTGGTCCTCCGCGTGCTCGCGCACTTCATGGAGACGGCGCTCTTCTGCTACCTCGGCCTCGCCCTGTTCGCCCTCCCCCCGGATTCCGCCACCCTCGACCCTGCCTTTTCCCTCGCCGTCTTCCTCGCCCTCCTCGCCTCCCGCCTGCACGTTTTCGCCCTCGTCCCGCTCTGCAACGCCCTGCTCCGCTCCCCGGGGAACCCGATCCGCCCCAACGAGGCCGCCTTCGCCTGGTTCGCCGGGCTGCGGGGCGGCATCGCGCTCGTGCTGTCGATGGCCATGGCCGCGGACGCGAACCTCGACGCGGGGTTCAGGCGGACGGCGATGGGCGCAACGCTGGTCGTCGTGGGGGGGTCGGTGCTGCTGCTGGGGGGGCTGTGCCCGTACGTGATGGATTGGCTGGGGGTGTGCGCGGATCCGGAGACGATTGATGTGGAGGGGAAGGGAGGTGAGGAGGAGCGGGGGACGGTGGGGTGGGCGGCGTGGCTAAACGGGAGGCTCGAGGCGATCGAGGAGAGGGTGCTGGTCCCTCTGCTCCTGCCGTCGGAGGGGGCCGGCGGGGACGGGGAACGGGAGGAGTTGGTCGCGGACGAGACGAGCCCCCTGCTCGGCGCCGCTTCGACGGACGGGATCGATGTGCCCAGGACGGAAGACACCGACGACGGCGGGCCGGCCTCCCCTGTGGTCGAGCGGCCGAGGCCGCCCCGGCGGGGCACGATCGACTACGAGATCGCGGGACTCTCGGCGAGCAGGCAGCAGTGGGAGGGGCAGGGGAGGAAGAAGGCAAAGAGGAGGAGGAAGAAGGCGCAGAGGGCTGCGGAGGCGCGGGGCGGGCAACCGCCAGACAGGGAGGCGGACGGTGGGGTGGAGGGCGTGTGACTTATAGCTTCCGAAAAAGACGCGGGTCGCAGTCCCGTCAGGGCCGATCCATGATGCAAGGAGGCTTCCACGCACGCGCCGCACCGCACTCCGCACGTCCGCGTGCGCCGGATCAGCGCTCCCCAAAGCGAACGTGGCCGCACACTTGAGACGGGCGCAGGCCGTGGGCGGATGCCCAAAAGTGGGAGGACCGCATAATCCCGACTCACTGTCGCCTTGGCAGACCCGGTCCGGTCTCGGTGGCGGCGGTCCGACGACTCCAACTGCACAAGCGCTAACAGTTATCCACTCCCGAGAATCATCGTCCAAATCCGCCACAGTTCCACCCGTCGAAAGGTCCAGGGAAGGGCACCGCCGAGGTATCGGCGAGCGGCGGGGTAGGGAGGGAGCTCGTCAGAAGGGCAGTGGACAGACCGAGCTGGTGAAGTCGACGGAGGCCGCAGCTGCCGAGGGACCGGGTCAAGTGACGACTTGGCATTGGCAGATGCTGAACAGATGCGTGGTGGCAGAGTGGCATTGCGGCGTGACGTGATCGGAAGGGAGCGGGCGTCCATGCGGGAGCATTTTCTCCGAGCCTTTCCGGCCGATACGTCCTCAACCAAAGATCAAAGCAGCGGACCAGGCAGCAGGGCCATCACAGCTCAGCACCGAGCTCGATTGCCAGAGCTGTCGCCGTTCGCTTGCTTCGGCGATTACGTCTTGGAGGAAAGCGTACGCCATGGGACCGCAGCCCCTCGATCGGTGCACGCCTGTCAAGCCCAGAAGGCCGAGCACCAATCGTCGAGACTCTCGCATTCTGGCGGTGCGGCAAGGATGCCGCCCGGACGGAGGGCGCGCTCGGATGGTAATGATGCTGCATTGCCGCGATGCAGATCAGAGAAGGCGGCAGGGGGGACGACGGGTCGCGACGCGCGTCGCGGCAGGTTGTCTCACAGCGATCAAGGTGACGGATATGCGAATTCGAACGGTTAGGGCACGAAGCCAAGGAATGAGGAGTGCGCCGCCCCAAGAAGGAGTATTGTTGCTAGACACCCCCAAGGAGTGATGCCGTGCTGTAGGCCAGAGAGTCTGAAGCCGCACAATCTTTGCGCAGCCGCGCCCCCCGCCGGAGGCGGACTGACCGAGCCGGGCGGCCGGCAGGCCGCCCTGACGTCGCGGCGGCGCACCCCGAGGCCGGTGCCGTGGTTGGCGGTGCCCGGGAAGAAAATATAGGTTTGCCCGGGCGCAAGCCCGGGCTGCATCAACCAAAAGAGAGGCAGCAGGAGCAAAAGAAAATGGCGAGTCAGGTAGGGATCGAACCTACGACCTTCTGCTAGCCGCTCCGACACCAGATTCGAATCGCAGGATACGAGTCAAGATGATCAGAAGCCGTAGGCAGACGCTCTATCCACTGAGCTACAAACCCTTCCTTCTTGAGAAAGGATGCTCTATCCAGCGAGCGGGGCCATTTGAAGCACTTTGTCTCCGTCCGCAGCCGTACCCTCCACGATGTGATGTCGTTGTGCTTCCACTTTTGGAGTGAGCTGGGGGTCGGATCCGCAGGCGGGATGGGAGTGCAATGGTGCCCGGGACAGAGAGCTGGCCGGCCCGGCAGCTCCGCCCGGGGGCGCCAGGGAGGAAGTCCCCGGCCTCTACCAAGCCAGACACGGCACCATCAGCTTCATCAAGACGCCTCAGGGCGGCCGATTCGGGCAGGATGGCGGGCCCGGCGCGTGTGCTTCGTGCGCCGCCCTCGCGGCCTCGACGCGGGCTCCCCATCGTCCCGGCGGCGTCCCGAATCGCGCTTCTTTGCCCCCGAAATGCGCTTCTGGCCAGTAGCGTCGAGTTGGGGCCGCGGTCGGGACCGGAAAAGGCCGAAACGTCGCGCTGGTGAGGCTGGCCACACCCGGACCCGCAATTCCCGTTCCCGGGGGACGCGGGGCGGCCAAAGAGAGCCCGGGCGCGAACTGCGGGATCGTTTGCGACGCGTTGCGGGCCGCCGCGAGGGGTGTTTCGCGGCGGGCCGGTCGGACGCGCGCAAGTGCAGCGCCATTCGGACTATTCGGGGGGGGGGCCGGCTCCGCGGGCCTTGGCGGTCACAATGCCCCTCCCCGCCCTAGCGGATGATCTAAAGCCCTGTAGCTCAGTGGATTAGAGCACTTGCTGGATCACGGCCGAAGGCGTAGAGCCTCGCCCTGCGTCAGTACAGGTGTGCGAGCCATCGGCAGGGTTCAAGGCCCAGGGTTCTCGGATCCCGGTCCACGCACTCCGTCCCTGCCCAATCCGTTCGGCAAATCATTCTCACTGATTGGTGCGGTGCGTGGTTTCGGGCCCTGTCGTCCATGGTCGGCCTCACGTGGCACGGAAGCATGGTTCACCTCGGCCAGCCGGGAGCCGGCCGTCCCTGGATGGAACTGGAAATTGCGGCGCCCAAATTGCCACCCTTGGCGGAAGCTTCGATGTGTTTTCGAAGCGAGAAGACCGGTAAGGGACCGAGGACGAGCGGTCACTGCCTCTGCGCTGGGCCCGCCGAGTGGCCCTCCTGGCGCGCAATTCCGGGTAGCGTCGTCGCTCAATGCCCGCTTCCCGGAAGAAAACTGCTTCCCACGAACATGCAAAAGGGCGAAACACCAGAGGACCGCCGGGTTCAGTCCAGAGCGCGATGCGGCGGGCGGCCGAACCGGTCGACCCAGCGTGCCCGGCCATGCCATCGCGGCCTCTGCGCCTTGCCCCAGCGGTGTGGGAACTCCGTCCCCGCGGGATCGTGCCGCAAATGGACCGCGTCATTCACCTCAGGGGGCTGTTGCGGGCCCATGCGTGCAGGGTCGGCCTCAAGTGGCACGGAAACCGCCCAGGGGCCGGCAAGCGCGGGGCGCTCCTAGACGGCACTGGACGCGAGAGCTACCCCTTGATGGTGTCGGCTGACACATTGGCTTCCACAGAGTTCAGAAAGTGCGTTCTCTACCATTGCAAGCCCCTGCTTGCCGAGGTGCAAGCTCCCGCCATTCTCGCCGGCCTGCTCAATGTCTTCCTTGACTTCCTTGATGAAACTGGAAACGGCTGCATCCAACCCACGGGCCTCTGTCAGCGCATCTAAGTGTGTCGAGTGCGCAAGGAGCTGTAGCGGACCGCGGACGACGTGATCCGGCGTTACTCCAGTTCTGGGAGCACCTAGCTGGCAAAATCGCCAGCCCGAAGGTTGTCGCTTCCGTGTGGAGACTGGATACATGAAGGTCGTCCCCGCCGCGGCCGTCCGCACGTCCGGAAGCTTCACGCACGAGCATCCGAGCTCCCGTCACGCCGCCACAACGCCCGGGCACACCGTCGACACCGGGAAGCTGATGTTAAGCCCCCTGAAGATAGTGTACAGGCCGACCCCCAGTGTGAAGAGGGTGACCCCTGCCGTCCTCACGGCCGAAAAGTCCACGAGAAAGCCCATCCACTTGCCCCGCACGTCCTCGCCGACGAACGCGGTGATCAGGTCCGCGTGTCGCCGCGCCGAGGGCGTGCCGATGCTCAGCAGCTCCACCACTGTCGATGCATACAGGAGCCGGATCTGCTCGATGCTCGAGTTCCACAGCGCGAGCAGAGCGAGGTCCCGCAGTAGGACCAGGGTGAACTCGGCAAAGATGATGGGGACCCAAATGGGCACGCACGCCTCGCCGATGAGGTAGATGATGCCGCTGCCGACAAAGAGGACGAGGATGGTGGCGTATAGGGTGCGGGGATGGGAGCTCCGTGCGAGGAAGCTGCGCCAGGTGCGCGAGAGCTCGCGGTGCAGGATCGCGTACTGCTCGGCGGTCAGGGGATCAGTGGGGACCGCCTCCCTGTCCACCACGTTGCGCTCGCGGTGCAGGAGGTCGCGCAGGACGAGCATCACGGCGCGGCTCCGCAGCCGCTTCGCGAGGTCCATCGGAGGGTGCGAGGCAATGCTCGACGGGTAGGGGGTGGAGATCTCCTGGAAGAAGAGGTTCATGCAGAACACGACGATGATGAAGATGGCCCAGGGCGTCGTGTAGGTGACGGGGGCAAACGTGACGATGACCGTCCAGTGAATCAAAACGTTCCCGCAGACCTCAAAAGAGAGGGCCACCGTGCCAGTGATTAGCGCCTCGCGGGCCGCAGCGTCGGCGGAATCGCCCGCGCACGATTTGAGCGGGCACGGGCAGAGGTGGTCTTGCGGGTCGTGTGCGGTGAGGGCAGAAGGACCTGATTCGAGAAGCTGGGTCCACCGGGCGACGCCGGCGTAGGGATGGCCCGAAAAGTCGCCGGCGGGGGAGGTGTTGAGCATTTCTGGACGGCACCGGTACCGCGGGTCAACAGCGGAGGCGCGGCGGCAGACGGCAACCCACCGTCCATGCCCTTCTCCGCCTTCTTGTCACGCACGGCGGCTACCATGAGCCCAAGGAAGGTGAAGAGAAGCGCCGCGGTGGCAAAGCCGACCTGCTTGTCCGGATACGGGTGCTCCGCCCGCGGGTTCAGCAGCCACAGCGCGACGATCATTAGCACGCCGGCCACGTTCAGCAGGGAGTTGATGAGGCTGAAGAGTCGCGAAAGCCGCTGCACGCCTAGCGAGTAGGCGAGCGCGGCCGCGGCTGTTTTGTACGGCGCCACCCCTGCGCGAAAGGCCGCGTCGCTGAGCGGCTGGGCGGCGCGCAGGCCGGCGGCGCGGTCGACGGTCGCGGTCGCAGTGAGCAACGAGTACGGAATGCGGGGCTCGTTGGGGAACAGCACGACCCATTCGCGGTCGCTGAAGTCGGGCCCGCCGCGGGACGCAGGCAGCAGCGTGGCCGAGAACAACGTCGCCGTCTGCGCGCCCCCGAGGCTAGGCGCTTCGGACGACAGCGAGTCGCGCGGCTCCATGCAGATGTGCTCGTCCTCCTTCATCGTTGGCTTTGTTGGGTGGGGGACGGACGGCGTTCTCTTCAGAAGACTCGAGCTACAGCCAGCCATGACGTAATCGGGAAACCTGGGAAAACCCCTCATCCTCGCGGCATAATCGCGAAGCATTCGGATGTGGACTTAAACATTCCAAAACATTGCGAGTCCGCCGGTGCCAGCGCCTTTGACTTTGCATGTCCGGCGTCGACTCCGCTGCTTCATCCGACAGCTCACCCGCGGCCCGTGCTTCCCGACCAGGTCCGGGTCGACGAGGTGTTGCTGCGTCACGCGGTCGGTTGGAGAGCAGTCGACTAGCAACAGTGTCAGATTTAGGATATCTCTGTAACAATCTCGACCAGCCCGTGCCGCTCCGCGCCGCACCGCGGCCGGTTCTCTCTTTTACCCCCGCGTTGCAAGCCTCGCATGGGGGTGACATAATCGGGCGCAGCATTTGCATCCGAAAAGCAGGGAAAATGCCTTGCACACCCATTGCGAAGACCCTGTCTCCTGCGTAGCAGACGCTCCCTAAAGGGACCTATCCTCAAGGGCATGCCATTCCGCAACCTACGACCTTCTGCTAGCCGCTCCGACACCAGATTCGAATCGCAGGATACGAGTCAAGATGATCAGAAGCCGTAGGCAGACGCTCTATCCACTGAGCTACAAACCCTTCCTTCTTGAGAAAGGATGCTCTATCCAGCGAGCGGGGCCATTTGAAGCACTTTGTCTCCGTCCGCAGCCGTACCCTCCACGATGTGATGTCGTTGTGCTTCCACTTTTGGAGTGAGCTGGGGGTCGGATCCGCAGGCGGGATGGGAGTGCAATGGTGCCCGGGACAGAGAGCTGGCCGGCCCGGCAGCTCCGCCCGGGGGCGCCAGGGAGGAAGTCCCCGGCCTCTACCAAGCCAGACACGGCACCATCAGCTTCATCAAGACGCCTCAGGGCGGCCGATTCGGGCAGGATGGCGGGCCCGGCGCGTGTGCTTCGTGCGCCGCCCTCGCGGCCTCGACGCGGGCTCCCCATCGTCCCGGCGGCGTCCCGAATCGCGCTTCTTTGCCCCCGAAATGCGCTTCTGGCCAGTAGCGTCGAGTTGGGGCCGCGGTCGGGACCGGAAAAGGCCGAAACGTCGCGCTGGTGAGGCTGGCCACACCCGGACCCGCAATTCCCGTTCCCGGGGGACGCGGGGCGGCCAAAGAGAGCCCGGGCGCGAACTGCGGGATCGTTTGCGACGCGTTGCGGGCCGCCGCGAGGGGTGTTTCGCGGCGGGCCGGTCGGACGCGCGCAAGTGCAGCGCCATTCGGACTATTCGGGGGGGGGGCCGGCTCCGCGGGCCTTGGCGGTCACAATGCCCCTCC
Source organism: Hyaloraphidium curvatum (assembly GCA_025558095.1). Classification (NCBI taxonomy): domain Eukaryota; kingdom Fungi; phylum Monoblepharomycota; class Hyaloraphidiomycetes; order Hyaloraphidiales; family Hyaloraphidiaceae; genus Hyaloraphidium; species Hyaloraphidium curvatum. The sequence continues at coordinate 141,155 of JAIVFI010000043.1, forward strand.
CCGCCCTAGCGGATGATCTAAAGCCCTGTAGCTCAGTGGATTAGAGCACTTGCCTCCTAAGCAAGGGGTCCGAGGTTCGAGCCCTCGCTGGGTCGTTCGCCTGATGTCGCCTCGAGCGACGTCTTTTGCTCCCCGGCGGGTCTGCGGCCCGCCTGCCTCCGTTCTGACCCTCCCGGACATCGGCTCGGCCTCGCCGGGCCTCATTTCCCGCCGGAAGCCCGCTGCGCCGGGGTCCTTCGGTCCGAGCCCTCGCTGGGTCGATCGCCTGATGTCGCCTCGAGCGACGTCTTTTGCTCCCCGGCGGGCCTGCGGCCCGCCTGCCTCCGTTCTGACCCTCCCGGACATCGGCTCGGCCTCGCCGTTGGTTTTGCTCCCAGTGGGGGCTGCCCGGGGCTGCGCCCCGGCCAGCTGGGGCGTCCTGCCAAGCAGCAGAAGGACCGCTTCCCAGCCTTCTTTTGCGGGATCGACCTCGGGCAGCGGATCGGCGCCATCTACGGCGACTTCGACCATCTACACGCCTCGCGCTAGTGACGCAGCGCCCTCACCGGCAGGCAAACGCTTGAGTGCGCCAGGGGTCCGTCAATCCGAGCCCGTTGCTCGGTAAATGCTTTTGCTTCGAATTGCTGATCGCCCGGAGCTCAAGGACAGGATGCCCGCTGCCGCGATAACAATCAACATCGTCCGGGACTAAGGGGCTCGTGGCCGCGGACTGTGGGCCGTAACCCCTCGGATTGGACTCGGACATCATTTCGAGCTGATTCATATGCCGGCAAGTGATCGGCGCGTTCCGAGCGGAAGCGGTACAGCGGTGGCACAGCTCAGCGCGTCTTGCTCCAATCCGTCTTCGGCGCGCGCCGCCTCAATCCCCGGATAGGAGGTAGCTTCATCCGAAGCCACCGCGCTGCCGCCTTACCCGCGGCAGATCCCCGGTTCCCGCGCGGGAAGCCCGGAAGCCGCGGGAGAATCGCCCCGGCAGAACGTAAATCCGCCCGCGTAGCGCTGTCGACTTGCCCCCGGGCGGGAGCCCCTGTTGCATAACGCGTGCACGCCCCGCGCCCGGAACCGCAGGATAATCTTTGGAGGTACGTACGAGCGTGCAGGCTTGGCGTGGAGGCGGCGGCGTCACCGCATCGGTTTGCTGGTTTCGGTGTTTGGTGAGAGCCCCGGCCGGCCGGAACCGCGTAAGCGCTTGCGACGATGTTCCGTCGTTTCGACATTGATCCGGCACGGATATAACAACCGACCACTGCTCCTCCACTCCACCCGTACATCGAACATCGACATGACCGACGCCATGAAGCCCGTGATTTTGGAACGCGCGTCGAGCTGCACGCTTTGCGACGAGAAGGACCACGCGCGCGCGCCGGCGGCCAAGCTGCCCGCGCCCTCCCCGGCCGCCGCCCCCGCCGAGGATTTTAGCGGGCCCGTCGTGCACGGCGCCGCCGGCGAGTGGGCGACCGGCCGCGTGCTCGGCGAGGGCGCGTTCGCGGCGGTGCGGCTGGCGAGGGGGAAGAGCGGCACCGCGGTGGCCAAGACGACGCCGACGTCGAACCCGCGCAACCTGCTGTTCGCCCTGCGCGAGGCCCGCGTGCTCGCACACCTGCCGCCGCACCGCAGCATCCCGCCGCTGCTGGACGTCGCCCGCTCCGGCGATGCCGTGCACGCCGTGATGGCTCGCGCTCCCGGCGAGGAGCTGTTTTCGTACGTCAACAACCAGCCCGGCGGCCTGCTCCCCGAGGCCGAGGCCCGCGTGATCGTCGCCGAGCTGCTCGAGGCACTGCGGCATTCCCACGCCCACGGCGTGCTGCACCGCGACGTGAAGCTGGACAATGTGTTCTGGGACGCCTCGACGGGCACCCTGAGCCTGATCGACTTTGGCCTCGCCACCTTCTTCGACGACCGCACGCTGCTGGACGAGTCCGTCGGCTGCATCAACTACGCCGGCCCCGGCCTGCTCCGCCTGGTCAACCAGCGCCGGCCGTACTCGCCCCGCGGCGGGCACCCGGACCTCCACGCCGTCGGCGTGCTCGCGCACGGGCTGCTGACGGGGTACTTCCCGTTCCGCCACGAGGACCCGCTCGAGCTGCAGGCCGAGATCGCCGCGGGCCTGCCGGCGCCGGTCGAGGGCGCCAGCGGGGCCGCCAACGCCTTCCTCGCCGCAGTGCTGGACCCCCGCAACGAGGGCAGGATCACCGCCGAATCGCTGCTCGCGCACCCCTGGCTCGCGGACCTGGCTGTGGAGCGCGCACCGATGCGCTCCGGCGTCACGATCCCGAAGCTGCCCTCGTCGGCGTTCGACGCCCGCCGCGCCGCCAAGGCCGTCGACGCCGACCTCGCCCGCATCCTGCCGGCCTACCTGGCCTCCCTGGACGCCGTTGCCGACGCCGAGTCGTCGGGTGACGAGAGCGACGCCACCCTCCGCGTGGAGCGCGCGGGATCGGACGTGAGCATGGCTTCGGTCGAGACCGCCGCCGCGGCGCTCGTTCCGGCGCAGGAGCCCGAGCCGGCGCCGGTGCACGCGCACGAGGACAAGCCGCGGAAGACGAAGCGGTTCGACCCGGCCAAGTGGTTCGGGAAAGTGAGGCGGCAGAGGGTGGCGGCCGCGTAGATCTCTGTCGTTGATTCTCTTTGTCTGATTTGGATTATACCCGATGAAAGCATCTGCTTGCCTTCGAGTCCGAGTCCTCTTCCGAGTCCGATATCTGGCCAGCTGGAGCTCTCTGACGACTTGCCACGAGACTAGTGGGACGAGCGAGGGGCCTCGCTGCCGCGGACGCACGCCGGGGCTGCGGCCATGCCCGCTGCATTGTAGATTATGGGCCTGATGGACCTGCTTGATTGCCTCAAGACGTGGTCCGGACACCGATGGATGACGGCTGGAGCCGAGGGAAGGCCGGGGTACTGTTCGGCACGGAGCGCAGCGAGCCCCCCGCGGAGAGCTGGACGGGGAATGGGGGTCTTCCCTCTTGCGTGTCCCTGCCCCCGTCTCGCCCCCTCCTGCCTCTCCTACTCCCCTGGGGAAAATGGGGCCGGCGAGGGAAAGGGGCCGGCGCGCGCCGAACCCCGCCCGGGGGCTGGTGACGCTGATGGCGAAAGCGCTGGCGCGAACCCGCCCACACCCCGCCCGAGGGGGACCGCCGCCGCGCCCCGCACCGCCGCACTCAGCAGCGCGGTGTGTTTGCGGCGGGCAGTGCGTGCGCGGCGAGAGGGCGGCGGGCAGCGCGCGCCGACACCGCCGCGATGACGCTGCGCCGGTCAGCACTCGCCGCCGCGGTGCTGTTCGCGCTGCTGTTTGCGGCGCCCGTTGAAGCGCAGTTCGGCGTGTACACCGCCAGCGCGACGTTCACCTCGGGCAACGTCAGCTCGTTCCGCTTCACCGCCGGCGTCTTCTGGGACACCTCGCTCAACCAGTTCACGCAGTTCTCGGCGACGTCCATGTTCATCACAGAGCGCGGCCAGGCGGAGGCAAACTGGCTCAGCCAGCTGGACGGCTTCCGCGTCGAGAACCTGAGCGGCAACGGCCGCTGGCGGGCGACCTTCTCCAACGTGCAGATGCTGACCGTGGCCGGGACAACGAGCTTCGAGCTCTTCATCCGCTTCGTCAACTCGCCGTCGGGCATGACCACCGGCACCGACATGACCACGGCGCTCTTCACAATCTCCTCGCTCACCTACAGCGGGCGCTGGGACGGCGCCTTTGTCGCCACAATCACCACCACGTCGCGCACCCAGACCTCGAGCACCTCGCGGACGCCCAGCACTTCCCTCACGCGGACCTCCTCCGCGACCACCTCGCGCACGCTCACCACCGCCACCGGGACCGCGACCCGCACCTCGGTGGGCCGCCCGAACAGGGATCCTTCGCGAAGAAGCTGATCCGCGGACCTCTCCCTGGCCTGCCAGACCTCGCTGACCCGGATCCCCACGAGCACCTCGCGGACGGCAACCCCGTCGACCACAAGCCGGTCGCAGACGAGGACGGAGGTGGGATCCCGCCCGCTGCCGGCCTTGCCTGGTCCGATCTCATCCCTCCGCCCGGTCCGCAGACCCCGACGCCGTCGACCACGTCGGCGACGGCCACCCCGTCGACAACGAGCAGGACCGCGACGTCGAGCACGGTGGGCTGCGGTGTGGAGAAGCGGATCAGTGCCTTGATCTGACCGCCGGCCGCCCGACAGACTTCGGAGACCCCGACCTCGTCCACCGCCTCGGAGACGCTGACCTCGACGACCGCCACCCAGACCGCGACCTCGAGCACGGTGCGCGTCCCCTCCGCCGTGCCTGCCACCCCCATGTGACCGTTCCCCGCCCTGCCAGACTTCGGAGACCCAAACCTCCTCCACCGCCTCGGAGACGCGCACCTCGTCCACGGCCAGCGAGACGCTCACGTCGAGCACGGCGAGCGAGACGCTCACCTCGTCCACGGCGAGCGAGACGAGGACGTCGAGCACGGTGGGCCCTGGGCGGCACCGCATGATCGGAGCCCGGGATTGACCGTCCACCCGTCTGCAGGCCACAGAGACGCGGACGTCGTCGACTGCTTCGCAGACGCTCACGTCGTCGACGGCAACTCAAACCCTCACTTCTTCGACGGCAACTCAAACCCTCACTTCTTCGACGGCAACCGAAACCCTCACTTCTTCGACGGCAACCGAAACCCTCACTTCTTCGACCGCCACCGAGACGCTCACGTCGACCACCGCCACCCAAACGCAGACGTCCTCCACGGTCCGTCCTTTGCGCTCGCCGCCCGCCTCCGATCTGACGCCGCCCCGTCTCGGCAGACCTCAGCGACGCAGACACCCTCCACGAGCTCCAAGACCGCGACGACCAGCGAGACGCTGACGTCCAGCACGGTAAGCCCGGGTCAGGCCCTCGGATCAGCTCGGGCTGATCATTGGCACGTTTGCGCGGCCAGACCTCGCGGACACCCACGACGCTGACCGTGTCGCAGACGCTGACCTCGTCGTCCACGAGCAGGACGCAGACTTCGAGCACGGTGGGTCTCCTGCGTCCTGTGCGGAAGCGTGGGCCCGGGGCTGACGAGCGCCGCGGGTCGGCAGACCTCCGCGACGCAGACCCCGTCGACGAGCTCCGAGACGGCCACGTCGTCCACCGCCACGCAGACGCTCACGTCGTCCACGGCGAGCCGGACGCTGACTTCGAGCTCGGTGGGCTTGAGCTGGCGATCGGATCTGTTGGAGCTGACCCTTGCCTGCCTTGCCAGACCTCGCGGACGCCGACAACGCTGACAGAGTCGCAGACGCTGACTTCCACGACGACGAGCAAAAGCCAGACGTCGAGCACGGTGGGTATCAAGGGCCGTTTGGGGATCCGAATGCGGATCTGACAAGGCGGCCCGACAGACTTCCGAGTCGCAGACTCCGTCCTCCACGTCCCAGACGCTCACGTCGTCCACGGCCACCCAGACGGCCACGTCCTCCACCGCCAGTCAGACGCAGACTTCCAGCACGGTACGCGCCCGTGCCGGGTGGCCGGATCCTGCCCGTTCTGATCATTTGCGCGCCCGCCCAGACCTCCCGGACGGCGACGACGCTCACCGTATCGCAGACGCTCACCTCATCCACCACGAGCAGGACGCAGACGTCCAGCACGGTGGATGCTCGTGAATGTGCCCGGTTCCGGCCTCGGATCTGACCTCCTGCCTGCCTTGGCAGACGTCCGAGTCGCAGACGCCTTCGACGACCTCGAAGACGGCCACCTCGTCCACCGCCAGCGAGACTCTCACCTCGACGACCGACACCCGGACGGCGACTTCCAGCACGGTGGGCCCGATCCGGATGGCGCGATCCGCTCGGAACAAACGTGACTTCCCCGCCCGACCAGACCTCGCGCACGCCGACGACATTGACGGCGTCGCAGACGCTCACTTCGTCGACGACCAGCCAATCGCAGACGTCCAGCACGGTGGGTTGTCGGCGGCTCGAGTGGACGCAGGCCCGGGTCTGACGCGCCCGGCAGACCTCGGATACCCAGACACCGTCGACCACGTCGCGGACACCCACGACGTCCAGCGCCAGCCGGACGCCGACTTCGAGCACGGTGCGTCCCGCGGATCCGGCCGGAGGAGCCGTCTGACTTGCGCGTTGGCGTTCAGGCCTCGGAGACCCAGACCTTGTCCAGCACGTCGCAGACCCTCACGCCGTCCAGCACAAGCGTGACGGCAACATCCGCGACGGCGACCGCGACTCCGTCCAGCACGAGTGCGACGGCTACGCCCAGCACGGTACGGTCGTGCAGCGGCGCCACCTGACCTCGTACTGATCTGCCGCAGACGTCGCAGAGCCAGACTCTTTCGCAGACGCTCACGCCGTCCAGCACCAGCGAAACGGCGACCTCCTCGACGGAAACTGCGACGCCCTCCAGCACCAGCGCGACGGCGACTCCGTCCAGCACCAGCGAAACGGCCACCCCGAGCACGGTAGGATCGCGCCCGCCGCGGACCTGCGCCGCCTGACCATCCCTTCCAGACCTCAAGCACCAGCGGCACGGCCACGCGGACGCCCACCCCGTCGACCACTTCCGCGACGCCGCAGCCGACCACCTCCACCGAGACCGCGACGGCGACGCAGACGCGCCAGGCGCTGGGCCTGACGACGACGAGGGCGCCGACGACCCGCCGGACGACGCGGAAGATCGTCACGACCACGACCAAGAGGTGCGTCCTTCCAGCTGCGAGCGAACCACGATCTAACCGCCCTCCCCGATCGCAGCCCCGCCGCCACCGGCGTCTTCCTCCTCTCCATCGCCCCCCGCTCCCGCTCCCGCGCCCTCACCTCGGGCCGCGTCTCGTGCCCCAAGGACGACCGCGCCTGCGCCCTGGCACGATCGGGTGCGACCCCCTGGCGCGCCTTCAGGACCAACGGCACGCCGGCGTTGAGGGTTGCCGTGGGGGATACGATCACCCTGCGGCGGTGTCCGAGGTCGGGAGGGCAGACGTGCTTGTCGGTGGATACCAAGGGCTGTGGGTTTCCCGCACCGCGTTCTGCGGGGACGGTGCTGACGGTCCGATCGCAGCGATTCCCTACATCTACGCCGCCACGTGCCAGGCCAACCGCGCCGCCCGGGATTTGTCTCCGAACTGGGCGACCAGGCCGGCAATGCAGCGTTTCCAGGTGATCGCGTCCACGTCAAGCGCCAGCCAGTACCGCCTGCGCGCATCGGACGGGCGGTGCATAGGCATCGACGTGGGTATCCTGCCGAGTTCTTCCTGCCTCGGTGCTGATCGGACGTTGGCGTGCAGGCGCGGGGCAAGCTTCTCCTCGTGGCGTGCCGCTCCGGCTCCGCGTCGTCCTTCACCTTCCCCCGCGCGCCGTCTCAAACATGCTAACTCTTCCAGCGCAAGGGCGCCGGGATCACGGAGAGCGGATCGGGGACGGGAGGACCGGGAGCGGGAATACCTTTGTCGATACGACGATTAGATTACCTCCGTCCCACCATGCTCTTAGCGTCCCTTCCGGGTCTCATCTTCCCGTGTGGCTCCCGCTCCCGCGTGCCCCGCTTTTCGGAAGGTCCGCGAGGATGCCCGGCGCGACTTCGGGCCCTGCACTGCGGTCCGGCACGGACCGATCATCCGGGGCAGAAGCTCTCCAGCGTCAGCACGAGCCCCGCCGACCTGAGCAGCGTCCACATCCCCAGGAACAGCGTGGCCATCCCCACCACCAGGCTCCTCAGGAACCCCCACCCGACCGCGAACCCGAACATCTCGGCCCGCAGCCCGTCCACGTCCGCGAAGGACTCCAGCACCCTCCTCGATCCCGTCACCTCCCCCGCGAGGAGGCAGAGACGACGAGGGACGTCCAGAGGAAGAAGATGCCGCCGCCCACTTCGGTTGCCATGAGCATGAAGGCGTGGGAGGCGGAGTAGCGCCCGTCGTTGCGGAAGCGAGCAGCGGGAAGTAGAAGCCTATCCAGCCGAGGAAGTAGGTCGCGAAGAAAGCGCGGGTCCGGATGGCGAGAAGTTGGGCAGGACCGCGGCCCACTCCGCCGCGGTGAAGTTCGGAGGGCCCGCGTGGCCGGCCGGATCGGACCCCGCCATGGACGAGAGACGTGAAAATGTGCTCGACGCCCCACGTGCGTTCCACGTGCGTCCCACGGAGGTTTCTGGTTCCGCAGAAGGTTCGCGAACCCGAGTTTCCGTCGATCACGGAGTTTCGGGTGCGACTGCAAACACGGTTCCACACTCGCCGCCGGCCATCCATCCGGGTGCCGCGACACGCAGATGGCGCCGAGCGGCGGTCCAAATGATGGCGAGGGGGGCGGAGCGCGCGATGCGGTCAATGGACGGGTGCCCGACGAGGACGAGCCGGACCACGACGAGCACGCGCCGGAGGGGCGCCATCCGGACGGGCAGCCCGGCGACGGCCACCGCGCGCGAAGAACGCAGCCCGTGCGGATCCAGACCGGCACCGCCGTGCCGCTGAGCCGCGCGGACTCGGCGACGTCGCTCGCGTCGTCGGCCTCGTCGCAGGTGTCGGGCATCTCGCCCTCGCCGATCGACAAGTGGCACCGCGCGCTGCTGTCGGCGCTGTCGCCCTCGGCGCACACAGACCCGTTCGAGGGGCTGCTGCGCGCCGGCCTGAGCGCCGAGACCTGCGTGCGCTACCAGTTCGACGCGCACACGGGCTCCTGGACGCGCAAGGAGGAAATGGCCATGGTGGAACCCGAGCCGTTCGCGCGGGGCTCGCTGCGAGAATGTTTCAGGGCGAAGAAGCTCTCCAACTGGGTCGGCGAGGGCGACTGGACGCGCGCCTCGAACCTGGTGCTGAAGCACTATCACTCGGTCGCCGAGGAGCCCGCCAACGCGGAGCTCGTCAGGGCCGACGTGCGCGTGCAGATGACCGCCAAGCTGCTGGCCCAGCACTTCAACAGGCTGCACCCGCCCAAGCAGATCGACATGCTGCAGACCTTCGTGCTCTCCTTCCCCGAGAGGCCGGGCGCGCCGCACTTTTGCGCGGAGCGGTTCATCGAGGGGCCCTACGCAAAGTACAACAGCAACGTCGGGTACGTCGGCGGGTCGCCGACGGACGACCACGTGCGCTCGACGCCCCAGGCCTTTTCGCACTGGACCTTCGAGGGCACCTTTGGCCGGCAGATGTGTGCGTGCCCCGCCCCGCGTTCTCTGCTTGCTTCCCCGGCTAATCCCGTCCGTGGGCACCGCCAGGCGTCGACGTGCAGGGCGTCGACGACCTCTTCACCGACCCCCAGCTGCACACGTACCCCGACGACCCCGAAACTAGCGGCGGCGAGGGCGACCTCGGCATCATGGGCTACGCGCTCTTTTTCCGCACGCACAGGTGCAACGCCGTGTGCCGCATGCTCGGCCTGCAGGAGTTCGAGCGGCCGCCTCCCTCGTTGCTTTCAAACGGAACCGGCGGCTCGTCCGCCTCGGAACCCGAGTTTGCGTTCCCCCCCATCACGCCCGACTCGACCGTCCCCCGCGCAGCCGGCACCGTCACCCTAGCCGCCATCACCCCGCGCAAGCAGCGCTTCGAATCCCTGTACCGCCGGCCCTCCCTGCAGCCGCCCACCTCGCTCCCCCGCCGGCGCTCCCTGGACCCCGCCGCCGACGGCGTCCCGCGCCGCCGCTCTGCCGCACCCAGGCCGGAGGACGCCGCGCAGCTGGGCAGCATCACCGCGCTCGCCCACCGCACCCTGGCGCGGGCGCACCTCGTCCCGGGGAAGCTCCCCGCGTTCTCCTCCGAGCACGCGGCGGATCCCGACGGGGCGGCGCTGTTCCACTACGCCGCCGCGGCGAGGATGGGCGACGCCACGTCGGCGTGGATGCTCGCGGCCGCGCACCGCCCCGACGCCCCTTCGGCGCGTTCCGCCGAGCTGGACGGGCTGGACGGCGCGGATCCCTTGCGGCTGCCGCACGTCCCTCCCGCGCAGCGCTCGGACGGGGAGGCGCTCCGCTGGGCCCGGACGGCGGGCGAGAACGGGTCCGTGCCGGGCTGTCTCGCCGCCGCCGACGCGCTCCCCTCGCCCCCGGACCGGCTGCCCTGGCTCGAGCGCGCGCTGGGCATCCTCGCGGACCGCCGCGCGCTCCTGTCGCTCCCGGAGGACGCGGCCGGGTTCCCCGGGTTCCACGGGCGCCGCCTGCTCGCCGACCTGGCCGAGGCCGAGTCGCGGTACCCCTACTCCCCGCGGTGCGCCGAGGGCGCGGAGGAGTGGGACCTGTGCGCGGCGATCGCGGGGTGCAAGGAGGGCGAGGAGGCGGCCGAGTGGTACGAGCGGGCGGCGGAGGGGTGCGTCGAGTGCGGGATGGGGAGGAGGGCGGAGGGGTATTACAGGAGGGCGGAAAAGGCGAGGGGGTGATGCGTCGGCGCGGGGGAGGCTAGGACACGGATGGAGGGAGGTAATCTAATCGTCAGTTTCACAACGGAATTCCCGCGCCGGCGGGACACGAGGAGGACCTGTACATCCGCCCGCGGGGCACGGAATCTTTCGTGCATCTGTGACGGGCCTTGCTTCGCGGCTTGGGCTTCATGGCGGGGAGCGCAGAGGGGTCGGGACCGTCTCGTGACTGGCTCGTTCAATCCGGACGTCTCCATTCTCTCGATGCCCCTAGGTACAGCTAGGTACAGCGTAGGGGGATCGCAACCATCTTGGCGGCCATCGGCCCAATTTCCTGCCTGATCGGAGGAATTGGGTAACAGCATCGCCGGATCAGGTACGGGTGACGGCCCTCAAGAATGAGAGACGAATGGACTGCGGCCGAACTACTTCATCACGCTTTCATTGGCCCCACGTAGAGCAACGAAGATGTATTCACAAAACCGTGGAAGAAGGTGCGGTTGGATGCTTCCCATGCAGGAAACCGCAAAATCTACGGTCGGATGGTCGCCGATTGCGCTGGACCGCCGTCCCGCACCCCCGACATGCCCCCACCCCCCTCTGTCGCAGATCCGCCCTACGCGTTGGCAGCCAGCTGCTCCTGCACGAGCTGCGCCGCCGTGCGCGCCGCCTCGTGCGTCGTGGGGAGGGTGCCGATGTGGTGGTGGAAATGCCGGAGGAGCACGTCGACCTCCTCGAGGCCGAGGGGCTGCAAGGCACGCAAAAGTCAGCCGGAAATCGAACAATCGAGCTGCAAATCGACGGACCTTGATGTCGGCGAGGGTCTTGAGCTCCTGGGTGATGAGCTTGACCTGTTCGTCGTCGAGGTCAAGGCCGAGCTGCTGGACCCGGTTCTTGACCGCGTTCCACCCCGTGAGCCGGTGGCCGATGGAAACGTAGCGCGTCATCCCGAAATCGGAGGCTGCGGGAGTCGGGGTCAACAAAAAAGCCCTCGCCAACCGCCGCCAAAACCCACGGTTGAGGATCTCATACGTGCTGGGGTTGTTGAGGATGGCCTTGGCGTGGATGCCGGCCTTGTGCGTGAAGGCGCAGTAGCCGGTGATGTAGTTGTTGAACGGCACCTGGATCTGCACCGCCTCGGCCACCAGGTTCTCGATGTCCCGCAGCATCTCGAGCTTGTACTTGCCCATCACGTACTCCCGGTTGACCACGTACATCCGCGCCACGAACCCGCCCAGCGGCGTGATCCCGTTCCTCTCGCCGATCCCGAGCACCGACGTGTCGACGTGGGTCGCGCCCGCCTCGAGCGCCGCGTAGGCGTTGGCGATGGCGCACCCCGTGTCGTTGTGGAAGTGGGTCTCGATGTCGCACGAGACGACGGAGCGCAGGGTGCGCACGAGCTCGTAGACCTGCCGCGGGTTCGCGCAGCCCACGGTGTCGGCGATGCCGACGCGGGTGACGCCGAGCTTGTCGACGGCCTTGTAGACGTTGAGCAGGTCCACCAGGTCCGAGCGGAACGAGTCCTCGGAGGAGAAGCGGACCTCGAGGCCCTTGGACTTGATGAAGTTGATCACCTCGGTAGCCGTCTTGATGACTGGGAAGGGGGAGAAGGGTTAGAAATGTCGGCAGGTACGAGGGGTGCTCGGACCCGCGACACATCGTCCAGGCAAAGAAACCCGGTGCCGTCCAAACGCCTGCCCCTCCATCCAACCGCATTCCGAAAAAACCAGGATGCCAAAATCAAGGCAGCCGTGCTTCGGACCGCCCCTCCATTCCGCCGACCGCCCGGAAGTCCGCCAAGTGCCCAACTCCACACCAATCCCACGCACGCCCTCAACTCACTGTAGTCCATATCCTTCCCGTGTGAAAACTCCCTCAGGTACGAGCTCGTCCCGATGACCACGTCCAGCCCGTCCACCCCCGTCTCGACCGCGATCCGCGCGTCGTCCATGTGGCACCGCGTGTGCGTGAGGATCTTGGCCTTGAGGCCGAGCTTGGCGATGGCGGTGACGTCCTCCCGGGATGCCTCGGAGGCGGCGGGCGAGACTGAGGGGGAAAGATTAGGCAGGGAGCCTTCCGGACAAGACGAGGGAGGCCCACCGAGCTCGATGTACTCGACGCCGAACTCGTCGAGCGCCTTGGCGATAGCGATCTTGGTCTCCGTGTCGAAAAAGGCATTTGCAAACTGCTCGCCCTCGCGCAGCGTGCTCTCGATGATCGCGAAGTTGTCGACGTTGGAGAGCAGGTCGGCGGGGCCGCCGTACGAGTTTGCGGCGCGGATGTGCCGCGTGTACACGGCGTTGCGCTTGCCGCCCGCCTCGGCCGACGTCGGCGTCGCGGGCGACGGCTCGGCCGCGTGGCCGTTGGCGCCGTTGGCGTGCGGGGACATTTTCTTGGGCGAAGAGAAAGTCGGTGGGGAGGGCGTTTTGCGCAGACCCTGCGGAACGGTCGGGGCGCTCGGGAACGTCCCACGGGCGCCGCAGGCGGCGTTCGCGGCTCATCCGCACCCTGATCAGCCTGATAGGAAGCTAGAGAGCACAGGCCGGCGGTCGGCAGAGGCGATTGGGCGGAATGCGGGCAGATGCAGCCGGCCGCCCCACTGTGCCTCCCCCGGCATCCGCCGACCAAGAGATCGCCGCCTGATCCGGGTCTGTCTGCACACCAATACTCTGATCTGGGTCTTTGCCAAGGATTCCGGTAGACGTTGCCGAACTGGGGACATCCGGACCCCATACCGGAAAGACAACAAGTCAACACTCCATGCCGGCCGCCGCTCCCGATGAACGATGGCCTCGCCGCGCTACCCCGCGCCGCCAACGCCAACGCGGTCACCACCGCGCTCCTCGCGCACCCGATCGAGCACCGCCTGCTGTCGGTCGCCCGCGACGCGCGCGAGTTCGTGCTCCCGCACGCGGAAGCGTTCCGCTGCCTGCCCGTCGCGCGGAACCTGCGGTGCGGCGCGTGGTACTTCCATGGCAAGCTGCTGGGAGATGACGAGCGGTGGCGGGTCATGGACTGCTGGTTCAAGAGCGTTGGTGGGCGCTGCCGGGGGTGGTCCCTCGACAACTGCTCACGCGTTGGCAGACGGGCACTTTGGCAAGTGGAACTTTAGCCTCAAGCGGATGAACATGGAGCTCCTCAGGGCCATCGTGCGCCACGGCGGGTCCGTGTCCCCGAACTGGCCCCGGGAACGGCGGGAACTGACTTGAGTTCTGCAGCGCCCTGGTCGTCGACTCGACGCGCCACGGCAAGCCCCTCCCGGACTCGTTCTCCAAGACCATCCCCATCTGGTGCTGCGTCGTCAACCGCGCCGCGGGCCGGCTCCGCGGGACGGACACCGAGCTCGACGGGGAGCTCCATGTTCCGCTCTTCATCCCCGAGACGGAACGGGCGCAGATCGAGGAGCTCCTCGATTCGTTCGTAGATCGCCTGCTGGTGGGATGCCCCGCCACGCTCCCCGCTCTGCCTTCCCTGACTCCATCGCAGTCAACGGGCCCCGAAACCGCCTCCCTCCTCCTCTCCCTCCCCAAACCCCTCCGCCCCCTCTGGTCCACCCCCGCCGCCCCCCTCCTCTCCGTCCCCTGGTCATCCGACCCCTCCGTCCTCCCCTTCCTCCCCGTAAGTCCCCCCTCATTTGCTCCCCCTCCCGCTCTGACCTTCCCGTCGGCAGGTCATCCTCCTCCAGCCCTCGGAACCGCACCCCCGCCCCGCCACCTTGCTCGGCCGATCCTTCAGGTACTTGCCCGGCGCGGGGGACGACCACGAGCACTGGTCTCGGGGGTTGGACCCCGACGGGTTCTGGGCGGACGAGGAGGCGTGGCTTGCCGGGTCGATTTCGGCGGGCAGGGGCGCGGGGAGGGCGAGGGCGGCGGGGGTGGGCGGGTTCGCGTTCCTGGGGGGGACGGGGGTGGCGGTGGGGAGCTGGATGGGGGGGATGGAGTGGGGAGAGGTGAAGGAGGCGTTCGACGCGGCGGTCAACTGCACCGACCGTGTTGTGGAGGACGCGCCGGACCGGTGGCCGCTGCTGGAGCTCGGGGTGCCGGAGGGGAAGGGGGGGAGGTGGAAACTGCAGGCGTCTTTCGGCAGGGCGGTGGCGTTCTACGGGGAGCATGGGGCGAACAAGAAGGTGTTGGTGTTCAGCGAAAGAGGTGGGACATTCGTTCCTCGGTATCCGGACTTGTGTTGACGGGGTGCCCCAGGCGATGACAGGGCGCCGGCTATCGCGCTCGCGATCCTGCTGACCTACTTCTCCCCGGACCTTGATCCCCTCCCCGCCCCGATCCGCGGGAGCGACCTGACAAAGGGGGCCGTGGAGGTCGCCATCGCGAGGATCCAGGGGTTCTGGCCGCGATCGGCGCCGAGCGGCGCCAGCGTGCGGGCGCTGCGGGGCTGGCTTTTCGGCAGGGAGACCGGGAAGGGCAGCTGAACGGACTGAACGGACATGGTGGGGAGTGAACGGCTCGGTTCTCGGTTGGCAGCGTTTTTTCGTTTGTGCTAGAGTACACGGCGGGATCTTGTCCGTGGAGTAGTCCCGCGCGGGGATCAGCTCCCGTCCTTTGTTGACTCCTCGTCCTCCAGCGACCGCGCAGTCGACGCGGCCTCGTCGTCCCCGATCGTCGCCCTGGCGCTCACCAGCGCCAGGCTGACGGCATCCGACGCCCCGTCCTCGTCCTCGTCGCCCGTCACGCTGACGGTTTCCACGCGGATGCGCTTCTCCGCGGGGGCGGGGTCGGCAAAGGGCGGGCGGAGGAGCTCGTCGCAGGACGAGACGGAGGGTATCTCGGTGCCGGAGATGAGGAGGGGGAGGGGGACGGGGTGGTTGCCGGGGCGGACGGCGAGGGCGACGTCAAAGGCGGCGGCGTGCGCGGCCTCGAGCTCTGCGGGAGGCGGGAAGGTCAGAACGGAGACCGAGCTTGCGGGAGAGAGGACGCACCTTTGACGTTGTCAGAGACGAAGAGGATCTTGCCGTCGATCCCGAGGTCAGCGCGGATCTTTTCGTAGCTCGCCTTCTCCAGCTTGGGCCCGATCGACGTGTCGTAGTGGCCCTTGATGTAGGGCAGCAAATCGCCGTGGTTCGAGAAGCCGAAAATCAGCTTCTGGCCCAGGATCGAGCCCGACGAGTAGATGTAGATGGGCACGAACCCCTTGAGTGCCTTAAACAGGCGGACCACGTCGTCGTAGATGCTGCGGCGACCGTCAACCATGCGTCTCCGCCCCAACCGCGGCAGAAGGACCCACAAGCCCTGGATGTCGCCAGCTTCGTACCCCTCCTTCCACATCTCGCCCTGGAGCGTCTTCAGCGCCCCGCCCTTCCGGTCCCACGACATCTGCCACCGGACGTTGGCCTCGAGCCCGTCCCTCGCGTCATCGCCGTCCCCGTCGGGGATCTGCGGCGCCTGCTTCAGCCGCTCGTCCGACGACGCGGCGTCGGCCCGTGCCAGGTCCCTCAGCGCGGTTTTGTGGTGTCCGAACGCCTCGTCCCCCCAGTGCGCGTCGATGTACGGGCGGAGGTTGCGCTCTACGTACGGGAACAGGTTCTCGTGCACGAACGACAGCGGACACAGCGTGCCCTCGATGTCGAGCACGAGCGCCGAATACGTCGGGTCGGGCGGGCCGGCATCGCTCGACGCCGAGGGGGCCACGGCGGACGACGTCGAGGGCTTGCGCTTCGTGCCCTTCGGCGCCTGCGACATCGTGGAGCGCGGATGGCCTCAGACGCGTCGCCGAGACGCGGTAGACCCTGCGAGACGCGTGTCGTTGGGGGCAAGCCGAGGAGGGCGATTGGCAACGTTGCCAAGCCGTCAGCTCTTTCACATCCGCTACGGGAGAGACCACATGATTCGCTACGGGAGGGAGAAGCTGAATGGCTCACCATCACGTTTCTCACTACTACAATTCAAGCACCTTGCTTGGCGACCAGCGCCGCCTTCTTCGCCTTCGCCTCTCGCCAAAGCACGGCCGCCTCAACCCACGCGATCATCCCCGCAGCCAGCATCGTGAAGCCGCCGAAGAGCTGCATTGGCAGGTAGTTGGTCGTCCGCGCCCCGTCCGGGGCGAACACCGAGTTGGCATCAAAGAGCGCGCCGGAGATGACGGGTCCCGTGAGGCCGCCGAACGAGCACCAGGCAAAGACGAGGCCGAGCGCTGATGCGTACTGCTTTGGAAAAGCCTCCGCCACCACCACGGGGAAGTATCCAAGATATCCTCCTGCGGCCACGAGACCAAATGCCACTGCAAAAGTCATAAGGGAGCCAAGATTTTTGGAAAACGGCCAGATCAGCAGCTGGCACAGGGCTCCGAGAGTAATTGCGGCTGCAAAGTTCGGTGACGCGCCGAACCAGCGGGCCAGCGGCGCTTGGATTGGACGGAAGAGCAGGGCTGCGCCGTTCATGACCCCGACGAGCAACGAGCCGATGTTGGTCGCGAGCCCGAGGTCCGAGGCGTACTGCGGCAAGTAGTACTGGACGAAAGGAAGATCAGATTGGTTGGAAGTCAGCTCCCGCAATGGAATCTCACCGTCGGAACGTAGTATCCAAAAGTGACGACGAGCCCGACGCCACTCAAGAGCCAGTAGTGGATCGAGCGGAAGAAGCTGGTGTCGATGAACGGCCCCCGCTTCGCCTTCGGCATCCCGGTGTCCTTGGGTTTCAGAACCCACGTGCACAGCGAAAGCACGACGAAACCCATAGCCGCAAGGATCCGGTAAGTCCAGCGGAAGTCGATTCCATCGAGGAGGGCCTGGATAACCTGCGGCCAGATAAATCCGCCCACCCCTGAGCCCATGCCTGCCAAGCTGATCGCCAGGGTGCGGCGCGTGGTCCACCAGGTCACCAGGACGCCACTAGCCGGGATATACAAGCATGCGACTCCGAGACCGTACAGCACGCCTTGGGAGAGGTACAGCTGCCACAGGGCGGTCGTGAAAGACGACAGGAGCATGCTTATGGTGAAGAGCAGGGTCCCTGCGGCCAGGACGCGTTGGTGGCCCCACAGATCCGAGACCCGACCGACGAGGACGCCGAGGACAGTACAGGAAGCGTAGGCGATCGACCCGACCCACGCGAGCTCCTTCTGCGTGGCATCACCGAAAGTCCCGTGTGTGTAGAAGTATCTTTGCCATATGCCTCCAGCAAAGATCGTTCCCCAGCCGAAGAGCGAGGCGGTGAAACTCGCGGCGACGATCGCCCACGCCCACGGCGGTTCTTTTTCCGGCGGTGGAGCAGCGGGAGTCGCGGCACCGTCGATGTCCAGCTCGTCCGTGAGCTTCCCTTGCTCGTCCTTTGCCTGACCTCCGGCGACGTCGGCCGCATTGTAGTCCGTGGCCGACGCGTCCGCGCACTTCACCGCATCGTCCTTGGAGCCGCCCTCCTCGACGGTCGAAGAGCTATCGGTGCCGTTCCCCGCGTCCTCGGCATCGTGCGAGCCCGGGAGCGCCGGCTTTGACTTGCTCGAGTCGACCGGCGACGAGGGCGCGGTGGTGTCCCCCACGCCCCCGACGTCTGCCGCCGACCGCGTCGGGTCCGGCGCGAGTTCGGCGGACATAAGTCTGTCCGAAATGACCGGCTCTGCCTGTCCGTCGCCGCCGCCGTCCATTGGGAACAAAAGTGCGTGCGCCCTTTCCACTTGCCACCGCCCGCCCCCGACGCAGTTCTCACTCCCTCCTCGGGCTCCTCTGCAGTCATCCTGCACCGATCATTACATCAACGGGTCAGCGAAGTGAGGCCGATTCTTTTCCGAAGCGTCACCGCATTACAGTCTGGGCCGGCCAGGGATCGATGCCCACGGCGCGGAGGAAGCCGTTCAGACGATCCACCCTCTCCATCGTGCAGAGCGTGCCCGACAACTGCGGATCTGGGTTGCTCCACAATCGTTCCGCCACGGCGCCCGCACGGGGCCACAGGACCTTGTCGATCACGCCGCTGTGCGTTTCTTCGGTCCAGATGCAGCCTTCTCCGCCGGCAAAGTTGGCCGGAGCGCCCTTCGTTGCCGGAATGGGAGCGTTGTAGGCGGTCGTAAACGAGATCGATCCCGTCCCCGGGTTCACCCATTGACCGGCAGAGAAGTCTGGATGAAGGCCGTGAGCAAACTTGCGGACATCTGCGGCAGTGCAACACCTACACCAGAAGTCTGCCACGGAGAAAAGGGTTCGGTAGCCATGATCCATGAGCCAACGGTACGAATTCAGCGACTTCCAAGCCTGGAGCAGCATCTTGCCCGAGCTTTTGGTCGGTATCACCGAGCCGTCGTCCGCGAAACCGTTTGCCTCGTTGACTCCCGACCCGGTGAGCTCGACCGGGCACACCAAGTCTTCCCAAGCAATCAGAGTCCGGCCCATCCTCTTGACGACCTCGGCGGTGATGAAGCCTTGGAACTGGCCCATTGTCTTGAGGAAGTCGTAGTCCTCTAGGTTCCGGCTGTGGTTCCACACCCATTTGTGGACTTCGTCCTGGCCGCAATGGAAGGCCGGACAGCGCTGGAACGGGCCCCGAAGACCCCAATCGATGAGATTCCCGATGACCTGGTACGTCTCGCCGGCGAGTGCCTGCATCTGGCCTGCAGGCATGGAGCGGGAAGGATTGCCGCACATGATTTCCGGATCTGGGGGGACAAAGGTTCAGGAAATCGACAAACCAAAGGCGATGGAGAGCACTGACGAGCAAGGTGGAAGATGTCCGTGCTGGCGGCATAGCACATCAGCCACAGCATGCCACAGAGTACTCAAAAGGGCACTCACTGGCCGGGCATTTCAAACTCCGGTACGACGACCACTCCGCGCTTCTCGGCGTAGTCTACAAGCTCGGAAAGCTCCACCTCGGAATAGACTTGGTGGTTTCCAGCTTCATCCTTGAAGCAACCCCGCTTCCAGAGCTCGCCGGCACCATCTAGGCCCGGCCATTGAAGGGGAAACGACTGCGAGTCGTAGAGGTGCAAGTGCAGCCGGTTGAGCTTGACGACCTCCATCCCGTCAATCATCCTCTTCAAGACCGGCACGGGCATGAAATGCCGTGCCGTATCAATCATCACTCCGCGGTAAGAAAAGGCCGGTCTGTCCCGCTGGACAGAGAATGGCCGCACGGCCCAGAGCTTCGGGTTCGAAGGGTCGTCCACGGTAACCATCTGCGCAAATGTCGCGAGGGCGCGGAGCACGCCGACGGCACTCTGCGCCGTGATCGCAATGTCGCCCTCCGCAGGGACGTTGAGGGAGTAGTCCTCGCTAGCGTCTTCCCACGCCGAACGCGACGTTTCCACCACGATGACCGACAGCCCGATGGCAACGACGCCCGTGGTGAACGAGGAACCCGGAATGGGGTAGGCCGCGAGCAGACGGCGCGACAGGCGCGCGATGGCCTCCGCGATGTACTCGGACGCGGCGCCTGCCAGTTGCGCCGTGACGAGAGGCCGCAACGCGATGGTGCTGAACTGCCGCGGCGCGCTCCTTGAATCGAACGAGAACGACGCTGCGGCCGGGTTCGGGATCGGGAAGAAGCCGTGCTGTGGCTCCATTTGAACGCGCTTTCGGAGCCGATGCGGAGGGAGGGGTGGACCCTTCGCGCGACGCGATCGGCCAGCGGGTCGTCGCCATCATCGGACCTCCGGCCTGTTCGCAGCCAAGAATCTTGCAGCCAACGGCCGATGACAGTAGAAAAGCAGCAACGATTGGCTCATGTCAATGAGCTTGTAGCTATGGCACGCCACATCTATCAGATCCAACGACTCTACACAACTCAATCAGCACGTCAGTCCGGTGACCGCGATCAGCATCGCGTTGATCGTGGTGGAAGAGTTGCCGCACGCAGCCGCCGAGGGGAGGCAGCTGCAGAACGCATCCCCTTTCAGGTTCATCGCGAACGGGGCCGTCACGTTCTTGGTCCTGCACCAGTTGTTGCATCCCGCGACGGTGTATTTCCCGGCGATAGATTGCACGGCACCGGAGCCGCACTGCAGGTCCGTCGCCACGTAGGTGTAGGCAGAGCAGTTGCTCGCCGGGTTCTGGAAGAAGCAGTCCTTGCCAAAGCCGTACGCCGGGTCGCCGCCGAACTGCGTCCGCGTGCACGGGATCGAGGCGGTGGAGCCGTAGTAGAGGTACCTCCACGATGTGCCGTAGCCGAACCTGACCCAGCCGCCCGCGGTTTTCGGCCTGCAGCCCCCGTTCTCGCTGGCGCACCAGGTCCAGGGCTCGGGCGCCAAGGTCTGCGTCGCCGTCGTGGTTGCGCTCCTGCTGGTCGAGGACATCCTCGATATGGTGGTCGTTCGGCTCTTGGTCGAGGACCAGCGGGTGCTCGTCATCTTGGCCGACAGGGTTGACGACGTCTGGGTGAACGACGCGCTCGTTTCCGA
Organism: Hyaloraphidium curvatum; assembly: GCA_025558095.1. Classification (NCBI taxonomy): domain Eukaryota; kingdom Fungi; phylum Monoblepharomycota; class Hyaloraphidiomycetes; order Hyaloraphidiales; family Hyaloraphidiaceae; genus Hyaloraphidium; species Hyaloraphidium curvatum. The sequence goes on from JAIVFI010000043.1 coordinate 161,809, forward strand.
GGTCGAGGATGTGGTCTCGGTGAGAGAAGAGGTGGTTTCCGAAAGGGACGACGTTGTCTGCGTCTCGCTGCTCGTAGAAGGCGTTTCGCTGGTCGTCAAGGTCTGCGAGGTCTGGCAAACACAATTCAGTTCAAGAGAACGGCTAGCAACTGGCCCCTGAACTGCTCACCGTCGTCGACGTTTGCGTTTCGCTGGTCGTGGACGTCGTCTCGGTGGTCGTAGCAGTCTGGGAAGTCTGCATTGCAACCGTCAGTCGGAAGGGCCACCGGGGTCCAGGGGAGGGCATGCTTACGGTGGTGGGTGTCTGAGTCTCGCTGGTTGTCAAGGACGTGGTCGTCAGCGTGGTCTTGGAGCAACTGTCAGACCGGAAAAATGCGCGCAAGCCCGGCAATCCTACCGTCGGCGTGGCCGTGGTCGTCATCCGCCCGATGCTGACTGATCCGCGTCCTGTTGTCCGGCTGGTTCCTCGCGAACGAGACCGAATGCAGGGTGCCGTCGGCGAACAGCACGCTCAGCACGGATCGGTCGCCGTTCCAGGTGGTCGTCGGCAGCGGCGAGCCGTCCATGTACGGGAACAGGAGCACGGTGTAGTCCGGGGTGACAACGTTGTCGCGCTGGATGATGATCCGGTTCGTCTGCACGCGCACGTAGCCCCCGTTGGGGTTGTTGTTGTCGATCCCGTAGGTGAGGTACGAGATGTTCTGCCCCGGCGGCCTCGAGTCGAGGAAGATGGCCGGCTGCGACGGGTCCGCCGCGTGCTGGCCCAGGTCCCGCACCATGAGCCTGGCCCGGCCGGCGGCGTCGTCGATGGGCGAGTGCCAGAAGTGCGCCTCGCTGCGCGTAGCGTTGGGCCGCATCCGAAGCGACGAGTAGACCCCGCGGCCGGCTGAATCGACAAAGTAGCGCGAGAGGCCGGGCGCGAAGCCCTCGGCCGAATTGATGGACCAGCGCCAGCTCTGCGCGGTGTTGTCCTTGCGGACGTTGTCGTGCACAATGACGTAGGGCTGAGCGCCGCGCACGAGCACCAGCGTGCGGATGGCAAAGTCGAGCGGGTTGAAGGTCAGGTTGCGCACCATGAGGGGTTGCTGCGCCGGGGGCGAGTCAGCCAGGAAGACGCACAGCAGGCGATTGCAAACCCACCGCAAAGGTCGCGTTGTAGGTCGCATCATACTTGTTCAGGTAGTCCATGACGCCGGGCCAGAGGAACGAGCTCCTCGGGATCCCCGTCGAAAACTGCGTCCCGGCGCTGTAGGTCGCCATCCCGTAGCGGTACGCCGCCGAAGCGTCCCCGGCCACCAGCGCCCACGAGCCCTGGTCCGTGAGCTCGAGGATCCGTCCGGGTGGGGTGGGGAAGTTCCCAGTGCGGTTGGGATTCTGGTAGTACGAAGAGGGCGACAGGCCGATGTAGCCTTCCTCCGAACCGGGATTCGGGAGCGCCGGGTCCTTGACGGTGATTGCTGATGGCGTCGGTAGTGTCAGCGGCCGCATGTGTTCGCGAAATCCCCCCATAAACCCGCATTTGTCGAGACCCTGTGGATCACCCGCCCTCCGACCCCCGCTCCCCCACCCTCCTCCACCGGCCGCACCGCGTCCGCCGGGCCCGGAGAAGCACCGTGCCGTGCAGATTCCCGGTCAGGTCGAGCAGCCATTCCGAATCGGGCGCGTCGAGGAAGGAAGTCTCTTTGATGAAGCCCGCATTGGCGATGACCACGTCGCAGCGGCCGCCGAACGCGTCCAGGGCGGAGGAGAACGCGCGGCGAACGGATTCGAGGTCGTTGATGTCCATCTTCTCGAACCGGAGGTCTGCCTCGGATACCCCGAACTTTTCCCTCAGCTCCGCCAGCACCGTCGCCGCCGTCTTTTCATTCCTGTTGGCGATGGTCAGCCTCGCGCCCTTAGAGAGCAACCGCTCGGCTATGGCGCGGCCGATGCCCTGCGAGATGCCGCGTTAGGGCGGCAGGCGCGCCCGGCGCGGGATCGGAGTCACCTCGGTGCCTCCGGTGAGGAACACGACTCGTCCTCGCACGTCGAACGGCATCGTGAGCAGGATCGCGACGGACGTGATGCGACGATCGGGCGATCACTTCCGGCGCACGCAATCCGCAGGACGGGCTCTACACCCTCACCGAACGCACGGGCGAGGATGCGCGCACGCGGCTGATTGCGGCAGTGGAGCGCGTGATCGTCGCGCCCCGCGATCCCGCCCGCGCAGCAGCCGCAAATCAGACGGATGCATCGAGAGTGTCCAGTTCGGCGCATGGGCGGTGGGACAGAAAGAGCCAGACGCGGTATCTCGTCGATCCTGCAAATCAGGCTGGCCGCAAAAGTGCCTGCGCCTCCAAGCGGGTCCGGTATTGATAACCGCGCGCCATATTCACAATGCCCAGCTGTGAGACCCAGATCGCTCCACAGTGGCTTCACCCGTGATGCGATGATGCGATCGACGCCGACCACCCGACATTCCTCGGGTTCGGGTTGCCGCGTCGGAGGCCCGACAGCGGCAATCCGACACCGCCCGCAACACAGCAATCGCCGTTTCGCAGCTGTTTGCCGGCTCGCTCCGCACGTCTTCCGGAGTGGGTGGATCACCGACTGATCACCAGTCCGTCCGACTACCCGGCCTGTGATTCGGCCTGCGATTCGCTCCGCTTGGCGCATCGCCAAAACCGATGCGGATCGATCCCCCAGAACGCGGCGTGCCACGGATCCCGGTTCATGGTGGGCAAGTACGCCCGCCAGACGTAGTCCACAAGCGGGTCGTCCGGGTACATGTACTTGAGCATGATGGGCACCGTGCCGCGCTGCCCGAAGCCGCCCGAGTCGTGGTGGTCGTAGAAGCCTAGGGTGGTGTTGCCCAGGCCGGCCGAGGAGGTGATCAGGCCCTCGGAGGGGTGGATGGCCTGCAGCGCGTGCAGACAGGTCTGGTACATGTGCGTGGTGATGAACAGGTTCTCGCCCCGGCGGGCAAAGGCGAACATGGTCGGGAAAAGGTACTTTCCGGTGAGGCCATAGTAAGCCAGGTGGGTCGCGACAAGCCCCCAGGGCGTCGTGAACCACTGCACGAGCCAGGCGATCTCGCGCTCGATGGCGTCGACCGAGGCCACCGTCGCGAGAGGCCAGGCAGCGGGGTCCGTGGAGTTGGCCATTGCCACCCAGCGCGCCTGCGCGGAGTTGTTGGCGGCGCGGCCAAAGAAGTTGGCGATGACGGGGTCCACGGCCGACTCTTCGCCTTCTATGGCGAGCGAGGGGAGGATCATCTGCTCGTTCATGTTGGTAAAGTCTGGAGCGAGTACCAGTAGTCAGATCGCGAACTGCAGAACCAAGCAGAACACGAACCTCCGTTCATGTCGATCGCGCGCCTCGGCCGGCCCCGGTTGGGCGTGTTGCTCGTGACGTAGCCGGCCGGTGCCTGGTGCCTGCCCCACGAGGCCGCGTACATCAGGTTCCGCACCGGCCTTCGCTGTTCGTCGGTCATGTAGTTATACAGCAGGTCGTAGGCGGTCGCGATCTCGCTGATGGCAGGCGAGGTCGTCTGCTCGCCGATCACGGCCAGGCCGGTTATGGCCAGCGGGTTCGTGGCGTTGGTGATGGGGTTGCGCTGGTTGATGACGACGCTGCCGTTCGAGGTGTCGAAGTTCTGGCTGATGTAGATCCTGGCGCCGGCCGACAGGAGCGTCGAAAGGTAGGCGCCGCGGGCGGCCGCTGCCGGGGTCGGCGCGATCCTGGGGTCGTTCTGCAGCCACAGGACGGAGGCGGCAGACAGCACCATGGAGAAGAAGCTTCCGCTGGCCTCGGAGACCAGGATGCCGTCGGCAGCAAGGGTCGTGGAGACGTTGGGCGGGGTACCGGTAAAGTTGCCCGCGGCCCAGGCTGTGAGTGCCGCCGCAGCCTGGCCGATTGCCGAGGTGTTCCGATCAATCGAGTTGGCGACCCAGCTGCTCATGGTGGTCGCGCCCCAGCGAGCAACCCTCCCCGAGGCAGCCCGCGAGCTGATCTCGGGCCAGTCCTGCACGGTGAAGAACAGCCGCGGGTGCTCGAATGCCGGTGGGTTGCGCGAGAGCACGCGCACCGACGTCGGCGGGTTCACGGCGGGGCCCGTTCCGAGCGGCAGGCCGGCCGACATCGAGCCGCGCGCGTCCCAGACCTGCACCCACGCGTCGGCGGTGACATTCTCGGGGCCGTTCCGCACGGTGACGCGGAATTGGTACGTGCCCGGCGCGGGGAGGGTGGCGGTGATGGCGGGTCCGGCTAGCGGGGTCAAGGACGCGGCGGCGCGCACGCCCAGGGGGTTCAGCGGCGGAGCGCGGACCGGCTGGAGCCAGAAGGCGGCGGCGGGGTCGAGTCCGGCGGTGAAGTTGGCGAAGAGCGCGACCTGCGTGGACGGCCCGCCGAAGCTGACGATCGCCGGTTGCGCCCACGCGAGGACAGCCGCGCCCGCGACGGCGAGCTGCCGCGCAATTACGACCATGGCGAATGCCGCGGCGCGAGCAGGGCGGATGAATGGCGGGATGGAAGGCTGGAAGTGGAATCGCGGGATCGCGGACAGCACCGCCCGACGAGCCCGACGGGGACGCAATTCGAGGATCGGTGCGGTAATGACGTTCCACACCAGAAGTCCGCCTGCTTTCGGGGCCCCGAAAATGCAATCAGCTTCTAGCCTGCCATTCAATGTTCTCGTCTGGCGGCAGCCGAGGCCCGTCGCGGCCGTCGCAGGCGAGGAATCGCACTCCTTCATAGCCTGGGCTGTGCCGTCGCCGGCGTCGGCGACGTAACGGCCCAGGCCCAAATCGCTGTCCGGCGGCACCGCCAACCGATTCGATTTCGCACCGCCAGCTTCAGCCTCAGGCAACACAGGATGACGAGTAAGCCGCGCCGCTACTGAACCAAGAAGTCGGATGACGACACGGAGAGCCAGCATTTGGCATCCCACTTCTCATCCCAACCTGGCATTGAGGACTGTACAGAGCTTCACCCATCAGTCGCCTGCCCGCTCTTCTGCGCGTCGCAGTTTTTCTTGTGGACCTTCCAATCGGCCACCTGGCACTCACGGCTGCAGTACCTTGCGCCTTTGCACCTCCCACACCGACTGAGTTTCGACCGTTCCAGTTCGCGGAAGCAATTGTTGCACATCATGGTGACTGCCAACTTCAGGCCCGAAATTGCGCCGAAAGCCTGCTTCAGGAGCTTCGGTACCCGTACGGAGCAGTCCGGGGAATGGCAGCAGGGCGCTGTGAACACCCACACCTGCCCGTTCCTTTTGTCCACTGGGGGAGTGCTGTCCTCGGTCGAGTACTGCCACACGGAGTGCACCTGCACCGTTCTCTTGCCGCAGGCCAAGCAGGGGTTCCGGACAGCCGACCCAGGCTTTCCGCCGGCCTCGGGCTTCACAGCGTCCGCGAGAGCGGGGCGCGCAAAGTCGGTTTCGGCGACAAACACCGTCGCAATCCTCATGGGTTGCAATTCCGATTCTTGGGGGGCGCGCAGCGACTCGGCCAACCAGGGCGCCGCGATTGTCGGCCGCATGCGACGCAGGGGCTTCGGAAGGGGGAGCCACCGCGAGGCTCCCCGCTTTCGGGCTTCACCACCTGGGCCAGCGATGGGCGGGCCAGGTCCTTTTCGAGGGCGAAAGTCTCGACCTGGACCGATGCGAAATCTTCGCTCTCGGTCCCGCGCAGCTCCGGGCCGAGGGTCGGCAACACGAAGAGCATGTGCGGCGCGGTTGTTCCGCGAAGGTGGGGCAATCCTGGAACCTCGCCCGTCTTGTCGGAACCAGTTCTCTCGTCCTCGCTCCGAAATATAACCGTGGATGCGCACAAGCTGAAGATCAATCCGAAATGCTCGTTCGGGAACCTCCGCAGAAAGCAATAGCGCAGGAACCCGCGACACACGGCCATCGACGTCGGCGAAGTGGGTATTGACTCTGTTACCGTTTCCAGGGCCGCGATGTTTGCCTCCAGGGCCGGGTGGTTGGCCACGAGCGAGGTCACCAAATCGAGAATCCCGGGAATGCCGTCCGAACCGTCCGGGAGCCGCTCGCAAATGGGGAAATCGATGCTGTTGATGAAGCGGCCATAGAGTGTGTCGTCCATTGTGCTATACAGCCGCCGAAGCGGCGCTACGACGGGCAGAAGGAGAACACGAATGAAGGGGGATAGCGGGGGGGATTCCTTTCGGTCTTCGCCAACTTCTGCAAAGCAGGGCAGCACACAACTCTACGGATATCGTAATGTACAGCAATCAGCGAATGCAATTGAAACAAATGCTCTTCGACAACTCCGGCTCCCATTCGGTGAGCCGTGAGCCCGAGAGCACCAGGATGAACGGCAATCCCGGGTATCGCCGTCCTAAGACCCAATCAGGTATCGCAGTCCCAATCACGACCATGGCAGGGTCTACGCCTTCCACGAGCTCGTCGCCGGCTCCTCGTCCCTCCACTCCCTCTTGTCCTTCCGAGACGCGATCTCGCGCGACCAACGCGTGAGCTCGTCCAGCAGCGCGCTCCGAACCAGCGGCGGGAGAACGTAGGAAACGACTGGATTGGATGCCAGCAGACGAAGCCGAGGCACGTGCGGCTGCGGCATAACCGAGGCATCAGCGCCGGCCGGCCAAGAGAAGAACTTCGAGCTGCCCACCTCGATGGCGTCCCATCCCACGGCGTTCCCACTCAGCTCCCCGAGCCTGACCAGCACGGCCATCAACAACACCCTCCACTCGACCCGGTGGTCGTCGCCCTCGTCCGCCGTGACGAAGCTGGCATCGTCGGGAGCGAGCGACACCGAAGAAACCGAGCGAGTCGACGACGGCGAGCCCGAAAAGGAGGCGCTCGCGGCGCTGGAATGAGCCGCGGCAAGCCGGCGCAGGGCCGATTTCGCGGAGGGCGACAGAGGCGCCAGGTGGTCGAGAACTCGCGAGGTCGCGCCGCTAACACCGGCGCAAGGTGGGGCCGAGGTGAGGCTCCCCAGTTCAGGGGGCCGCAAAACTCTGCGATTCACCTGTATTCCTCCACGATGACCGTGAGGGTTTCGACCAGAGAGGTCCACAGCTCCGAGAGGGACGGCCGCCAGCTTTCCTGCGCAAGGACCGGCGCGGCTGCCGTCTTCGAGGGCGCCCGCGCCGGCGGCAGACCGTCGCGAGGAAGAGTATAAGAAGACGTCGTCAGCGTCGTTTGGGAGACGAGAGGCCGCGGCGCCATGGTGCCGGGATGCGGTGAGAGAAAGCGGTTGGGACGGCGGGTGGACCGAGCTCCGCCGCACGCCCTTTCACATGTACCGTACCCGCGAGGAGCGCGGCTCCCATGCTCATCGTATATGTAGACAGCAAAAACAACCGGAAGCTGGGGCTGCTATCTATCTCCAACAAAATTGTGGATGCCAAGATCCCATGGATCCTTTGAGTCGTTCGTGGGTGCCAGCGAACCATAGACCGAGGGCCTTCGGGCCATGAAAACTCGCGACTCGCTCGAATAGCCAAGCGCATACACGAGTATAGATGCTGGGATACGACTCTTGTGCGAGTTCAACTGATGACGTGTGTGTTGTCGTGCAGCGTTTCATCTTTGCCCAGGCCGAATCATCGGGATACGCCAGTGATGACCTTACGCTCGATTAGCACAAGATTGTTCTGATACATTATGGTTTGAGGGAGGAAGCCCAGGTCCCCTCTCGCAGGCTTCTGGATGGGAGACATCCTGGGGCTAAGATCACCAAGATCACATTAGGCACCTACGCGAAATTCGCCTCTTGTTGCATCAATTGGTCCTCCATCATTCCCGTCTTCTCACACGCTAACCCAAAGATGCAGATTCATGGCGCCATTTTTCGCCACGGGGGCATTGAGCGATTTTCGCCGGCCGCAGGTCGCCGCATTCGGGCCCGTGCTGTGCTGCGAGAAACTCGCGGCCTCCGCAACAAATCTCGCGCCACTCCCAACCCGAGCTGCAGTCCAGTGCGCCCGTAAAAGAAGGTGGGGAAACCCGATGTCATTTTCCCGCCCTTATCTGACGCGTCGCGATGCCCGTCGCTCCCGCGCGCCGTCCATGACGCGGACACCGCCCGCTGTGGCCATCATCCCCGCCGGCCGCCCCCCAACGCGCTACATCGCCGCGACGCCCATCCATTCGCGCCGGCCGCTCGTGATGCGCGATACGCGACCGCCTTCTCCGCTCGCTGCCCTCGCGTTCTCGCCCTCGCCCGAAGGATGCGTTTCGTCGCCGCGTCGTTCATCGCCCTCCTGGGGCTGGCCAACGCTGCCCAAGCCAAGATCGTCCTCTACGTGACGACGCTCTCGGGTGCCCAGGAAGTGCCTCCGGTGACGACCGATGCCGTGGGCGCCTGCTACCTGGCCTTGGACGAGGCCGCCAAGTTTCTCTCTTCGACTTGCTCGACGAACCTGCCGGCCATCACGCAATCGCACATCCACAAGGGCGGCATTGGAGCCAACGGGCCGGTCATCGTCCCGCTCACGACCGCGTGGGATGGTCGTGGCTCGAAATTGGCTGCTGCTGATAGCCACCGCCTCGGCAGCACCTCGGGCATTTTGACGCAGGTCAACGTGACGAACGTTACGTCCGATGTGATTCAGGGTGGGCTGCTCCTTTCTCTCTTTTGGCTGATCGCACCTCTCAACTGTTCTGTTTCTGTGACTCGCTGTTGTCTTCTTCGCGAACCCCACCTCCCCCTTATCATTCGGTGCGGGCCTTCAGCAATCTCGACGGGCGATGCCTACTACAATTTCCACACGACGGCCAACCCCAACGGCGAGATCCGCGGCCAGATTCTCCCTCAGAACTCGATCGACACGACTTCTCCGGCATACGCTTACGCCTATGGCGGAGTTCTGACCGGTGCTGCCGAGATCCCACCGGTTAACACCACCGCCATAGGCTACGGGTTCGCTCAGGTACGTGGCCTCAAGTGCTCTGCTGTGCCCGACCATGTGACTGAAGGCTTCGCTAGATCAACCCCGTCACGAACAATCTCACCGTTCAGATCATCACCACTCTTGACAACATCACCCAGTCGCACATCCATCTCGGCAATTCCACCACGAACGGACCGGTTCTCGTTGCGCTCTCTGGACCCGTTACCGACGGCGTGATCCAGGCTGTAAGATCGCCTCTTTGGTGCCGCAGCGGACTCGAGCTGATGGCTTGCCACAGGTCGTCCCCCTGAACGCGAATCTGACAGCTGCCATCACTACCGGCAACGCTTACTTCAATGTCCACACGCCTGCTCACCCCGGTGGTATGTTTCAATGACTCTGCATCCCTGGTTGAGTCCTGACATGATTTGCAGGCGAGATCCGCAGCCAAATCGTCCCCCTCTCGTCCCTCACCGGCATTCCCGTCACCAACGGCACTGCCACCACCGTGACGGCCACGACCGCGGCTCCCACCACCACTTCGAGGCCCGCCGCGGCCGGAAAGGCTGCCGTCGGTGCCTGGTCGGCCGGCGCCGCCGCGCTGATCGCCGCCGCCATGGCCTGATTGCCGCTTGCTCCTCTTTGGTTCCCTTTGAGTTAAGTCGTAGTCTTTGAACGTAACATAAGGTGTATGTAAGCGGGATTGATGGAAGATTCGGAAGTCGATCGGCGGAAGCCGCAACAACGCCGCAACATCCGCTGGCTGTGCACCGGAAATCTGTCGAGCCATTGCGCGGCCAGCGGCGCGTCGGGTACCGCATCCACATCGAATCTCGCGTTACCACACGTCTAGAACGCGATGGCGTGGCTCATTGCGAACACGGTGCTGCGTAGGTGCCATTCCTGGCGTCTCCCGCCGCGGAATCCCAACCGAACCCGGGACCGCTCCAGTCGGCGTGGACATTGCGACGACCATAGGCTACGTGATTAGCGAGCAGGTCAGCAGGAATGTCGAGTCTTCGTCAGAGTCCCAATCGGATTCTTCCGAGTCGGAGGACGAACGGCGGAAGCGCAAGGCACAGAAGGCCCAGGCGGCCAAGGCTCCACGGCCTCCGGCCCCTGCGGGACCCTCCTCGGGCGGGCCGCCGTCAGCTCCACCGCCAGTCGCCTTTGCTCCTCAGCTGGAAAAGGGCCAGGCCCCCGGCGTCGTCAGAGGAGGCTCGGCCGACGTCGTGATCATCGGAGCCGGCATTTCCGGGCTCTCTGCCGCCGAGGCGCTCAGAAAGGCCGGCTTTCGGTGCCTGCTTGTTGAGGCTCGGGAGCGGCTGGGTGGACGTATCTGGACGGACCGGAATCTGGGGATCCCTATCGATGTCGGCGCATCCTTCATCCACGGAGCGAGTAGCAAGAATCCCGTTTACGCGTTAGCGACGGCAAGCAAGCAACCGGTATCAGACAAAGTCGACTGGGACAATTTCGAGGCTTACGACGCCAACACGGGGAGCGAGGTTAAGGAGAAGCTCCTCGAAAAGGCGTACGACGAAACCGTCAAGGCCCTGAAGAAGGTGCATCTCGTTTCGCCCGACAGCGTGTTCAATAGGCTCCGTTTCGGGCTCCTAACTTCTCCGCTACCTTCTATCCCAGGCCCGAGAGGCGGCCAAGAAGCTGTCGTCCGACATTTCCATCGCCGACGCTCTCGGCCGCGCCGGCGTCAAACTCGACCCGCTGATGTCCTTCTATCTCGACATGGAGATCTCCTCCGACTACGCTGCCCCCCTGTCGGACCTCTCCATGCTCAACTTTGACCGCGACGACGAGTTTTCCGGCGGTGACCGGATCCTCCCGGCTGGTTACGATCGAATCGCGGTGGAAGTCGCGAAATCCGCGCAGGCGGACATTCGGTACCTTCAGGAGGTCCGCACTGTGAGGCAGACAGCGGCAGGTGTGGAGGTGATCACGGCTGGAGGGATAGTGTACTCGGGTGCTGCGGCCATCTGCACGGTGCCCCTGGGGGTTCTGAAGGCGGGAACGATCGCGTTCGGTGCGTATCTCCCGCTACACTCCAGTAATCTCAAGGCTGACGGTGCCCATCCGCGCACAGAGCCACCGCTTCCTGCCGACAAGGTGCAGGCGCTGTCGATCATGAAGATGGGCGTCTTGGGCAAGATGGTGATGAGCTGGCCTGCTGGTAGCAAGCCGTTTTGGGACCCCAAGCTGGACTGCCTTTCCTTCGTCTCCGGCGCACCGAACGTGCCGAACCTCTGGTTCAACGCCTCCAAGGGAGGCAAGTTCAACCGGCCCGTGCTGATCGGTTTTGCCTACGGCAGCGCGGCAATCGCCATGGAAGACACAGCGCAAAAGGTTTGCGCACACGAACCGCACTAGGAGCACTCTGACGTCTTTCAACTCCCAGACCGCCCTCGTCGCCTCGATCGTCGCCATGTTCCGCCGCGCGTACGGGTCCAAGATCGCCGATCCCGAGGCCGTTTTCTGCACGGCATGGCACGATGACCCCCTCTCCCGTGGTTCGTACTCGATCCCCGCCGTTGGCTACACCAAGAGGGTCAACGACGCCCTGTCGGCGGCGCACGGGAGGGTGCTGTTTGCGGGCGAGCACACGTCGGACCAGTACCGTGCGACGGTGCATGGGGCGATCCTGGAGGGGAGGCGGGCGGCGGCGGAGGTGGCGAGGATACTGCCGAGGAAGTGAGGCTCAGTTGCGAAGGCAGTCACGAGGTGTATCGCTCTACTGTATTCCCTCTCTATGATCGTTCCTACTTGCTGACTGTAGCCGCCGCCCGGATGTCCGCGATCCTCTTGTGGGCTTCGTCGAAGAAGTTTGTCCCCGTGCTGACTCGCGAGATGAGCCCCTCGAAGTCATACGGGTCCAGGTACTTCCTCATCTGGCCGCCTTCACCCGAAACCACGATCCCCGCGCCCCTCAGGTCCTCGTCCTCGATGCACGCCACGAACGCGTCCACGACGGCCTGAATCGGCGTCCACCCGGCCTCCATGGTCAGCAGCTCCTCCGAGAACGGGTTGTCCGCCTCGAGCATCGGCGTGAGCACCCATCCCGGGCACACGCTGTTGCACCGGATCGGCGACTTTGCCAGTCCGGCCTCGGCGGCGCGCACTTCGAGCAGCCCCTGAAGCCAGTTCGTGAACATGAGCACGCCCGCCTTGGCCAAAGCGTAGCCGACGTAGGGGCCCCCGTTGACCACGTGGAAGGCCCCGTGCAGGCCCGCGGTGGAGGAGGTGGCGACGAAGACGCCCTCGGTGCCGGCCGAGAGCCAGTGGTTGGCGGCGAGCTTGCCGAGGAGTATCGTGCCGTGCAGGTTCCCGGTCAGGTCGAGCAGCCATTCCGAATCGGGCGCGTCGAGGAAGGAGGTCTCCTTGATGAAGCCCGCATTGGCGATGACCACGTCGCAGCGGCCGAACGCGTCCAGGGCGGAGGAGAACGCGCGGCGGACCGATTCGAGGTCGTTGATGTCCATCTTCTCGAAGCGGAGGTCCGCCTCGGACACTCCGTACTTGTCCCTCATTTCCGGAAGCACCGCCGCCGCCGTCTTTTCATTCCTGTTGGCGATGGTCAACCTCGCGCCCTTCGAGAGCAGCCGCTCGGCGACGCCGCGGCCGATGCCCTGGGAGACGCCGCGTCAGGGCGGCAGGTGCGCCCGGCGCGGGATCGGAGCCACCTCGGTGCCTCCGGTGAGGAACACGACGCGTCCTCGCACGTCGAACGGCATCGCGAGCAGGATCGACGACGGATGTGGGCGACGATCGGGCGATCACTTCCGGCGCACCCGCGCAGCAGCCGCAATCAGCCGGACTGCGTGCTCGAGAGCGCCTAGTTCGGCGCATGGGCGGTGGGACAAAAAGAGCCGGGCGCGGTATCTCGTCGATCCTGCAACTCAGACTGGCCGCGAAATTGCCCTCCACTCCAAGCGGGTCTGGTGTTGATAACCGCGCGCCATACTCACAATGCCCAGCCGTGAGACCTAGATCGCTCCACGGTGGCTTCACCCGTGATGCGATGATGCGATCCACACCGACCGTCCGACATTCCTCGGGTTTGGGTTGCCGTCGGCGGCGAGTCGGAGACCCGACAGCGGCAACCCGACACCGCCCGCAACACAGCAATCGCCGTTTCGCAGCTGATTGCCGGCTCGCTCCGCACGTCTTCCGGAGTGGGCGGATCACCCATTGATCGCCAGTCCGTCCGACTCCCCGGCCTGCGATTCGGCCTGCGATTCGCTCCGCTTGGCGCATCGCCAAAACCGATGCCGTAGTGGCAAGTGTCGCCGTTTGCCGCCGTCGCCCGATCGGGCCGAGCCCATCAGCCGGCCGTCCCGACCTGCCGCATCGCCCATCGCGCCTCGCCGCAAACTCGCCGCCCAACACCGCGATGCGCCTGCCCGCAATCGTCTTCGCCTTCGGGCTGCTCGCCGCGCTGGCGCCCACCCGCGTCCTCCCCGGCGGCGCTCTCGCTGCGCCGCTCGAGATGGCGCCGGCCGAGCAGCCCGCACTGTTCGCGAGGAGGGAGGGGTCGTCGGGCGGCGGGAGCGAGTCGGGCGGAGGCGGCGGCGGAGGAGGAGGAGGAGGCGGTAGCGGCGGTGGCGGCAACGACGCCACGACCGAAACGGTGCGTTTCTCCAGGTCGACGTCTCGTCATGGCCTGAACCCGCCCCGCCCTCCAGAAGTCTGAGGCCACCGAAACCAAGTCCGAGGCCACCGAGACCAAATCAGAAGCCACGGAGACCAAGTCCGCGGAGGCCACCGAGACCAGGGGCCGCGGGCCCGAGCCGACCGAGAGCGAGACGCACAGGTCGGGCAGCACGAGCAGGACCAGCAGGACGACCCGCACGAGCCGTTCCACGAGCCGCACGACCCGGACGACCCGCTCTTCGTCCAAGAAGAGCACGAAAAAGACGGTGCGTTGCTCTTGCGTAGGCAGCTCCTTCATGTGCTGACCCGCCCGTCCAGACCAGGACCTCGTCAAAGACCTCGTCCAAGTCCACGAGGAAGGCCGCCACCTCCAAGACAAGCTCCAGGCGGAGCACGTCGAGGACCACAAGGACCTCGAGGACCTCGCGGACGTCTTCGAGGACGCGGACGGCCACCGGCACCCGCGTCGCGCGCTGGTGGTTCTTCTAAGCTCGGAAGCTGGACTTCCTCTCACATTCGACCTGTATTTGCTGGTGCACGTAGAATCAACTTGGTCGAAGCAAACTATGATCGATTGCGGTCCAGCTGCGAGGCAGCCTAGCAAATACAACAACACCTTTGGCCCGCCACACCATGCCTATTTGCAGAAAATGTCCACGATCGGCTTCAGGAAGGCGAGATAGTCGATCTCGGTGATAGCGCAGAGGTTATAGGGGATCGCCGCATCGGGTGAGAGCGGGTACTTTACGTATGTTTTGAGCAGCAGCTCGGCGAGCTCCAGCGCCGGCACCTGCTTTGCCTTGGGCAGGATCCCTCTGGCGTCCATGTCGGCGCGCAGGATGCCCAGGACGTGCGAGACGTTCCACGCGTTCGCGGGCATCTGGTCCCGCTCGAACTGCTCGAAGTCCTCCCTCGACTTGAAGCAGCGGCACCGGTACACGGCCGAGAACCGGAGCTCGTCCTCGGGGTACGTCGCCATCACCTTGCCGTCGCTCTTGACGTCCCAGAAGTGCTCGCCGCCTTCGTTGCGGTACTCGAGGGTGTTGCGTGCCACGCGGGGGAGCACAGGGGGGAGGCGCCAGGGCATGTAGACGGCGGCGGCGTGGATGACCTTGCTGCCGTCTACCGAGTTGGCGCTGCGCGAGATGGGCAGCGAGATCTGGGGCTTGCGCGAGACGGGGTCGTTCCAGAAGAGGAACTTGCCGGCGCGCTCGTCGGTCCACTTGTGGTAGTAGGCCACGATCTGCACCTGGTCCACGAAATCCTCCTTGAAAAGGCCGGAAAAGTGCATCACCGCCAGTAACCACTGGGGCATGTGGAACCGCGATGCCTTGCGGAAATAGACAGCGTCCACGTGCGTCGCCACTGTCTGGCCGGGCACCTGCACCACGTAGTTGAACTGGAACGGATCCAGGTACGGCTTGCCCGGCGGACATATGTTTTCGGCGAACTTGACCATCTCGGGCGCCTCGAGCAGCCGCTTCGTGACGTCGACGTTCTTGTAGTCCAGGATGTAGTGCAGGAACGGCTGCACCCGCGACACCAGAACGTCCTTTTCCTCCTTCTTGGCCTCGGGGCCGCCCGTCACAAGGTAATGCCTGCCGACGTCGACGCGGCCGGGCAGGACGCATCTCGTTCCCGAGTTGTCGAGCGCCAGGAGTCCGTGCGGGCACGTCTTGGCGCCGGTCTCGGGATCAATCGTTGCCGGGACAGCTTCGCCGATGTTGTCCTCGACCGTGGCAAAGACCGCCGGCTCCTTGGTCGACGAGAAGATGGGCGAGGCCTGGCACGGAACGCGTCAACGCGGCCGTTTCCCGGGCATCGCGGCGAAAAGTCACCTTCCGCGTGTTCTCCAAAAGCTCCTCGACGATTTCCGGCGACAGGAAGTTCTCCTTGTCCACGAGAGTATGGTTCATGAGATGGGCCGGGATCGGAGTTCGGTCGACGAATCTGCCGATGTTGGCTGCCGCGGCGGCCGCAAGCACGCCGAGGATCGCGAGCACCCTCATCGTGCGCGCGTGGCGGACGTGATTGGCACCCCGGAAGGGTAGACAGGCGGCCAACGGACGTGAAGAGACAGGGTCCAGCCGAGTTGTCAGGGCTCTGTGGCGACTTCGCACACTCAATCCAAGACAAATGCAGCTTTCCTTGATGCGAGCTAAGAATCAACCGTATCGTACAAGCGTCGAGCGATCTGTGAGCAAGCGGAGGGTCGGTGGGCTTGATTGCCGCTATTCCTAAGGATCAGACGGTGCAGGTTCGATGTTGCCAACTTGCGAGCGGTGAAGCTTGGCAGTCGAATAATTTGGCTCTTCTCGGATGTAGTCCGTCGCATCATGGCTAGAGCTACAATCGGCCGCACCGTTCTCCTAGTGCGTATCTCATAAGCCTCCTGACTTCCGCGCTGTCACCTTCCAATCCTCAGTCTGTGAGGTCATTCACCTGGATTCGTGTTTTCTTCACTGTTTTCTCTTCGTGGGTTGGCACCGATGTGTGGGTATAGCCCGCGCCTGCGAGGCGAGGTCGGCGGCGGTGATCGCGACACAATCGCGACACGAGTCGACAAGGTCTCGGTCGTGTCTCCCGCCCATATCACTCCCGCGTTCCCATAAATCATGGACGCCGCGAAGCGCTTCGCCACGGAGCACCCGTACCTGGCGGGCGCAGCCGCGTCGCTCGCCCTCCTCGCCGGATACCGCGTTTTAAATGCCCCGCGCCCGGTGGACGCCACCGGGAAGGTCGTTGCCGTTACGGGCTGCGACAGCGGTTTCGGCAGGCTCGTGATAGGCCGGCTTGCGGCCAAGGGATACAAGGTGGTGGCGGGGTTCCTGACGGAGGACGGGATGAAGCAGGCGCTCTCCGATCTGGGAGACAAGGTCGTCGGCGTCCGTCTGGACGTGACCAAGCAGGATCAAGTGAGTGGTTACCTGGTGTACAACCGTAGGGAGTCCAATTAATTGGTTCAGGTGGACGCGTTCAGGGCCAAGGCGGAGGAGGTGTCGGCCGGCAAGGGGGTATGGGCCGTTGTGAACAATGCAGGCGAGAATGCCGCCGTCAGTGCCTCGTTTTCGGTGCTGACCGGTCTAAGACAGGAATATTCAACAACTTCCTCGCTGAGGCCACCGACATCGAGCAGGACAAGCTCACTTTCGAGGTCAACGTGTTCGGCGTCCTCCGCGTCACACGGGCTTTCCTGCCGCTTCTCCGGGCGTACCGCAAAGCCGATCGCGCGGGACCAAAGCCCAGAGTCGTCATGATTTCGTCGGTGGCCGGCCTGGTCGCCGTTCCCAGGCACGGCGGTTACTGCGCTAGCAAGGTCAGTTGCCTGCGAAAATCTTTCCCGAGCGGTCTAGATTAACCAACGTCATTCATCAGTGGGCGCTCGAGGCGTACACCTCCATCCTGCGCCAGGAGGTAGCTGTCTTCGGCATCGACATCGTGTCCATCAACGTGGGTCCATCGAAAGCTCGCCACGCAGCTGCTCGCAGAAGTCGCTGATCACCGACACCATGGCAGCCGACCTACGCGCGCACGCCCATCATCGACAGCATTCGTTCCGGGGGCACCGCGGCACCCGTGTTCGAAGCCAACCAGGTCGCCATGAAGAACGCGCAGAAGATGTACGACAACTCCAAGGATCTGCAGGCGGTGTACCCGCCCGAAATCGTCCAGAAGCACGCCGATCACTGGACGTTCCTGATGGAGAAGGGCTACGATCCCGCCACGGGCTGCCCGCTCTTGGCACCCGAGGAGATCGTGGACCGGATGATGGACGCGGTGGAGCTGGATCGGCCGCCGCTGAGGTTCGTCCCTCGCTGTTGCGTGACCCAGCCTTTATGTTGACCGATTTGTCGGCCTTAGGTACGTGGTCACGCCTCTCCAGTTCCGCCCGGTGATCTTCCTGCTGCGGTCCCTGTCGGACCGGCTCCTGACGTTGGCCGGAATGACTACGGAGAAGCAGGCGGGGGTGTGGCCGCGGGAGGAGTGGGTCATGGCTTGATCGGAAGTAGGAGAACCTCGAGGACGTCATGGGAACGGGGAGTCGCATGTTGGTTGCCAATTGTGTCGGCTGGATTAAGCCGTGAAACCGAGCTGGGATGTTCAGATGCAGCGTCCTCATCTTTCTCCATCGTCACGATTGCGGCAGCGTGGTGTATCGATGACTGTCTCACGCCGGAGAAGGCGGGATTGGAGGAGCCGACGCCCCCCGACGCTACTCCCGCCGCCCGCACCCAAAACAAATCTCCCCGGAACGACACGGCCCCCGCTCCCGCGATGCGCGGCCGATTCCCCCTCCCGCGGCCCTCCGCAGCACGCCACGGGCGCCGCGGACTGGCCACGGCGGCCTCGCAGAACCTGGTGGAGAAGATCGTGCAGCGGTACGCGGTCGGGCTCGCCCCGGGCGCGAGAGTCAAGCAGGGGGACTTTGTCTCGATCCGGCCCGAGAATGTGATGACGCACGACAATACCGGCGCGGTGATGAAGAAGTGCGTCGTCTGGAATGTGCTCCGGGCGGGACGGGAGGCTGATTTCCGGGACGGCGGTGGCTACCGCGGCGGGGCTCGTTTCTGCGCGACTCTCCCTCCTGGTCGCCAGATTCAAGGACATCGGAGCTGCCAAGATGTTTAACCCGCGGCAACCGGTGTTCACTCTGGACCACGACGTGCAGAACAAGACGGAGCAGGTCCGTCGTTCTCGGTGCGCAAGGTCCTCCCTTCGGAACCTGACGCGGCCCGACAGAACCTGAAAAAGTACAAGTCGATCGAGGCCTTTGCCAAGTCCCACGGCGTTGACTTTTACCCGGCGGGCCGCGGGATTGGGCACCAGGTCATGGTCGAAGAGGGTGCGTTCCCAGCGTGCCCTCGCTCGACCTTTCCTCTGAACCCCTGCACCCCAGGCTACGCCTTCCCCGGTACGCTGACCGTCGCCTCCGACTCCCACTCCAATATGTACGGTGGCATCGCCTCCCTCGGCACCCCCATCGTCCGCACCGACGCCGCCGCCATCTGGGCCACGGGCCGCACGTGGTGGCAGCTCCCTCCCGTCGCCCTCGTGGAGCTCACGGGCCGGCTCCCGCCAGGCGCGACGGGCAAGGACGTGATCGTCACTCTGTGCGGCGTGTTCAACAAGGACGAGGTGCTGAACCACGCGATCGAGTTTGTCGGCGAGGGCGCGGCGTCGCTCTCGGTCGACGAGAGGCTGACGGTGGCCAACATGACGACCGAGTGGGGCGCGCTGGCGGGGGTGTTCCCGTTCGACGGGGTGCTGGCGGACTGGTACTTTGCCCGCGCCGAGCGGATGAAGGGGCACCCGCGGCTCACGCCGGGGCGGATCGAGGAGGCGTGGAAGGGCAGGCTGGAGCCGGACGCGGGGGCGCGGTACGCCAAGCACCTGACGCTGGATTTGTCGACCGTGTCGCCGTACCTGAGCGGGCCCAACTCGGTCAAGGTGGCGTCGCCGCTGGCCGAGCTCGAGAAGAAGGACATCAAGGTTCGTTCCTCGGCGGCGTGGCAGACACCGACGGCTAAGCTGCCCCGGATCTTCAGATCCAGAAGGCCTACCTCGTCTCGTGCGTCAACTCGCGCGCCTCGGACCTCCGCGCCGCCGCCGCCATCTTTGCCGGCGGCAAGAAGGTCCACCCCGACGTCGAATTCTACGTCGCCGCCGCCTCCTCCGAGGTCCAGGCCGACGTCGCCTCGACCGGCGAATGGCAGGCACT
Source organism: Hyaloraphidium curvatum (assembly GCA_025558095.1). Classification (NCBI taxonomy): domain Eukaryota; kingdom Fungi; phylum Monoblepharomycota; class Hyaloraphidiomycetes; order Hyaloraphidiales; family Hyaloraphidiaceae; genus Hyaloraphidium; species Hyaloraphidium curvatum. Next base: position 181,052 of record JAIVFI010000043.1, read on the forward strand.
CCTCGACGCCGGCGCCCGCCCCCTCCCCGCGGGCTGCGGCCCCTGCATCGGCCTCGGTACGGGCCTGCTGAAGGACGGCGAGGTGGGCATCAGCGCCACCAACCGCAACTTCAAAGGGCGGATGGGGTCCCCGCTCGCGCAGGCGTACCTGGCCTCGCCGGCGGTGGTGGCGGCGTCGGCGATCGCGGGGAGGATCGCGGGGCCGGCGTCGCTCGAGGGGAAGAGCGTGCCGGTAAAGTACGGGATCGTGGATGACGGCGCGGCGGAGCCCGAGGCGGCGGCTGCGCCGCCGGCGGAGGAGGAGCCGGTGCCGGGCTTCGAGCCCGTCATCTCGGGCGAGATCCTGTTCTGCGACACGGACAACCTCAACACGGACGGCATCTACCCGGGCAAGTACACGTACCAGGACGACTTTCCCTACGAGCAGATGGGCAAGGTGGTTATGGAGAACTACGACACCGAGTTTGTGGCCAAGATGAAGCCCGTGGGTGCTTCGCGGCCGGGCATGCGCATCCCACCGACCTGACGCTCCCTGTCGAGCAGTCCGACATCCTCATCAGCGGCACCAACTTCGGCACCGGCTCCTCGCGCGAGCAGGCCGCCACCGCCTTCCTCTCGGCGGGCTTGCGCCTCGTGATCGCGGGCTCCTTCTCAGAGACGTACAAGCGCAACGCCATCAACAACGGCCTCCTCGTCCTCGAGACCACCGGCATCCTGCGCGACCTCCGCGCGGCGTTCCCTCCGGGGGAGAAGACGCGGCGGACGGGGTGGAATGCGACGATCGACCTCGTGAAGGGAACCATGGACGTGCAGACCCCTGCAGGGGCGAAGAGCTACGCGCTGCCGCGCGTGGGCCGGGCGGCGCAGGAGCTGCTCGTGGACGGCGGGCTGGAGAACTGGGTCAAGAAGCGGATAGCGTCCGAGTAGGACGCGCCGTGAGTGGATGCAGGCCGGCGTTTGCATGTGGAGGCGTCGCGCGGCCGTGCGTTCGAGGTAGATAGAATGGATGTATTCCCGCGCCGTCGCGGCCCAGCGACCGGCGCGACCTACACCGCGGATCCCGATGGCATGTTCCGGCGGCCGGCAGGTTTACTCCTGCCCGGGGGGCCAGATCTTGAAGCGGATGAGCTCGCCGTCTGGGTCACACGCGTCAGCGTCAGCGCGGGGCGTTCCGGGCGGCAAGGAAGGCAGGAGACCCACAGATGAACGGCACGGCGAAGAAGACCACGGGCACGCCGTAGATCCAGACCTTCATCCAGCCCTTCTTGGCGGTGTTGAAGGGCATGGCTGCGGGCGGGGGTGGGTTAGCAAGGCGTTCCAAGGGTGTCCGGCGGGGTCCCCCGGGGTCCGGGCCGGCGGAGAGGGGTTCCCCCAGTGCGAGGGCGGGCAGCCGGGTTCGCATCCGCCCGGATGGCCCCCCGTGGGCCTGCCCCCGTCCGTTGTCGGGTCGCCCCCCGCATCCCGGCCCCCCCGCCCCCCTCCGCCGCATCCGCCCCGGATCCCCTCCGCCACTTCACGAGAGACGCACCGCCGTAGTGGTGGTTGTTGTCGAACACGTAGGGCGAGGAGTGGCCGTGGCCCGAGGCGAAGCGCCTGCCGGCGACGCGCTGCGCGGCGCGGACCGACTGCGAACCGTCAGCACCGACAGCGCGCGGGAGCAACGACAGAGACCCACGAGAGCGCTGCCGAGCACGCGCGAGGAGGCGGCGGCGAACTGCGGGCGGTGAGTAAGCGTGCGCCACGCGGGCACGGCGGGCCGAGGGGGGGCGGGGGAGCCGCGCCCGCCCGGCCGGGGGCTGGCAGGCAGCGCGGCTGGCCCTGGAACGCACCATCGTGGCCGGCTGCGGGGCGGGGCTGTGGGGACGGCCTTTGCCTGGTCAGCAGGAGCAGGCAGCGGGGCCAGGCGCGCCAAACTCAACTCCACCAGGACGATGCCCACCCGCTACCCAGCTCCCAGCCTGCTGCAGACGTGACGTACATTCCAAGAGAATTAGATTCCATTACACTGCTCGCTTTAACCCCCTCCCGCTCTCTCTATCCGCGAACCCCGGATGCGATCGCGGCCCCTCCAACGACCGCCTCCGCCCCCTTCAGTTCGCCTTGGCCAGATCCGCACTCTCCTTCTCCCCCTCGCCGGCCTTCTCCTTGCCCTTCCCGGGCTTGCCGCCCTCCTTGGGCCCGTCGAACCGCTTGGCGACGGAGCGCACCATGAGCACGAACCAGTACAGGTTGAGCGAGTTGAGCACCAGGTTCGCGGCCATGAAGATCGCGGGGAGGGCGCCGGAGAGCTGCGCGCGGCGGCGCCAGAGCTCGGCTGAAGGGGCGGCGGAGGGAGGGAAGGGGGTCAGCAAACGGGGCGGCGCGGGGCCGCGGAGGGACGCACTGAAAAAGTCGTGGGTGAGGTACCACCCCCACACGATCCGCGTCGAGAAGAAGGCCGAGAGGAGGAGGACGCCGTTGACGAGCTGGGCCTTGCTCCCCGTCAGGCCGAACTTGTCGAGCCAGTAGTTGATGTTGAGGAAGGGCGTCGAGGCCTCGAAGACTGGAGGCGGCGAATCAGTCAGCGGAGGCGAATCGATGCGCCGTCGAGACGTACCGAGGACGCGGGGGCCGTAGTACATCAGGAAGGGCTGCAGGCCGAACAGCATGACGATGAGGCAGCCGATGCCTGCAAAGGGGTGAGCACACGACGGCCGGTTGAACCCGCGGAGTGCGACCCACCGTGGATGAGGAACGGGGCGCCGAACAGGTTCGCGTAGCGCAGGCACAGGATCGTGTCCCAGATGAAGTAGCCCGAGGCAAAGGCGGCCAGGCGGCCGCCGCCGGCGGTGTACCCGAATATCTGCGCGGACAGAGTGAGCCCCTTCCCATGCCGTCGGAAGCAACGCCCCGGGACGGACCTTGTCGGCCCTGAGCCCGTCGTAGTCGCCGCTGGCCATCAGCGCGACGCTCCCGGCCAGGATCCCGGTGGCGAACACGAACGACACGACCCTGCTGCGCCAGTCGATCTGGCGCGCCTTGGATAGCGCGGTGTAGTAGCGGCCGGCGATGCGCTTGCTCAGCGGGTGGGCGAGGGCCATCAGGGCCTGGCACGAGGCGGCGGTGGCGACGATGGTCCAGACGTGGTCGGGGAGGCGGCCGAGGCGCAGGGGGGCGGCCATTGTGGGTCGTGGAAGGTGGGTGAGGCGGGGCGGGCGGAGTGCGGGGGTTTGTGCGGGGCGGGGGGCGGCGGCGGCCCCTGGTTCCGGGGAGGCGGGGGCTGCGGCGGGGGCTGCGAGGCCTGCGGGCGCCCGACTGCCGGTGGGATGGGGGCGGAGAGAAAGGAAGAGCCGGTGCGCCGGGCGGCAGACGCGGACGACGTCCACAGGCTGCGTTCCAGTTGTTGGGGTCGGCAATCCAGGCGCCGACCGTCGACGACGCCGCCGGGCCAAGGGATTTCTGAGAGGTTCGGGGGTCGCGCGTCGCTGAGGGCCGGCGATGGCGGCGGCGGTCGAGGCCGTCCCCGCCTGGCGTGCGGCCATCGCAGCCGAGCTCGACGCGCGCGACCGGCGGGAGCGCGACCCGTTCGCCGCGGTGGTCGACGCGAACGCCGCGCTGTCGACGCGCCTCGGGACGGCGACCGCGCGCGTCCGCGAGCTCGAGGACGCGCTGCAGGCGCTGCAGCGGGAGTATGGCGAGGCGCAGAAGAGCCTGGCGTCGGTCAGGGAGACGGGGTGGGCCGCACGGGGGCAGCGACACGTCACCAGCTCATCGTGTCGATCGCCTATCCGGTGTCCCACAGCTCGGAGGAGTCCGCCAAGCGCCTGGCGCGGCTGCAGGAGGAGGTCAGCCAGCTCAAGGACGAGCGCAACGACCTGTACCGCCTGCAGGCGACAAACGCGCAGCGCGTCGTCGAGCTGACGGACGCCAAGCGAGCGCTCGAGGCGCAGCTCGCGGCAAAGACGGCAGAGTGGGGCACCGCGTGGCGCGTCGGTCGCTCCTCCGGCTGACCACGTTCTGGTCCACGATCCCCCCAGGTGCGACAAGCTCCAGGCCTCGCTGTCCGCCTCGGCCGTCAAGCTGCAGGACAAGGACCACCTCCTCCAGGAAAAGGACAACGCGATCCAGATCCTCCGCGACGAGCACCAGGCCATCGACCTCGAGCTCCGGCAGAAGGAATCCCGCCTCGCCGCCCTGGAAAAGGAGAACGCGGAGCTGCTCGAGCGCTACCTCAAGGAAAAGACCGAGCTCGCGGACAAGGTCAACGAGGCCAACCAGATCCTCGAGGACGCCAAGCGCGCGCGCGACTCGGCGCTCCGCCCGCCCACCTCTCCGGGAAGGCTGTCCCCCTCAGACGCCGCCGAGATGGTCCGCCGCAAGGGGTCCTTCTCCGTGCTCCCGACCCAGGCCGCGAGGAAGCTCACGGCGCACAGGGGCGACACCAACTGCCTCGCCGTGTCCGGGGACGGCAGGCTGTTTGCCACGGGGAGCGACGACAGGACGGTGGTGGTGTGGGACGCGGGGACGGGGGGGCAGAAGGGGATGCTGCAGGGGAGCGGGGCGGGGGTGGTGAGCGCCGCCTTCAGCTACGGGAACGAGATGCTGGTGGCGGGGGCGAACGACAACGTGGCAAAGGTGTGGACGCTGGCGACGGGGAGGCTCAAGGTGGGAAGCTGGAGGCGGGCCCGGGCCGACATGCTTACCTCGCTGGTCCGTGTTCAGCACACCCTCACGGGGCACGCGGGCAAGGTGTTCTCCTGCAAGTTCACCGTGGACTCCAAAGTGGTGGGTGCTCCTGCTACTACCGGCGGCTCGTCCGTTGATCGGAAGTGCCCGTCGAAGATCACGGGCTCGCACGATCGCACGCTTAAGGTCTGGGACTTGGCCCGCGGATACTGTGGGCATTCTCCCGCCGTCCACCTGCTCGGTCGCTTATCTCAATTATTCGACAGGCACAAAGAGCGTCCACACGCTGTCGAGCTGCAACGACCTGTGCCTGCTGGACGACGGCGGGTTCGTACGCCCGCCTCCACACCTACTCCCGAACCAACCTTGATCTCACCCTTCCAACCCGCAGGCACCTCGTCGCCTCGGGCCACCTCGACAACAACATCCGGATCTGGGACATGGCCACCGGCAAGCTCATCCGCGAGCTCACGGGCCTGCACTCGGAGCAGATCACCTCGGTCGAGGTGTCCGAAGGCAAGCCGCCCCCGACCGCCCTCCCTCCCCTTCCCAACCTTCCCTCCCGCCCCGGCAGACCGCACCCAGATCCTCACCACCTCCCGCGACAACACCCTCCGCCTCGTCGACGCGCGCACCTTCCTCCCCCTGGCGCAGATGTCCGCCCCCGCCTTCCGCGTCGCCGCCAACCACGCCAAGTCGGCGCTGTCCGCCGACGCGCGCTACGCGTGCTCGGGGTCGGCGGACGGGGGGGTGTACTTCTGGAACTGCGCGAGCGGGAACCCCGAGCCGACGCTGAGGGGGCATTCGTGGGTTGTGCTGCCGGTGCCGCGAGGGTGGTGGGGCTGACGCGAGGCGGTTTGCAGGGCGCCGGTGTGCTCCGTGTCGTGGTCGCCGCTGGGCGGCGCGAGGGTGTTCAGCATGGATACCAAGAAGGGGATCGTGATCTGGGGCGGGCAGGGGGACGCGTACGGCTGAGGGCGGATAGAAGGGCCGGACAGAAAGGCAAACGTGCCGAGGGCACGCTGCACGGAGCCATTGCTTCGCTGCTTGGGCGCGACGACGGCGTCGGCTCTTCGCCTCGCCTGAGGCGAGGCCGATTTGCGGCGCCAAAGGCAGACTAGCTGTCACGCCTCGGACGCCGACTGATCCGATCCAGTCACCCTGCGTTGTGCGGGATCGCAAGGACGAGTTCCTTGCCGGATCAACTCGGAGCGAGATGGTTCGATCACTGCGATTCGAATCATTCACGTACACTGCGAACTCTCCGCCTCTAATATATCTTGACCTTTGACCTGGGATCAGCACCTGCACCTTTTCTGTCCGATCGTCCGTCCGCTCAGAGCGCAATGGCTGCGGTGCCGGCGTGGTCCGCGACCACGATGGTCGGGATCGACGAGTGCTTCAGGACGTGCTCGGCGTTGGAGGGGTGCGAGAACATGCTGTCCAGGGCATCAGAACGCCATTCCCCGGCGGCTTGATCGCAACCTACCCGTGCTTCTCATCGTAGCCGACGATCAGCGCCTCGACGCCAAGACCGGGAGCGGCCTCGGCGATGAACTCGCCGGGGTTGCCGTGGCTCGTCGTCTTGACCGTGATGTCGATCTTCTTCGGCGACTTCTCCTGCGCCGACTTGACCGTCTTTTTCAGCTTGCGGAGGGCGGCAGTCTGCATCTTGGTGTCCTCTTCCTCGACCGAGAACCCCACAAAGCCCTCAGCGGCGCCCTCGACCTCGGTGGGGTCGTTGGTGCAGATGAGGACAAAGAGAGAGTCTCCGTCGGCGAGGATGAACTTCCAAGCGTTCAGGAGGCCGGCGTGCGCCGCCTTGCTGCCGTCGAAGCCGTAGCAGTCTGCGGAACAGGGAGTGTTAGCAAGGCATACATTGCTGGTGCTGGCTCGGCCAGCAGAGCTCTTTCTCGGTGGTCCCAGCGGGGCTCCGCCGTTGGCAAATGCTCGCGGCGCTGGCATGACTCGCCGGCACGGCCGCTGTCCGGACCGGCGCCGCCGGAGGCGACGGCGTCCGGGCGCCCCGCTAGGCGGGGAGGATACGCACACTTGACCATTCTGGCGTGCGGAGTAGTGAGGCGGCGGGAGGAAAGGCTCTTCAGACGAGGAAATGAAGTGGCGTCGGGCGATCCGTGACGTAAGGGACGCTCTTGTTGACCCAACCCCCAATCCCCTGATGCCGCCGCCGAACGCGGAAATAACATTTCGGCGCTCGCAAGCTCCTTCATAACAGAAACCCGAAATCGCTACGTCTGCCTTGCACTGCTGATCAATTCGTTTTGCGATCAGCCCAAGTTGCCTCCCAGGCAGCAACCCGTGCCAGGGAGGAGCGAAGGAGAGGCGTCGGTCGGTTCATCCGGCCGGTGGGCGTCGCCGCAACACTCCCAATGGCTAGAATATCATTCCTACTTTCGTTTTCCGGTGAAGCCTCAGGGCCCCGTCGAGTTCAGGGAGGCGGCGGTAGCACGTGTCAAAGGGTCTGCCGATCAAACAAACCTAAACAACGCCCGCGGCCGCGAAATTGCCGGCCGCGGCGGGCCCTCGCGCCGCGTGCCGGACGCGCGGCGGCGCTTCCGTGGCATCTAGGGCCAGATTTTGGGCGCGATGGTCGGCGGCGGTGCTTCGCTCGCGTTGTACCTCCTCCTCGCTCTTTTCCTTCCGTGCACCGCCCTGCCCGACATCAGGGACCATCCCCGGGCCGACCGGACCCTTGCTGGAAACAAAAGCACACACCCGGCCGTGCCTGAACTGCCGCGTTTTTCCTCAGCATCCCCGACAAACAGAATGGTCAACGCCGAAGACCGCTTCTTCCGCGACGCGTTCGCCAAGCTGCTCACCAAGGATGTCCCGGCCCCGCACAGCAACGGCGCGCCCACGGACATCTTTGCGAGCCGCGACGCAGAGCTCATCACGATTGTGCGCGGCAACGTCCCGATTGTGATCACAGCGGGCCACGGCGGTGAATTGCCCATCCCCGTCAACTACGCCTTTGCCAAGGGGCAGGAGATTCCGACGAGGCCGGGGCCGGTGGATGCCGCGGAGCCCGAGTCGGAAGAGGCCGCGGAAAAGCTGTTCGTGCCCAGCCGGAGCAAGAAGCATCTCCCGGGCTTCGAGACGGTCGAGGATTACCTCACGGACCGGATCGCCGAGCTCGTGTTCCTGAGGCTTGTCACACTGCTGAACCCGGGAGCCGACGCCGCCACGGCGCCCTTGATCGCTGCCCTCGAGAAATCCGGTCTCGCGGTGCCCCACCTTGTCGTTGCTAGGTTCTCCAGAGAGTTCTGCGACGTCAACCGCGCGGCACCTCTTGGGGCCGAGCACCCTGCTTCGCTGGCGGCCCACGAGGCTTACCATGCTGCCATCCGCCGCGCTGTTGACAGCGCCGTTCCCGGCGACGGCCTGCTTCTCGACATTCACGGCCAGTCCGTGGTGCCCGAAGTCGCCCTGCGCGGTACCATGGATGGCGTGACGGTCGCCAATATGCTGGCAAAATACGGGCGCGAAGCATTTGACGAGACGGCAAGCTCGCTTTTTGGCAAGATGGAAGAGTGCGGCCTGCCGATCGGTCCTTCCGGACTTGCCTGGGCCAAGGACGGGGACGCCGCCAAGCGGGTCGTCCTCGATGATCGCCTGGCCGTGAAGGGCCTGCAGAAGGGCAGGCCCGGCGGCGAGTACCGTGACCCTCCCAAGGGCTCCGTGGCGGAAGACCCGGACTTCATCGGCGGATGGACGGTGCAGCAGTGAGTGATGGTCTGTGACGGGACGAGGCCTGCCTTTTGACTGATGGGTTGCTTCTGCGCAGCTACGGCTCCCACACCGACATTGCGCTCGGCGACATCTTCTCGTACGACCCCGACACGGGCAAGAAGCTTGCCTTCGTCGCGGCGAAACCGCCGGGGATCGATGCCGTCCAGCTGGAGGTCGGTCGCGATTATCGCCAGGAGGGAGCCGAGCTTGGCAAGACCGCCGATGCCATGGCCGAAGGCATCGCCGTCTACTACGACCATTACCTGCCCAAGAGGGGTTGATCTTTGCCTGCACAAGAGGATTGAGTTTGCGCTTGTGGCTTGGAGACATTGGACGAAAAAGGCCCGGTGGCCAGGGGATTGGGCTGGGGACTTGGATCGCAAGGTGGCATGGAGATCAGGGAATGGTATACCACAACGGGGCACGAGAGTATTGCAGCGGCGCACTAGAGTCGCGCCGCTGCAATCTCTCCCCACGGGATATCCTCTACATAGCTTGTTGGATAGAAGCCACGACGCCGCTTGACTTTGACGCCCCCATCTTCGTCCGGAATCTTCTCGTCAATCTCACCCAGGCTCCAGAAGTCACCGAACTTCCGAAGCACGCGGACGATCTGCCCCTTCGAAGTGAGGGGCAGCTCGTCAGCCTGGAGAGGCATGTGCAGCTGGATGACCGTTGCTGCAAGGAAGGGTTAGATCCGAGAAACACGAACCGTCGCACGCCGATGCTACCTAAGCAGATGGGGTCCATGATCTCCGACGTGTCGTACGGGTCAAAGTCGGCTTCGTTCCGGACAGCCTGCGAGTCCACGCTCTCCTCGGTGTACCCTCGCTTCAGCTGCCTGCGGACCCCGGGTCCCTCGAGCCGATTTGCGTAAAAGGCGGCCACCTCTTCCTGGGTCAGTCCCGCCAGCTCGCCGCGAAGCTTCTGCTCCGCCCGCAGCTCAATCTCGTCCATTGCAGCAAACTCGTCCGCTGTGTCGGCAACGTCCTCCGATAACGGTGCTCCGGCGAGCACCGCCGGCACGGCATCCGCGGAGTCCATTTTGCACTCCTTGACAAAGAACTGCACCATCTCCGGATGCGGTGGGTTCAGCTGCTGCGCGAAGTTGAGGGCGTTGAAGCCCTTCCGATCGCGGTAGCGTGGGTCTGCCCCCAGCTCCACCAGTTTCCGCACCGACGGCAAGTTGCCTGCACGCGCAGCCCAAAGGAGCGGGGTGCTGGCAGCTTCCCCGGCCTTGGCCTCCAAATCCGCTCCCTTGGAACCTAAGTATTCCACGCAGCGCACGTGCCCGTTGACGGCTGCCAGATGCAGCGCAGTCGCGCCGTTGCTGCCGGGCTGAGTGTCGTCCACGGCGTAGAATTGGTTGTCGAGCAGGTAGACCATGCGCTCTAGGATCCCAAAGTGCGCGGCCTGGAAGAGATCGCCCATCACTGCGACCATGTACGCCACGCAACCCGGCCGGCCCGAAGACAGTGCGAGCTGCAGGCAATCGAAACCCTGCCCATCCTTGATCGTCGGATCACCGCCTGCTTTGTACAGCAGGTGCACGATTTCCACGTGACCCGACTTGCAGCCCCAATGCAACGGCGTCGCGTCGAGCTTTCCCGCCTTGAGGTTGGGATCCGCTCCTTTCCCTGCAACGAGAAGCATTAGAATCCGTACCAAAGGGCCAGCTTCAGTGCGCGCACCAACCTAGGAGGTAACGTGCAACCTCGACGTGGTTCTGCGCAGATGCCAAATGCAGCGGCGTCACATTATCGTTCGCCGAATCCCACTCGTTCGGGCCCGCGGCCCGGCTCTCGATCAGCTGCTGGACCCGGGCGAGGTTGCCGTTGTACGCCGCGGCCCAGATGGACATGGCCCGGCCAGACTCCCGGAGGACGCGCTCGTTCTCCAATCTCTCTTGTTCGCGCCTCCTGTCCTCCTCAAGCCGTGACTGCCGGTTGGCAGAGACGTCCCAGCGATAGTCGGCTTCGAGCTCCTTCAGCACCGAAACCTTGCGCTTCGTGCCCCGCGGTTCCGACTGCTTGGCATCCTTGCCGCCTGCGAGGAACGGGGCCGTGCTCGTCTTTCCAAAGTCGTCGGCCGTGCGCAGGTGGCTCGACGCGCCAAGCCCTTCCACAGCCTCCCCTTCCTCCGGCAACGCTGCGGGCGCAGGCTTCGTTCCCTCTCCGTCCGAGCCGAAAACGTTCTCCATCTTTGTCTCCTGATAAGCAGGTCCCTCGGAATCGCCATCCGGTGCGGTAGAGGGCGGCGGCCGGATGGGAAAGATGGGAGCAACGAGAGGAACGTCGTCCGGCGGCCCGCTTGGTGCGGGGTCCGCAAGAGCGGCCGCGATAGCGTCTTCCGGGCCGCCTTCGGCTGCCTCCACAGCTTCCATCTTCTCCCCCACGGGCATGCCATCGATCGCAGGTTCCGGGAGCCCCGGTGTGGGAGCCCGCTTCCTGGTCCGCTCCCAAGCTTCGTCCAGAGCGATCAGGTCGATATCCGGCTCCATGCCCAGCGTCTTCAGCGCCTCCGGCGTCGGCCCCGCGTCCTCCATCATGAGCTTCGTCAGGGTCGAGGAACCTGCCACCATGACGGGCGCGCTGACGGGGCCCGAGATCATGTCCTTGCTGACTTTGGGGCCGCCTTTGCGGTGGCGGCGCGAATCCTTCCGCTCAGGGAGCGGAGACGTCGCGGTAGGCGTTGAGATGCCACTGCGGCGCACGTCCTCACGTTCCAGCGGGAGCGAAATGGCATCCTTGTCCACCTTGACCCTCTTCCGCGGGCTGGACCCGAACCCGCCCCCGTCCTTCGACGCGAGTTTGGCCAGCAAATCGTTCATGCTCGTCGCGCCGAGCCAGTTGCTCGACGCCGCGGTGTCCTTCCGGGCCAGGGCGTCCCGCGAGGCCGGCATGGGCGCCGAGATTTTGGACTTGTCGATGCCCATCGCGCCCCGCGTCCTCTAGGCAACGACGATATGAGGACGACCGACGCGCGAGGCGCCGAACGAGACGCGTCTGGAGCGTTTGCTGGGCAACGGCGCGAGATGGAACTTCGCGGTCGTGGTCAGCGGTCAGGGTCGATCAGTCACGCATCCAGGAGACACGTCGCACGCCAATCTATTCTGCGGACAATCGCCGCCCGAAAGCTCTAGAAGTTCTTCAGGATGGCTTCCGTCAGCTCCTTCGTCGTGGACTTGCCGCCGAGATCGGGGGTCAGCACGTCTCCGCGGTTCAAGGTGCGATCGACGGCGGCGTGGATCTTGCTCGCCTCGGCCAGCAGCCCGAGGTACTCGAGCAGCATCGCGGCGGACCGGATCGCGGCAACGGGGTTGGCGATGCCCTTCCCGGCAATGTCCGGAGCCGAGCCGTGAACTGAAAGGCGGAGCGACCGGGTTCAGCACCGTAGGCATCCCAACAAGAGCCCAACACTCTCACCAGGCTCGCCCATGACGAAAGAGTCCCCCACATTGGCGCTGGGAATGAGGCCCAGGCTGCCCACCAACGCCGCAGCGCCGTCGCTGATGATGTCACCAAACATGTTGGGCGCCACCGCCACATCGAAGTTGTGGGGATCGCGGAACAGGCGGTAGCTAGCGTCGTCGCGTCAGCACAGGATCCGTGGGGAGCAGCGGGCGGGTACCAACACCATCGAGTCCACCAGCTGCTCGTCAACGTCGATGCCCTTGAACTTGGGCCCTTCGGCCTTCACCGCGAGCACCGACTCCCGGAACAGCCCGTCCGTCACGCTGAGCACGTTGGACTTGTGCACGATGGTGACCTTGGGGTTCTTTTTCCAGATCACCTCCTCGCCGCGCGCGGCCTTCTGCGCGCGCGACTCGCCCCGCTTCAGGGCAATGTCGAACGCCATGCGCCCGATCCGCTTCGAGGCGCGCTCGGTGATCACGCGATCCGCCATTGCCGTCTTCAGGCCGTCCGCCCCGGTGGTGATCCGCTCCTGCTTGACATACTGGGGCGCAAATCAGCGGCCTTTCCTCCACCGCAACAAGCGCAGCTTTACCAAGCACTCGGTGTTCTCACGGACGATGACCATGTCGACCGGGCCGCCCACCGGGGTCGACGAAAACTTGTCCGTGCGCGCGTCCGCGCTGGGGACCGTCGTCGCCACGGGGCGGACGTTCGCGTACAGGTCCATCTTTTTCCGGAGCGCCACAATCGGAGAAGAGTAGCCGGCAACCTTGTGCGACGGCGAGCTGCAAGCACTGGGGGTCAGGACGGTGGGGCTTCGAGGGGCGGGGGCCGCCACCTGACGGCACCAAAGAGGGCCCCCTGGCAGTCGCCCTTCAAGGCCTCGACGGTTTCCTCGGGCAATGCCTTGCCCGTCTTTTGGAAGAGCTCGAAGCCGGCCTCCAGGTCCAGGAACTTGAACTTCCCGGGGCACACGGTCTCGATGGCCAGCCGCGCCGCGGGGATGACCTCGCGGCCGATCCCGTCCGCGGGCAGCAGCCCGATGGTCATTGTCGAGCGCGATGTCGCCATATGGCGGACGATCCGGGCCTGCGCCGCCATTTGCGCGTCTGGCGTTTGTTGTGATGGCGTCGCCCGGCCGGAAACGACTTCAAGCTCTGTTCAAGCTCCCATCCTCCCCGCACCCCCCCGATGGCGGAAGCGGGCGCGTCTGCGCCGCCGGCGGGGCACGTCGAGTACCCGCTGCTGTCGGCGGACAGCGACAGCTCCGACAACGACGACTTCGGTGGGGCGGGCGCGCCTTCCCGGTCCCCTCCCTCACCCTCGTCGCAGGCAGCAAGTCGTACCGGCCAAACAACCGCGGCAACAAGCTGAAGCGGCGCGCGCTGGAGCCCGACCACGCGCTGCCGCACGCGCGCCCCGTGCTGTGGGCGAACCGCGTCGACGAGAACATGCAGGTCGGCCGCCCGCGCCCCCCGTTGGACGCGCCGTGACGGCCCCCGCAGTACTTTGCCCTGGACAAGAAGCGGCGCGCAATCATCAGCAAGCGCTCGCGGTATACGGACGACTACAAGCCGTCGCCGGACGACCCGTACGCGGGGATAAACGTCGAAGGTCGGGGCAGGCGGCGCCCGCTGGAATCCCCGCGTGACGCCGTCCGCCGCAGAGATTTGGGCCCTGCCGGACCGGCCGGAGGACGTGAAGCGGCACGCGCCGACCGTGCGGACGCTGCGGAGCAGGCAGCTCCGCATCATCTGCGACGACGCCATGACCATGATCGAGTCGGAGAAGGAGCTTGCAAAGCAGCTGACGCGGTTGACGGACGTGCTGCAGCAGGACGACCCGTCGTACCAGGACGTGGACTTTGAGCGGGACGGGATCCAGCCGGAGCTGGTGAAGGATGCCCTCGATTCGGCGCAGGTGGGCCGCCCGCGGCGTCGTTTCCCCTCCGGCGCCAAACATCCGCTCCCGCAGGAGTACCTGAACTGCGTCAACGAGTACATCAACCAGATCGAGACGGTACGGCAGGGGCTGATAACCACCTACAACAAGAAGCGGGAGCTGGCGAAGGAGCTGGTCCCCTTCAATCCGCCGGCCAACGCGGGCGGCCAAAGAAAGAATGTACAATAGGTTGCTCATGATTGGATACCATTTGCTTTGTCGAAGGAATGCTTGGCAGCTGCGATGCCGAAGGATTCGGGGGGTGACCGGGCGTCGCGTCGAACAACACGAGCGACATGTTCCCGGGCCTGTAGGGCCAGACCGCGGCGAGGACATGGCCGCGGCTGGCGAGGACATTGCGGCGCTCAAAGCGCTGACCGATGCCGAGGAGATTAAGAACCACCTGCGGCTGCTCAATGCGGACGAGTCGCGCGTCGACGCGGAGCTGGACGCCGCCCTGCGCGGGCAGGGGGACCTGGAACGGAGCCTGGAGATGCTGGACGTGCTGCGGTACGCTCCCTCGCGAGGAGGCGGCGTTCAATGGGCTCACGATCGCGGTGGAAGACCGCAGCTGGGGATCCTGAAGAACGACGCGGGCCAGCTCCTGGAGGTCGTCAGCAGGACGGCTGCGCTGGCGGAGAAGATCAGCGAGAAAGTCCGCCGGCTCGACCTGGAACAGGTGGGCCCTGGACCGCCTCCGCGGGAGCAGGGAGCGTTCTGACACCACGGACGTCGAACCAGTCGCGCGTTCGGTCAACCATGAAGCTGGTGGAGGATATCCAGGAGCTCAAGGTGGCCACGCCGGACTTGCTGGGTGTTTGGGCCCGAAGCTGACGTGCCGCGCGTGCCCAGACGCTCGTGACGGGGGTCGACGTGGCCATGTCCGGCAACGATTTCGAGTCCGCGGCCAAGCACATTCAGCGCTACCTCGCCTTCGATCCTAAGGTCATCGAGAGCCTTTTCGCGGACGCGTCGGTGGACAAGCAGTACCTGTCGGAGAATGGGGCCGCCTTCATCACCCCGGGCTCGCTGAGCGAACTTGCGGCCGGGGAGTCGCCGGTGGAGAAGATGAAGAAGGCGCGGGGCGAGCTCGTGGACACGCTGTCGCAGCGTTTCGACAAGGCGGTCGAGGCGGGGAGCGACGAGGGCATCCTGCGGTTCTTCAAGCTCTTCCCGCTCATCGGGTACCCGGAGCTCGGGCTGGACAAGTACGCCACTTTCGTCTGCAGCACCGTGGCGAGAAAGTCCCAGGAGCACATGAGGAGCAGCTCCGCAAGTGGGTACACCGCAGGTGCGGTAGCTGGACGTGACGCCCACCCGCATTCAAGGCCCCACCTTCTACGCGGACTTGTTGACGAAGCTGTTCGAGTCGGTGGCTACCGTCGTCGACAAGCAATCGCCGCTAGTGGAGAGCACTTACGGTCCCGGCCGGATGTTGCGGATCATGCAGAGGCTGCAGAAGGAGACGGACATCCAGGCGAACGTGATCCTGGACACTTTCATGGAAAAGCGCGGAATTCGGCGAAAGGTGTCCTCGGTTGTTGGTGCAATTCCTCATGTCGCTGAACGTTTTCTCATCAGCTTCTGGAAGTGAGCTCCTGGGAACCCTCCCAGCAGACCGCGGCCGCAAAAGCGGGATCCAAAGCCGTGGAATCGGACATCCGGGAGCTGGACCTCATTCTGGCCGAGGTCACGCTTATCAGCCAGCGGACGCAGCTGTTCGACCGCTTCCTGCACGCGCGGGCGGCGGCGGAGATCGAGAAGGTCAAGGACTCGGACTATGGCAACGCACTCAGCCGCACGCTCGACGTGCTGCACAAGGACGGCCTGGCAAAGACCAGCAGGTTGGACCAGCGTGTGCAGGAGCTAATGGGACACTATGTCGTTTTGGAGGAGTTCTTCATCCGGCGTTCGATCGACAAGGTGCGTGGATCGGATCACGCCGCGTCCTTCGCGTCCGCTGACAGTTTGCTGCAGGCGATGAAGATCGACGAGTACGAGCGCGGAAACGCCACATCGTCGTGCGTGGACGATGTCTTCTACATCCTCAAGAAGTCGTCCGCCCGCATCATCTCGACGGCCGATCCCGACAGTCTCTGCGCGATGATCAACGTTTTCGGCCAGGTTCTGGAGGCCGACTACATCAACGCGTTCCAGAAGCAGCTCTCCACCGCGTTTCCAAGCTTGGAGACTTCGGACTCGAAGATTGGGTTCATGGTA
Organism: Hyaloraphidium curvatum; assembly: GCA_025558095.1. Taxonomy (NCBI): domain Eukaryota; kingdom Fungi; phylum Monoblepharomycota; class Hyaloraphidiomycetes; order Hyaloraphidiales; family Hyaloraphidiaceae; genus Hyaloraphidium; species Hyaloraphidium curvatum. The sequence goes on from JAIVFI010000043.1 coordinate 197,044, forward strand.
CGTGCCTTTTCCAGATGATGCGTGGGTTAGGAAGCTCATGCGACTGGCAATCAGGTCATTTTGAACAATGTGGACGTCAGCTGCGACTACCTCGCCAAGCTGGGGCAGGAGCTGGACAGGGACATTGCCCGAGCCCTTGGAAGTACCTTTGTCGCCAATCAGCAGAAGATCGAGTCCTGCATATCCAACCTGGAGGATTCGGGCACCGGCTTCCGCCAGACCCTCAAGGTGAATCTCCCGTTTGTGCAAGCTATGAGCGCTCACGCCTCTCCGAAGTCCTGGCTCGAGAACTTCTTCAATCAGGCGCTGAATCCTCGGATAAAGACGCTTCTGCAAGAATCGTATAAGTTTGCGAAGTACGTGCTGACCGAGGAGGAGTACGCCGAAGAAGATCGCCTCGACGCCTTCGCGAAGCGAGTCACTTCGGGCCTGGACAAGATCATGGACATCACCAGGGTATGCTCCCATGTGCAGCCTGGCCGGTTGGGCACTTCTTATTCGCTGAACGCTGCCAGCAAACCTTCACCGACGCCAACAACCTCCACGTCATGAACCTATCCGTGGAGTATGTCGCTAAGGAATGGGAGCGGCATATCTTCCATTCTGCCAAGTTCAATCCCGTGGGTGCTTGCCTCAGCGTCCGGAAACGAGCGCCTTTGACGCAATGCTTACGCGTCTAGCTCGGTGCAATCCGTTTCGACAAGGATCTGAGGTCCATAACCGCCTACTTCACTTCTCGCTCACAAGTCTTGGTTCGTGACAAGTTCGCACGACTGAGCCAGATGTCAACGCTCCTGAATTTGGAGAAGGTGGCCGCATGTTTGATTTCCCTCTCGGGCCCTGTCTAACATCCCCTTCACACGCGCCAGCTGACGGAAATCTACGACATCTGGGGCACTGTAACGTGGCGATTAACCGTGTCCGAAGGTGAGGGAGCGGGCCGTCTTCGCAAATACGTTACTGACTCGGCACTTTTAGTTCGGAAGGTGTTGGCGTTGAGGGTGGATGCTTCTGTCGACGCTATTGCGCGGATCAAGTTGTAATCTGGATACCACTATTGCATTTATTCCCCTTGATGAGTATCACTCCCCCATCTCTCCGGCGTCGTCGCTGCGGTCCTCAAGCTGGAGATCGTCCAGAAGCTCCTCCAATGTAATCTGCGGGAAGTCGCCGTCCTCTTCCCCTCCTTCCGAATCGGTGTCCATGCCGCCCTCGTCAACATCTTTCGCCTTCTTCCCCTGAGCCGCAACGTTCCCAGTCTTGTAAAGATTGATCATGCCGCGCAGCTCCTTGTCCTCCTCGAGATCGCGCAGGAAAGCCTCAAACTCCTGGTCGCGCTTCTCCGCGTCCTTGTCCTTCTCCACGAGTTCGCCCTGGTCCACGTCGAGCGTCCTCAGCTTCCAGTCTCGTGTCCGCTTTCCGTTCGCCTTGCGCATCTGCGGGTACGACTTCTTGACGACCACAAGGTCCGGCATGACGAACCCATGCTTCCCTCCAGACTTGCCCTCCAGAAGAGCGGCCAAGGTGTCGTCGTTTAAGTTTGCGTTCCCCAGATCGTACGCCATGACGTGGTCACCGGGGTGAAGAATGTTGCCCAGGTGGGTCCGTGCGAGGAATGTGGTGGAAAAGTCGGTCGACTTCGCAAGTTCAAGGGTGGCTGGTTGGAATTTTGGGCTCCCGCCCGAGACCCGATCCTCGTACTGAACGTCAATGACGTAGTACTCGACCAAGTCCGTGGCACCGCAAAGGGCGGACACGGGGCTGTCCCAGAACTGGTTGGCCCGGAGTTCAGCGGTCTTGCACGTCGCCGGGTCGATCAAGTGAATGACGTTGGAGACCCGCGTGCAGAGGACCAGCGGCCCGATCATGCCCAGGGCCCGCACGAGCTTCGGAGGCAGACACAGCAGATCGTCCTTGCAGACGGGCACAATCTCCACCGAGTACGTGTACTTGAAGACCGCCGTCGACGAATGGACATCAGACGACAGAATCTTCTCCGAGGTCTTGACACGAACGGGCACGACCGTCTGAAGGAAATCCGCCATCCTGATGGCGTGAGTCCGTTGCCCGTAGAAGAAATCCAGTCCGTCCTTGGTCTCCTTGATGTTGATCGTGTCACGGTGGGCGTTGTGCTTCAGGATGAGCTGCTCCAGGAAGAGGAAGGTCCGCTTGTGGTTGACCTTCTGGCGGACCTGAACGACCGCGCGCCAGGTGTTCTTGGCAGCTATGCGGACGCAGTCCTCGCACTGCTGGTTCGCGACGACAAACTCGATGACAAAGATCTGCTGCAGGATCGTCGAGGCGAACACCTGCGACGAAAAACACCGTCAGTCGCCATCTCCTCCAACCACCATAGAACTACCCGCCTCCTTCTGGATCGTGAGCTTGACCTTTACTCGCTTGGAGTGTGGTTCCGTCCAGATGAAGCCCGCGTCAACGAGCCGAACCTTGGAGAGGCCCCGGCCAAGCTTCCGCAAGCAGACCGTCATCAGCTCCCGGCTCTCCAAATCCGCCTTGACCCATCCCGAAGGCGGCTGAAGGTACCGCTCGCAGTCCCGGCAGAAGTGGAGCGTGCTGCTCTTCGGGATGCCTTCGGTGATGTCGACCTTGTTCCGGATGCAGTCGATACAGGTGTTTGCCGGGTTGGCGGCGATGGGAACGCCGCATTCACAGCAGAGGCTGTGTAAGGGGGAGAATGGGGCCGTTTGCCGACGGAGCAAGATCCCGCCGGCCAGCGGAGAAAGATCAGTGAGCGCCCCAAAAGCAAAGCAGCAGGTCGGGCGGTGAGCAGAATCTCAAAGCCGACAGAGATAGAGGACGTACATCGTGGCCGCCGTTTGGCGAGGAGGTGCGATGGCCTGCATCGTAGCCCCGTTTGGTGTTTTGGGGCGCGGGCCGCGGGCTTATATGTCCTCTTTCTGAGACGCAAATTCGGTGCATGCGTGCACGCTGGCATTATAGCGGCAGCCCTCATCCTGGAGCAAAGGATTCTGGTGGCAGACGACCGAAATGAGCAGGCTGGGGCCCCGTGGTCGGAGGCCCGTGGCGGACGCGGCTTCGCGGTCCAGCACCCCGGACAACTCGGCGTCCATCGACGATGCCATGTCTTTCGACGACTCGATCGAAATCGACGAGCTGGACCAAACGACGGGCCTTTTTGAGGAACCGATAAACCTAAACGCGGCACATTCGTTCAAGAATCCGGCGTACAAGCCGCCGAAGAAGCCCCGAGGGTTGAAGCAGATCGTCACGGCGGAGAAGGGGACGCCGCACCCGGTCAACGCTGTCAGATGTTCGTGCGGATGGATGCCGCCGCAGTATTCACAGCTGACCCGTTCCTTCCGGCTCCAGACTGGACCATTGATGCCACGCCTTCGCTAATGCCCCAGAAGAAATACTGCGATCTCACCGGACTCGAGGTCGGTGCTCGCCGCGTCGTCTAGCGCGTCTGGATTGCTCACTTCCAGCGGTCTAGGCGAAGTATACGGATCCCAAGACGGGGCTTCGCTACCACTCTGCGGACTGCTACCTGTACGTGCGCAAGCTTACCCCGGCTCAGGTGCAACAGCACCTGGCGCTGCGCAATGCCTCGACGCAGATTCGATGAATGGTGCTGATTCATGTTGCTTATACCACCTCATGCAATGTACATTCCATGTTCGATGCCGATTTTGTCCTAGTAGCCTGGATGATGGTTCAACGACGTGCGAACTTCACCGTCCTAAACCTCCCCGTCCGGCATGAAACGCTCGTCAAGAGCTTTTCCGACCCGATAACACCAATTGATAACGGCCAATCGTGCGCCGAGCCGCGATGGTCCGCTTTAAGAACCGTTACCTCGTCATCGAGGTCGTGTTCCCCGACGGGCCCCACACCCTGCTGGACGTGCACGCCGGCACCGTGGCCAACGTCATTCGCGACAGTCTGGAGATGAATTTCGGAGAGTGGGGAGCTGCCACGGCCGCGATGTCCCTTTCTGGTCGGTTCATGAGCCACGTTCCCTCGCGAGCCCCTGTTGACGACGCCGGGACTTCCAGTGAAGTACTACTCCGCCCACACCAACATCGGGATCGTTCGGGTCGCACGGGATCATTTCCGGCTTATTTGGGGCGCCCTCACGTTCATTACGAAGCTCAAGAACCGGGACTGCATCGTCCGGGTCATCCACGTCTCGGGGACGATCAAGAAAGCGCAACTGGCCACCATACGCTACGACAAACGGAAGATCGATGAAGCAAAGGCCATATTGGAAGCCCAGGGGGTCAACACTACAGAGGCAGCCGCCCGAGACGAGAGGGACATTCTTGCTACTGAGGTGTAGCATCTACCGGCCATGTCCCACTCGGAACATGCTACGGCGAATCGCCACCGCCGCCAACGGAAGCGAGCATTCATAGGATGCTGCACCCGTTCTTCTTCTTGGTGCCGCTCTTGCCCTTCTGGTTCCCTCCTGCCATCCTCTCTTTCCTGAGGATGGTGTTGGCAGGGGCACAGATTGGAGGGCAAAACCGAGCTCACCTATCCCGTATCATTCGCATGAGGGTCTGGTATGCCTCCTCGACGTTCTCCTTGGTCTTTGCTGACGTCTCGATGTACGTACAGTTCCATTCCCGGGCCTGGGGAGCGTTCGCAGACGTCAGCCACGCGCCATCGATGTAGACCGCAATCAATACTGGCCTTGGCTTCGCCTTCCCGGGCCGAAACTCTCCTCAAGTGGGCCAGGTCCGCCTTGTTGCCAACAAGAATGAACGGAATCGTCTCGTCGTCCAGCACCCGCGTTATCTGATCCCGGAATTCCTGTGTGTCGGACCGTGTCAAGTCAGACCCTTGGAGTTTCCCGGCAGACCAGTCTTCCCACCTGCGTGTGGGCAAAGCTCTCGCCCTCGGTTATGCTGAACACACAGAAGAACCCCTCGCCCGATCGGTAGTAGTTGTCCCGAATGGCCGCGTACTCCTCTTGCCCGGCGGTGTCGAGAATGTCGATGAAGCACTCCTGGCCGTCCAAGACGACCTTCTTCCGGTACGAGTCCGCCTTTGTCGGGTCGTACTCCTCGATAAAGTCCCCGTACATGAACTGCAGAGTCAGCGCCGACTTTCCGACGCCGCCGGAGCCGACCATAATGATCTTATGCAGCGGAAGGGAGGAGGGTGGGGGCCGGCGGCCCCCGCCCCTGGAGCCCCCGGAGGCCATGGCGGCGCGCGCGGTCGCGGGGCCGAGGCAGCAGGCGCGCCGTCACGTCCCAGTTACGGGCGTCGGCTGCCCGCAGGAAAGCGCGGAATGAACACGCGCAGTCAGGGTTTGGAGCCGGGTGACGACGCGTTGCGGAGTGCAGACGCGGCGTGATCGAGCCTGCGCTGCCGCAGGTGATCGGAAGGACCGCGAACAGTCGGCCTCCGCCCCCCGGCATTGCCTGGTTCGTTCTCTAAACCTTAGTGCATTCTTCTCGAGAGGAAGAAAAGAACCGGACGCGTTCGACGGAGCCAGCTCAGGTTCTCGGAACTGTCACTCCTCATCATGGACCTGTCGGAGGAAGCTCTCGAGGAGGTTCAAGCGATTCGGTCGATCTATCCCGAATGGGTGGACGAAGAAACGGATCTTGGAACACTCGTGCTTCGACTGCCCGTCGCGGAGGCAGAAGAAGGTCCCCACGGATCCTTGCATCTCGAGATGCGGGTCTGCCTCCCACCTGAGTATCCTGCCTCGACCTGCCCGCTCTTTGAGCTAAGTGGATCAGCTCTGGACTTTTTGAGCCGAACGCAAGTCGATGCGTTGGAGAACGATTTGCTGGCGTGCTACGCGGGATCCGTTTGTTGCTTTGAGATGATTGAGCTGGCCCGATCAGCGCTCAAAGACGTCTTTGCCGCTGGTGTGCAGCCGGCAGCTAAAGTGGCGGCCAGTGTACCGGCCGCCAGGGCTCCGAGCTCAGGGGATGCAGCTCCCCTCGCGGAAGCCACCCGGCACAAACTCTCCCTTCCCTGGGCGATCACCGAGCCGGTCAACGTTCAGAAGAGCACGTTCGTCGGCTACGCAACCAGTGTGCGGTCGGAAGGGGACGTTGAGAGAGCCATGGAGGATCTCATGGGGGACAAAGCCGTCGCCAGGGCGACGCACCGGATTCTGGCGTACCGCATTGTGTCCGACGGCCGCGTGCGCGAGGACCGGGATGACGACGGGGAGGTCGGTGCTGCCCGATTTCTTGCCTTCCTGCTAAGTCAGTCCCGTTGCGAGAACGTGCTGGTGGTTGTAGTTCGTTGGTACGGCGGCGTGCACCTCGGACCGTTGCGCTTCCGGCTCATTCAGACTTGCGGAAGAGATGCGCTGGAGCGCCACGGTGCCATTCCGAAGAAGCAGTAGCTATGTACATCATCACTGGTGTCTGAATCCACGAACTGCTCAAGCAAAACGCGTCAGGAATTCCCTGAACAGCTTGGTCTCCTCCTCCTTCGACACCAATCGGATCCGGCAGCCCTTCTCCAAGAAGAACTGGGGCGCGCGAGTCAGATAAGCAAAGAAACACAGAAAGGTACGCACCAAGCGTCCAAAAGCCCGCACGCGAAGGATCTCCTTGGGCTGCCGCGGGAGGAGCCGGTCCTGGATGTTCGTCCGGAGGAAGATGGTCACCAAGAAGCCTAACACTATTATGGGGGTTATCCAGATGAAGTTGATGCGGTATATGTCCGGGTCATTTTTGCCGTACTCGGCGACCTGGAAAGTGGAAGGAGAGCTCAGGGGAAGCCATCGGCGCAAAAGTGGCCAGCTCACCGCCCGGTTCACGATGCTGTTGTAAACGATTGCGCCGACGACACCGCCGAGGGACCAGGTCGTAAGAATGATGCCGTGTGTCGCTCCCACGTTCTGGGCTCCGAACATGTCGGCACTGCGTGGCAGGGTGAGTTCGGAGTCCACCGTCACTCAACGGCCAGCGACCCACAGAAAAGCCGGAATGACGCCAAACCCAGTGCCATAGCAGAGAGAGATGGCGCAGATTGAAAGCACAAAGGCCCAGTAGACCTGGTTGTGGAAGATGGCGGGAAGGAAGCCGCAAAAGATCGCCTGCACAGCCAATGTGAAGAGAAAGATGGTTTTCCGACCCGTCGTATCAGAGGCAAGCGCAAGTACGATGCGACCGCTGAGGTTGAAGATGGACGCGATCGAGTTGATGATGACGGCCTCCTGTTGCGACTTGCTAAACTGGTTCTTGACCATATCTGGAGACGAGGGAAGGCGAAGTTAGACCAGCTGTCACAAGCCCACATCCCTGTCACCTTGGAGTTTCGATATCGTCGTAAGACCCAGAATAGCGTTTGCGAACAGCCTGCGAGGTTCGTACCCAGGTGAGTCGGAAGGACCGATGCCAACCGGTCTCAAGTCAACTCACATGTAGTACATGATCCGGAACTCGGTGGAAGTGACGGCGTCGATCAATGTGTAGCCACGCAAGATGTCCTGCAGCTGCTTCCGTGCCAGCAAGTCCTCCTCGGTGTCCATTCGCTCCAGAATGGCCTTCTCCTCTTTCAAGGCACGCCGGGCAGTCTGCTCTGCGGTTAACCCCCTGGATAGCGTCTCCGAAGAAGCATTGGCCACATCAGCTGAAGCCATGGCAGGCTGGATCGTAGCTGCCGCAGGGTCCAGCTTCGTGTCCGCCGAGGCCTGCGAGTCGCTGTCCGAATGGGTGCCTTGTGAGGCTGGATCGCCTAATGTCGCGAGTGCCAGTGCGGAGTTGTGGCCAGCAGCCGGAATCAGAGGGGTGACTGGCGTGTCCGCCGCCTCGGCCAAAGTCTTCCCGATTATCTTCTGGTTCTCCCATCTTGCTTCCCGGATCTGGCTCAGTGCCTCGGCCACGGTGTCCGTTCCGCGAATGGCTTTCTGGTAGATCTTGACGCCGCCGACCGTGAACCCCGGCGGCGGCACCCGCAGTAGCATGGCCATCGACATCATGATGACAAAGTAGGCACACCCGAGGACGACGAAACAGAGCACGATCCCCACAGATCGGATCAGAGCGGCTTGATAGTACGGCGCGACGATTGCACCGGCGCCGAAACCGCATACGGCGACGCCCGACGCGAGACCGCGGCGATCGGGAAACCACTTCTGAATCGGGCTGACGGGAGCGATGTAGGAGATGCCCAGGCCGCAGCCCCCAATGACGCCGTAGCCGACGTAAAGGAGGCCAATTTGCTTGAGCCAGATGGCCAGCGCCGCGAGGAGTTGGGCAGCAAAGTACATCCACGAGCCAAAGATGGCCGCAGTCCGCGGACCGGAGCGTTCCAGCCAGGGGCCGAGAATGGCCGCGGAGGGTCCAAAGGTGGCCACTGCAACGTAGAATGTGATGGGGGCGCGGCCGACGGTATCGTCCCCGAATATGTACTCGTCGACTGAAAGGGCGGGGTCAGCAGGTGACACAAATCAGGATGGGAGCGAAGGCGACTTACTGGCGGCATTGTAGCCGGACCAAGCGTCTACAGGTCGACGCAAAAGCGCAACTAAGCGTCAGGAGGGCACGGGAAAGACAGGAAAGGGACCCACAGAGAGAACCAACGCACAACTGCATGACGAGCGCGGCGGGGAGCAACATCCACCTGCTGAACTTCACTTGGTAGACCTGATGGCCGTACCACGTGATTCCCCATCGGGGGATGATGAAGGACGGAGGGAAGCCGACCCAGCGGTCGGCCTCGATCTCCTCCATGGTGGGGTGCGAGTCCGGGATGGTGTAGTGCTCAATGATCTTCTCCTTGGTCTTTTGAGTCACGGCTTCAAAGCACCCTTTGGTTTCCGAGGCGAAAGAGTGGGAGGGCTGCAGTTCATCTGCGTCTGCGTCGACACCGTCTCCCGAACCCGCGCCGCCGTCTCCGTCCGGTTGCGGCGGGGATGGCAGCGATGGGGAGCTGGACGAGCTCGGGAGCATCGTCCACGGTCGTACGACGACCACAGTGTCTTTCGGCGCCTCCGCGGCCCAGTACGTCGACACGCTCTGGCGCCCGCCAGTGTTGCGCGCGGCCCGGGCCGCCGCGTCCGACGGCGACCCGGACGACGGCATGGCAGCGGCGCAAAGGGCCGGCCGGCAACGCCTCCCAAGTGCCGGCTTGCAGCTTGTGGGCGCCTTGGGAGATGGGGAGTGGCGCGAGTGAACCAGCGGGCGGGGTCATGCACGTCCCAAGTCCGTCCTCGTAGGCACGTCCGCTCAAAGTGTAAGGCGAGGTCAATCGCAGATTACATGGTCTTCGTCTCTGGAGCACACTACCACAGCATTGCTTTCGCTCGGCAAGGACGGTTGCTCGATGCTTCCATGTACTGCCCGTGATCTGCATCTTCCGCCTAAGCTCGATCGGACGAATGGAGACCGCCCGCAGGGTACATCGGACAATCGAAACGACTCTAGAGAAGTCTCCTTGCTCATAGGATCATGTCAGCTTCGGTGCACAGGACTTCGGGGGTCGCGATCCGATCGCTGACTGCATCCGGCTTTTCCCACCCGAAGACTCCTGGTTCTGGAACTTTCCAAGTCGTTCTCTTCGCCAAATGCATCGTACGAGATGTGCGACCTCGGGGAGACGATGGCGTTGGCGTCAGCACGCCTTCCAATCCCTCCCCCCGCCAGCGCTCCGCGATCCGATTTCTGGTTGCATGCTTGCAGCCGGCGGTCTGCTCGCCAAGCCGGCAAATTGTTCCAGAACTCTTGCCCCTCTTGGACTTTCAGCACTAGCTGGTCCCCGCGCTCCGGTCACGCTCCGCCGGTGCGTCCTCCTGCTTTTGAAACCTCCCGGCCGAGCTGACGCGGGCTGTCTACCCGGACGACAGCCTACCTGTGCAACTAGGGCACTGCGCCATGTCTTCCTCATCGAAAGTCACGGTCCACACCGTATATTGCGGCGCGTGAGGTAGAACTCCGCGCCTTCGCTGTCGCTGGTCCCGCGGACCCTGATCGTCGCTCCGCTAGGTTACGGGCGCCGATACTCGGCCTTCGAGCGCGAGCTCAAGGCCGAGTTCGGCAGCAAGATCTCTATCACGTCGTTCTCGACCCCCACGGCGACCTCCAAGTTTGAAGTGACCGTCGGCGGCGTGCTGGTCCACTCGAAGATCGGCGGCGCAGGATTCGTCGACAACGAGAGCAAGCTTCAGCGCATCTTTGCTGCGATCGAAGCGGAGCTCGCCAAGGACAACAGCTCTTGAAGCGATACTGTTGACCTCGGAGAGCTAGACTGAATCGGTGCCCGCTGCGAGATCTTCATGAAGGCTGTTCACGAAAGCGCGAGGCGCGGTGAGCTTGCCTGAACGCAAGGGAGATCGTGGAAAGGCTCCGATTCAGTCGTGTCAATCAATCCATCATTAGAAGTTTGGAGTACACTAGAGGATCTCCTCGACCATTCCAATACCTGGAGTCGGAGTCGGTTACTTCAAAGCAGCCAAAAGCGCACGCCTGTTCTCACCTTCGCTCTCGACGCCCTTCAGCAGAGGCTCATAGAATTCCGGCAGCATGGGGGCAAGAACGCCCTTGGCGTTGATGACACCTGCAAACAACCAGTCAGCCTGGCCCCGAACCCCACCCAACTGAATCTCCTCACCGTCGAGAATGAGCTGGGTAGCGATTCCACACGGCACACCGACAGTCTTGGCCATGGCCGTAACGCCGTTGGGCTCCCCGTACCAAAGACCCGTGGAAGTCCGGGTCTGCCTGGCGCCGTCCTTGGTTTCGCACTCGAAACGATGTTGCAGGAACACCATGTCCCTCTCGCCGGGGCCGTACTGCATTTTGGCCTCCAAAGTGGCGCAGAGAGTGTCCAGCGGCGTGCCACGCGGGGTCGCGGGGTTGGCGGAGAAGAGGCCAAGCCACCGCAGCCCCGAAATGATCCGCTCCTTCTCGTAGCCCTCGAGCCCGGCCTTCTCAATGACTGCCTTCTCCAAATCCGCCTCCGAGTTTGTTGCGGTCCCAAGCACTTTCTGCATCACGTCGTTCTGGGCGGGCGGGTTGGAAGGCGTCCAGAAAGCACCGGCATCGAAGACCCTACCCAGGCGATCGACGATCCCTCCTTGAGGTAAGGCTCCTGCTTGTCGCTCAGCAGTCCCACGAGCACGAGGGCCTTGACAAACTTGGGGAATCCCTGGTGTTCGCGTCGTCAGCGATGTGGCTCAGGACCGCCACAAATCCACCCACAGCGTACCGCAAGGTCCCGCGGATGATGGTCTGGGCCTCCTCGATGTTGTAGCGTTTGTCGTAGGGCGTCGAATCCCGGTTGGGGTAGCCCTCAAACGCGAAACCGGGGTACCCGGTGAAGATCGGCTTGGCCTCGTCCATCAGATCCTCGGACGAAATCTCCACAACCTTCCCGTCCTTCTTGTACTTGGCCGAATTCCGGAGGGCCAACAGCACGCCGCGGCTGGACCAGGAGAACTTGTACCCCAGGGGGTTGGCGCTGTCCTCCGGCGCGGGCAGGCCCCCGCAGTACGACGTGAAGTCCACGATCTTCCCGCCTTCGGCGTGGACCTCGGCAATAGTCTTCAGTGCGTAGAGGTGATCAATACCTGGGAAGCGGTTGAAGTTTATCAGATACTCGGATACCGCGCCCGAGTGCCGCGTACCGGGATCGACGCCGATCTCGTTGAAGACAGTGATCCCGGCCTCCTTGGCACTGGAAGACTTCCGATGAGCTGCAGTACACGTCGACAAGAGAGGAATGCCCACGCAGCGTCGAGTTCCATCATGGCGGGAGACACGTAGGAGGTGGTGACGACGTGCTTCTTGTGCTTGATCGCCGCCTTGATCACGGCCGCATGATGCGTGTAGGGAATCAAGCTGAGGCACGCAAATCGAATCCAGAGCCATCCAAAGACAATCCATTCGGTCCAACCTGATGACGAGATCGTGCTTCCCGATTTCCTCGGCAATCGCATCGTCGTTGGTGACGTCCAGCGCAATGGCGGTTGCCCTGGGGTGTCCACCGGCGAGCTTCTGTCCATTCTCGATCCTCCGACTGGCTGTGGTTGTCTTTTGAGCTCTCGCTCGGCTAGTGGGAGCCGCTCGAGCTCACCGATTGTCAAGTGGTTCTCCGGCCTCCGCAGGAGATACTCGGCACACGGCCCTGCCACGAATCCCGATCCAAGAAGAAGAATCTTTCTAGATTTTAATGGACACGTCAATGCCAACGCTGTAGCGATGGCGTGCCGGCACGCACTTCTGCGCCATTGTTTTGTTTTCCGCGCGTTCGATCGAGTAGTGTTGCCCCAGGCCTCGGCTATCGACAGGCACTTTCCCACAAATCTCAAACCCCCCGGACACCGGCAGTATCATGAGGAAATCGTCGTGGAGTGTATGAACAGCCGAAGAACTGATTGTACAGTATGCAGGGGTGTCCTGGTATCCGTTTGCGCGTGCCGCGCAACGCCTCAATCATCGTCCGAATCGCTGGCATCGAAGCTATCCTCGCTCTCGCTGTCGCCGGTCTCCATCGCAGCGTCGCTGTTCTTGTCAGCAACGCCCTCCGAGTCGTCGTCCTGTACCTTGTAGCTGATAACCTTGCGCGCCCTCGCCGGCCGGGCGGCAGGAGCGCCGGCCCCCGCTTCGTCCTCCTCTTCCTCGTCGTCGTCACTCTCAACCTTGCGCTTGGCCGGCGCTTTCGGCTTTCCGGCTCCCGCGCCCTGCTTCCCGGCCCCCGCCGCCGGCTTGACAGCCGCCGCCGCCGTCTTCTTGGGCGGAGCCGGCGCCTTGCCCGCCTTGGCAACGACCTTCTTGACCGGTTTCTCGTCCTCGTCCGACGAAATCTCAAAAGCGTACGACGCCGGGGCCGCAGCTTTCTCGACCTTGGGCTTCGCAACCGGCACAGAGGGGGCGGCGAAAGGCGCCGGCGCGCTGCTGCCCTGCGCGCCCATGAGCCGCGTGATCTTGGAAGCGAAGGATTCCTTCTCGCTCTCGTCCTCGCTCTCGCTGGTCTCGATCGACTGTGACGGTAGGAGCACCGTGGTCAAGACCAAAAGGCATCGGTGAAGCAGCGACTACCCACCTTGCGCTTCGCCGTGACGGCTGTTTGGGCGGGGACGGTGGTCAGTGCGAGCACGACACCTCAAGATACGACCTACGTTTCGCGACGGGTTCCTCAATCGCGGGCACGGCTGCCGACTTGCCCTTCACAGGGTCCTTCGCCGCGACAGGCGGCTTCGCTGCCGGGGCAGCGAGCGCGGCCGGCTTCTTGGCCGCCGGGGGCCGCTGGACCGGCTTCTTCGCCACCTCGAACTCGTCGTCATCGTCGTCGTCGTCCTCAATGTCTTCGCTCATCTCATCGCTGTCCGACAGGCGCGACGTTTTCTTGGGCTTGCTGGGCTTCCCTAGCTTCTTGATCCCCTTGTTGTGCGGCATCTTCTTGGCCGAGGCAAGCGATGCTTCGGCGAGCTCCCGCTCCAGAGCCTGCAAAACTGCAATCAGCGCCCGTCAGGTGGCTCACAACGACAACCAACCTCGAACCGCTCGAGGAACACATCAAGATCGGTATTCCAGAGATCCTGCGGCGTCTTCCGCAGCAGAGCGTCGAGCTCCGCACGCTTCTCGTCGCGCTCCTTCGTGAGCTTCTGGACGTACTCGAGCGTCAGGTTCCAGATCGGCATGGACAGCAGGTAGTCGTAGCCGCGGGTGACCGACGCCTTGGCAGCGACGTTGCCTTCCGCGCCGTCCTCGTCCGAATCCTCGCCAGGCTCGGCCGGAGAAGCGGGGGCATCGGAGGCGCTCTGCTGGCCCTTGGCAAAGGGCACGTAGTCCCGTTTCTTGAGCTCCGCCAGGATGTCGACCTTCTTGCGATTCTGCACGACGAGCTTCCCCTGGATTATTTCCAGAACGAAGCGAAGCTGCGGGCGACGAGGTGAGCTGCCGAATTTAGCCACCTTCGATCCAGGTGCGCACCTTGTTGTCTAGCTTCGTCCAATCCTGGTTCAGGACGTCAAGGAGGTGATCCTGAATTACGGAAGGTTACGGCCAACGAAAGGCAAACGCCCCGGGTCAGGCCCTACCTTGCGCTTTTGGTAGTACGACAAGCGCAGGTGGTAAAAGTCCTCCAGGATCTCCTCCGGGGTGGCGTACTTGTGGATCCGGCCTTCCTTGTCGAAGCACACCATGTTGGACAACGACAAGGTGCTCGACAGCTTGAAGCGCTTCTCCAGCCCCTCTTCCTCGGCCTTGGCCATTTCCTCGGCGGAGAGGGTGATGATGAAGTGTACGTTCGTGTCTGGAACGGCAATCTGTCAGCAGACACCAGCGCGCTGGCTGGCGTTTTGCCCACCGGTGTGGTACTCCTTGTAGTCCTTGATCCAGGCCGGCGACTTTTCCGTGCCAGCCATCCACGTCTCCAGCTGCTCCTTGTACGACTGCGTCCAGACCTTTATCGGAAGTTCGGTGATCTCCACGGTCGTATCGTTGAGCTTGCGGATGATGCCGGTGACACGGTAGCGCTCCGCAGTCTCCATCTCGATGGTGCCCTTGAAGCCGCGGTACCAGGGGTCCATGCGCTGCATGGGCTCATCGGCCATCAGATGGCGCAGGTTGCTGACGATTTCCCTCGGATCGTAGTTGGGAACGAAGGAGCTCCACCCGGTCCCGATGCCTTCCGACCCGTTCACCAGCACCATGGGAATCACCGGGACGTACCTGCAGGCGCGAACTCGGTTCAGCACGCGAGAGGATGTCCAAAAGTGTGAAACCCCTACCATTCAGGCTCGATGCGCTGGCCATCGTCATCTAGGTATGCGAGCAAGGCGTCATCCGCCGAATGGAAGATCGAACGCGCAATCGCAGTCAGGTTGGTGAAGATGTAACGGGCGCTTGCGGCATCTTTCCCGCCCTGCGTTTCGCTTTAGGTTCGGTCTCGGCGAGGGAGCATGTTCCGGAGCTCACCTGCAATCTGGTGCCAAACTGACCGATCGGCTCCAGCAGGTTAATGTTGTTGCTACCGACAAAGTTCTGCGCGAGGCCGACAATCGTCGAGCCCAGACTGGCTTCGCCGTGGTGGTACGCGGAGTGCTCCGCCACGTAGCTGGCAAAGCAAAATGAGAAACAGAGCGCACAATGAAGCCCGCCACGCCACAACGAACCCGGCAAGCTGAGCGACCTTGATCTCCAACCGGAGGTTGCGCTTGAAGCATGCGAAGACGATCTTGCGGTGGCCCGGTTTCAAGCCATCCACGACCGAAGGAATGGAGCGGACGTTGTCCGCAACAGAGAACAGCACCAGCTCCTTGTTGATGAAGTCAGAGATCGGAATCTCCGGCGCGTCGTGGTCCATGTGAGTCCCGGGCTGAAACGAAGCCATTAGCAACGATCGCAACGAACGACGTGGCCGGAGCCCACTTTGAAACGCCGGAGCCAGTCTTTCCGATCGTCGGCCTTCTTCTTGCTGAACGCCATGTCGATGAGTCCGCGGTCGTCGTCCGTGATCTTCTGGAAAGACTTTCGGTGCTTCTGCATGTTTGCAAAGTACTTCTTGGCGTCTTCGGACGTGCTGGTGCCAAGACCCTGTGACACGAGGCCGCGTCAATGGCACTCAGCGCATGCGCCCGGGCACTGACTTTGTAGTACTTGATCGTCCAGCCGCGACCGTTGTCGTTCGCCTCCCGCCACTTCTGGTATTCCGGAAGGGTGAAGAAGGAGATCTCCTTCTTGTCTTTGCCCTTGCCCTTCGTCGCCTTGGAAGACGGTCAGCCGATCTCACGAAGCGTACGACGGGAAACGGCCCGCACCTTGACGATCGGCGTGATGAACTCCTGGAGGAAGCCTTTGATGTTCAGCAGACTAGGCCAGAAGTGATCCAGGAAGTTGAGAATCAGGCCCTTGATGTGCGAACCGTCATGGTCCTATGCGAGGCGAGGGGTAAGCACAGTTCGAGTGGCAGATGCCGTGTCAACGGTACCTGATCCGTCATGATCATGAGGTGCCCGTAGCGAAGACTGGACACGTCCTCGTACTTCTTGCCCTGCTGCAGCCCGAGGATCTGCTTGATGTGCTGGATCTCCTGGTTCTCCAGCAGCTGCTTCGAGTTGGCCTCCCTGACGTTGAGAAGCTTTCCGCGGAGCGGAAACACGCCGTAATCGTCCCTGCCCACGACAGAGAGCCCGCTGACAGCCAGAGCTTTGGCGGAATCACCTTCCGTCAGGATGAGGGTGCAACGGCCGGCGTTCTTCGTGCCGGCGTTGTTGGCGTCGTCGAGCTTGGCGATGCCGGAGATGCGGGACTTCTTGCTACCGTCCGTCTTCTTCATCTGCTGTTCCTGCTTGTACTTTGCAAGGCTCAGCACGCTGTCGATGATGCCGGACTTGAGCACTGCGGCGGACGGGGTAAACGCATGGCCATGCTGGAATGGTCGCACGCTTGCCTTTCTTGACGAAATCCTCGCTCAGCGGGCACTTGGACCCGAAGGCACTGGCCCGCAGCGTCATGTTTTCCTTGGTCTGCGAGTCAAAGGTTGGGTTCTCCACCAGGCAGTTCACGAAAAGCCACATGTGGCTCTTGATCTGGAACGGCTTGAGCGGAGCTCCGTTCTTGTTCTTCTTGGACGCCGCCTCCTGGATCTTGGTGACCAGCTGATCCGCGACGTAGGTGGTGTGCGTCCCGCCTTTGGACGTGAAGATGGAGTTGACGAAGCTGACCTGCTGGAACTGTCCCTCGCTGACCGCGAACCCTACTTCCCAGCGGTCGTTCACCCGCTCGTAGATGAGAGGAGGCTTCGGGGACACCGTCTCGAGGTAGAGGTCGATGTACTGCTTGAAGTCCTTGACGCGCAAGCGCTCCCCGTTCAGCCACACCTGCGTGGACGCTGTAGCAAAGGACATCGCAGGCGAAGGCAGCAGCT
Source organism: Hyaloraphidium curvatum (assembly GCA_025558095.1). Lineage (NCBI taxonomy): Eukaryota > Fungi > Monoblepharomycota > Hyaloraphidiomycetes > Hyaloraphidiales > Hyaloraphidiaceae > Hyaloraphidium > Hyaloraphidium curvatum. Next base: position 213,874 of record JAIVFI010000043.1, read on the forward strand.
CACCTTGACGTCCTTGATAGAGCCGCACATGTCGTAAACCCTCCTCTTCAGCAGCGCCTCCAGATCCTCGTCCATGTGCGTCATGCCGAACTTTGACAGATCCGGCTTGAACGTGACCTTTGTCCACTCGTCACCCTTGGCGTTGCTCGTGATGACCGGGTTATTGGTCTTCGACATATTGTTTTGGAAGACCTGCGCGCCTGTGTCACAAGGGGAGGCACCGACCCGTAGAGGCCAACCACCCACCTGCTTGTACTTCTTCATCGTGCTCTTGTCAGCAGTCTCGATGATGAACTCGTTGGAGAAGATGTTGCAGAGCTTGGCACCGTATCCGTTCCTCCCTCCGACGACCTTCTTCTCGGCGTCATCGTAGTTCGAGGACGTGAGGAGGTGGCCGAAGATGAGCTCGGGCACGTAGACGCCTTCCTTGGCATGCATCTCGATAGGGATACCACGGCCGTTGTTGTAGATGCTGATCACGTTGTTCTCCCGGTCGATGTCGACCTTCAGGGTGTCCATGTTGGGATCCCGGATCTGGCAAAGCGTCAGCATCGCTCGACCTCGTCTCTACCAGAGAACGGACCTTGTTGTCGGCGGCGTCTGGGAACGGATGACGCGCGCACGAGGAAAGCGAGGTCCGGTAAGTGTTCCGGACTCCGGGAGCGGCCTGCTGCAGACTCACTGACGAGGATCTCGTCGAAGATCTTGTACAGCCCCGGAACGAAGCTCACGGGGCGGTGAACCATCTTGTTATCCGCGTCCAACACCCACATGGCCGTGGTCTGGCGTTCCACGGAGCCAATGTAGGTGTCTGGGCGGAGCAGGATGTGTTCGAGCTGCGTCTTCTTCTGGTAGATGTCCTCGACGTTCTGCCCAGCAATTCATGGTGAGCAGCTTTACGGCGACAAGCAGAACTAGCCACCTTCTTTCCCTGAGCTCCCTCGGCCTTGGGCTCGGCCCGCGGGGGGGACGACTCCTGGGTGTGCATCGGGACCAGCGGCTCCTTGTGCGGTTTCGCCTCTGCTGGCTTCTTCTTTGCCGCCGGAGCCTTCTTTGGAGCAGCTTCCTTCGCCGCCTTGGGCGCCGCGGCCTTCTTCTTGGCAGCCTGGCGGCGGGGAGCGCGGGGTGAGGACGAACCGTCGCCGGGCCCCGCGGCGCCCACGCACGGGAACGAAGCCCTCCGAGCCGTCCGAGTCCGACGCAGCGAACGCGTCGCTCATGTCGTCCGAGTCATCGCTGTAGCGCGGCATCCCGGCCGGCCACGGGACCCGGGCTGCTTCGAAGTGCGCGGAGCGAGGTGACAACCGTCCCCGCGACGATTCACGAATCAACTGTCCCTCTCCCCCGCCCGGATGCCCATCCACCGTCGGATTTAGACTGATCGACACGGCGAAGGCATTCGCAAATGATGCCGAAATCCTATCCACCCATTGTTGCACGTCGATCGTCCCGGGTAGCAGCTCATCGATCAAGGGCGAAGAGCGAGCAGCATCCGTGGGCCCAGCTCACACTAGAGAAGAGTAGAGAAGTGTGGTACCTGCACGTCGGTGTTGTTCCAGGAAAAGAGGCACTGCCTGTGGATGACTCAATCTGCAGCTGGCGCCTGCTCCCACCGCCCACGGTCACTCCCTTGGCACCGGCTCGACGCTTCCCCCAAGGATGGCTGCCTTCGTCCGCCCGGCCGCCCTTCAGGCGCGGCGCTTTGCCTCTGCCGTCATCAAGGAGCCCGCCGCGAAGATGACCGCGGAGGAGGTCAACCACCTGCACCACGCCGTCTGTGAGTAGCGCCACCCGTGCCCGGGCGCCGCCCGCGCGGCAATCGCGCTGCGCCGCGGATGGCGTAGCAAGCGCCACATCGGAACTTGTCGCGCCCACCGGGATTGCGGCGGCGGCGCCGGATTGGAGCGTGCAGGCGGTGGTCCGTCGCCGGGGCCCGGAGCTCGCACGGGGTTTTCCTCCGGGCGTGCGTGCTGGACGGTGGCGGTCGACACGGAACGTGCCAAATAGGCGGCAATCTCTCTTCGTGCCGGGATTTGGGCGGTGCAGGCGAGCGAGAGGCTGACCCCTCCCCGCAGCCGGCGAGAAGCTCTGGAAGAACATCTCCACCTTCGTGGTGTTCCCCAGCCTTCTGGCCCTCGCCATCTTCGTGTACCGCAGGGAGACGGAGCACCTCAAGCACACCTTCGAGCACCCGCCCGAGTACAAGGCCTGGCCCCACCTGGGCATCCGCAAGTCGGTGCGTATCGGACCGCTGGTTTCGCGGTTTGCAGGCTCACTTCAACTTCCCTGCTTTCCTATGCACTGCTCGGCTGCAGGAGTTCCCCTGGCGCGACGGTGACAAGAGGTTGGTGTGGCCAGTTTTGCTTCCTCGTTCCATGTTAACAGGACCTGCATCGCAGCCTGTTCCACAACGACGTCACCAACCCTCGGTAAGCATTGGCATCAATGTGCGCTCGCGTTCGGTGCTAAACCCTAGGCGGAGTAGCCCCCCCAAGTAGACCGGATAGCAGGGTGTATCAGGGAGCACACATGCCGTAAATTGACTGCCATTCAACGCTCCTCTTTAATATGCGACCACAGTCGGAGTCCTATGAATTGATCTGCGGTCCTCGAAGAAGTCGAATGTGGATGGATTGGCTGCGTCCTGCCGCTGGCCGGGGTGACGCGACCCAAAACCGCGCCCGAGATGGTGCCGACCTAAAGACACAAAGAGGAGGAATGGACTAGGTTCGCGGCGATGGCTTTGGAGTTCTTGGAGGATTTTCTTGCCAGTACTGTCCGCCTGGCACCGCTCGCCTCGGATGCGTCAGCTCAGCGGCGTCCCGTCCCCCACGCGCTTGGCGGGGAACAGCTGTGGACAACCTTCCCTCGGAGATTCGGCACCACTTTTCGGAACTTAAGGAGAAGGACGTCATGTTTCAAGGTAGAAGGAGCCCCGGCACGTTGTTTCGGGGACGTTTGCTCGAGCTCCGGTGGTCCGAAACAGACCTGAAGAAGCAGATATTGAAGGAAGCGCAGGGGCTGCAGAAGACTCCGGTGAACGATTCGACCCTGCAGAGGGAAGAGGATCTTGCCAGCGTCATTCGCAAGGACTTTCTGCAAGCCAAGGTTCTCGTGGACGAGAAGATTGATATCGCGGACCGGACTCTGGCCTTGGTACGGTCGGCGGCCTTTCCGGACTGGGCAACAAGCTGACGACGGCATGAATTGTCGTGCCCACTTTACGCCGGCACTGCAGCTGGAATCTCATATCCGGCGCCTCGATGGGGAGCTGCAGCGGTTTCAATTTGACTTCGACGCACCTCTGGTTCTGCAGGAGGATCGGGACCAACCGACGTACGAGATGGACGAGCTGATGAGCATGTTCACTAGTGGTGCGGAACGTTTGGGTTCGATTTCGCGAGGAACGACTTCGATTGATTCGACGATAGCACAACCGTCGGCCGTCGCGTACGACTCTTTGGCATTCACGCTGGGAGCTTCGCCAAACCCGAGCAACAAGAGTTGGTGGATCCTTGGGCTCGCGGAACGGGGCGTTTACTTGGTTTATTTCCGCAGAGCGGAAAGCGGCGCCGCCAGCCGCGGCCGTGAAGGGGCCATCCAACAAGAAGCGGCGAAGAGAGGATGAGTACGATGACGGATACCTGGATGGCTTTCTCAAGGTGGAGGACGATGATTTGGAGGAGGAGCCGGTATACTGCATCTGCCAGAGGGTGTCTTTCGGCGACATGGTTGGCTGCGACAACGCGGGGGTGAGCGCCGTCGGAACCTCTTGCGCCTTGTTGGCCCTAACTTGGCGCTCCAGCAGTGCCCTTACGGAGAGTGGTTCCATTACGAATGTGTCGGGTTGCGAGAACCTCCTAAAGGGGCGTGGTTCTGCCCGCAGTGTCGATCCGCGGCACTCTATACGAACGCCGGCAGCTATGCCGGTGCGGACAACAAGAAGAAGAGAAGGCACTGAAGGCCGTGGATCCCTAATGCTGATTGATTGATCATCTCGTGTACATACTGATTATCTCCTGTCTAACATGGTGCAGTTTGCTGGTGGTTTCGGTACGCAAGCGCCGGGAGCCGCGACACTCTTGTCCAGCAAGAAACCGCCGTCGCATTTGAGGAAGCATTCGGCCGATGCCGTATCGTAGAGTCCCAAAGCTCCATGGAGATCGGGGTTCGGGGGCCCGCCGCAGCCGGCGACGCCAGACGGATATGCCGGTGCCCACACGTACGCTGTCATTAAGAACGTTACTGGGGTCCGCTGAAAAGCTCTAGAGGCCGTACCGTTGGCGATCCCAGCCAGCATGATCAGAGACGCCCCCAAGCCCAGGATAAGCCTTCGAAAGACGCCAAATCAGGGGACGAGCAATGGGAGGCGCAAAAGAATCCCACCATTTGAACTTTGGATCTAGATCGCCCAGCCGATACCACCGCACCTGGTCGCCACGAGCGGAATCAGGGCCGCGGCAAGGAAGCTGCAGCCAGAGCTTGACCCACGAGCTGAACTTCACACGAGGCCAAAAGAGCCAAGACAATCCCCAAGAAAAAGTGGGCAGCTGCCTTTCCGGTGTTCACAATGCAGAAAAGAACGGTGATCCCGACAAAGGCGATGGTGACTCCCGAGACGACGTTCTCCAAGAGCTTGTCGCGCCGCGATGCCCCCTGGAACCCGCCAAAGAGCGGTTCTTCCGCCATATTCGCAAACGCACGCCAGTAAACGCGTTTCCGCGGTTGTTATCGTCGCCTCCGAGGTCACTCTCAGAAGCCGACGAGATTGCTCCGACTCGCGCGAGTTGCATTCAGAAGTCTCTGGGGTCGTTTGGACAGGAAACCTAGCGGAAACCACTGATTTGGGGACATGGGCCGGATTGGCGATGGACTCCGGCAGCGATGATCCTCCGCAAGACCCCGTGGATACCAACGCGCCGTTCCAAACCGTGGAAGACAAACGGAGATGGATCGTGGCCATGCGCCTGAAGGTCTTGATGGAAGTCATCGCCAGGTTGCCGGTTTATTGAACCTCGGACGTCAGTTCTGCCGGACAGACCACATCGGAAACGCCGACCCGACCAACCCCCTGGTTCTGGAGGACGGGAGCATCAATCAGGAGTTGGTTCGGTCCTCACCATATTAAATTGCCTCCTCACTGCTCCCGAAGCTATTTTCGGTCTCTGGCGGAGCCTGTAGAGTCTGCTTCACGCGTATGGAGAGCCGAGGAACGCGGGCTTCTCATCCGCGGCATCGCCAAGCACGGCATCGGACACTTTCGCGAGATTGCCGAAGACGAAGAACTGCGGCCTTTGTCGTATTGGGTACAATGCGGCTTCTTGGCTCTTTGTTCGCCTCGAACTAAGCATCGCGCGCCTGGCCGCAGTCTCCAAACGATCTTCGAATCAAGGCCATGCGGCTGATTGGAAGGCAGAACCTTGCACGATACCGGGATTGGAAGGGTGAGGAGGGGGCTATCACGGCGGAATGGAATCGCAATCGGTTGGTTGGTCGATGGATTTCCCGTTCACCTCGGCTGAGCCGTTTCATCAAGACGAATAGGGACAGCACTCGGCGCATGGTTGTTGAATATCGCGTGTGCCGCATCACGGTCATCTGACTTGCAGGTCTCTTTCCAGGAAGGGGAGCACGCTGGTGAGTGACGAGAAAGGGCTGGTCGAGCAGGTGATCGTGAGGACGGACGCCGGCGAGGATCTGGAGTTCGTTCTAGCGGATGTAATGGGAATGCCGGCTGCAACGAAGGTGTAGATTCATCGGAAACCCGAGTAGCTTTGACGTCGGCGGTGACGGGTGCGGCGGGACCCACAGCTCCAGCGATCCGCAAAAGAACTCCTCCCCGGTCGCGACCGCCGAAATGCGAGGCCGGAAGAAGAACTACCGAGGAAGCGGGCACAAGTTTTCGAAGAACTTGGCGCCGTTGCAGTTCGATGCCGATGGGAACCTGATAGAGGACGAGAAGGACAAGGAGGAACCGAAGAAGCGGCGCGGAGCGCGTCCAGCCGGCCAGGGCGGGGATGAGGACGACGAGAGCGGCAGCGACAGCGACGAAGACTCGGAAGAGTCCTCGGATGAGGAGGGAAGCTCTGAGGAGGACAGTTCCGGGGAAAAGCCGGACGGGGCCGGCAAGCAGCCGAAAGCTGCACCGGGCGGGAGTGCCGCGCTCATCGAGATCAGCAATCCGAACCGGGCCAAGAAGAGCGCGAAGCTTTCGGATCTTGGTAAACCGGCGGGCGATGGAGACACACATGCCGACGAAGCCGGCTTTCGCAAGGATGGTCAGATGAGCAGGCGCGAGAGGTTCGGTCTCCGCGTCGAGCTGATGCCCAGGTCGGATCTCATGACCGGACCGCGACAGGGAGGCAGCAGAGAAGGAGCGCGCCAAGGAAGCCTACTGGAAGGCACACTTGGCAGGTGAATCGAGTGCGAATAGCACCTTTTCTCTTGACCTCACGGTTGCCACGGCTTGCAGGACAAACCGAGCAAGCGAGGGCTGACATGGCGAGGTTAGCGCTGATCCGCAAGCAGAGGGAGGAAGCCGCCCAGAGGAGAGAAGCCGAGCAACAGGGTAAGATCGCCGCGCCCCGGCGCTGTGTTGTGTCACTTACGGGGGCCGACCAGCCAAAACCGCCTCGAAAACGGCTTCGCGAAACACGTCATTGGCCTCCAACAAGGCGATTGTGACGGCTCGAGTCGGGAACCTCGGCAAGGACCAGCCTGCCGCGGAAGAACCTGCGGCAGCCCCCGCGGCCCCCGCAGCGTCGGCTCGGGGCGGTTCCACGGCCGGTGCCGCCAACAGGGGTGGCAAGGCGTCGACCGGGACCCGAACAAAGACGTGAATAGACAGCTGGCTCTCATTGACATCGTGAGACCGTGATCAAGGCCCCTGCGACTGGGCACTGGGCTGGGTTACCGGCAGGCGATGTACATTGCCATTGCTGGGTGCGCTGGGTTGCCGGCTGGCGGCGTCCATCACCATTACGGGGGCCCCGACAACGTCCTCGGTGTTGAACGTGGAGCCGCATCGCGCAGAAAGGCCGGAGTCGGGGTGCTTGGATGCTTTCACAATGCCACCATATAGCCCAACCCTCCCTTTAAACCGGTATTTTAGCCCTTGTAGCTCAGTGGATTGAGAGCGCCTGGCTTCTAGCGTCTGCTACGCACGATACCAGGCGGTCGAAGGTTCGAACCCTTCCTGGGGCGACGCAGCAGCACTCCCAGATGGCGGAGGTTGACTGTTTTGCCCATCCTCTGCCATGACCTGACACCTGCCATGGCACCGTCCTGTGCGCGGCATTTTGCGGATCACCATCTGTAAGCCATCCCTCTGCTGGGCACCTCATCCCCTGCAGGAACCTTGGAGAGGAAGCTCAGGACCAGGATGTTCCCCTAGAATAGAATAGTGGAATAGCATTGGTGACCCGGACCTGCCCCGGGCTTGGCCGCTGTTACACCATCAGTTTGCTGCTAATTTGAAGTCTGTTGTTTTGCATCTTTTTCATTTTCCCAGTTTTCTGTCCTTCATGGACTTTGAAATGAAGCTGGCAATGGAGTTGAGGGCCTTCTCCTTTCGCCGCCTCACTTTGATCGTGGGCTCGGACTCCTTGATGCTACATCCTCCAAAAGTGCAGTTTGTCGTTGTCCTTGAGCCTCTGGGCATTGATCTCCCTGAACTTGCCCTTCACAAGATTCTCCACAGTCTCCTTGGGCCATGAGAAAGTGTCCTTCTCCCACATCTCCCTCCCATCTTCGCCGCCATAGTATACAAGTAGTTCCCTCAGGAAGGCAGCCCAGTTCCAGGACCCCTTCAGTGCCTCGATCTTGAGCTCTTTGTAAAGTAGGTACAGCGCAGGATCCGCTGTTTTGATGCGCATGAGGAACTTGAGTGCCGACTCGTGGTCATGAACTGCAAGGGGGCGGGTACTGGCCAGTGATTGCATACAGACAGGCCAGGGAGGTAGACTTGGGCAGATGAGTGACGGCACGAAGAGCCATGCATGTCACTTTGTCCCTGGTGCTTTCCCCGGCAAGGTACTCCTCCTTCGGCATCTCAACAATTACTATTCTATTCTATTCTATTCTATTCTATTCTAGCCTGGGATGAGTCCTGACCTCCAGCTCAAGCTCTACAACACAAAGGTCAAGGCAGTGGGCCAATATGGGAACCCGTTCATTGTTTTTTTGGAGGCATAGTATAGTATTGGTGACCCGGACCTGCCCCTGGCTTGGCCGCTGTTACACCATGAGTTTGCTGCTAATTGCAAAGTTCATCGTCGTCGTGTGTCTTTTTCATTTTCCCAGTTTTCCTGTCCTTCATGGACTTTGAGATGAAGCTGGCAATGGAGTTGAGGGCCTTCTCCTTCTGCCGCCTCGCTTTGATCGTGGGCTCGAACTCCTTGATGCTAAGAGCCCAGAGCCAGGTCTCCATGTTCCACTCGCGGCCTAGTGCTTCCAATCTAGTCTGCAGCTTCTGGCGCCGCTCCGCATTTGCTGAACAGTGAAACAGAAAGTGTTGTTCGTCTCCAATGTGCTCAGGGTCATGCTTGCACGTTCTCTGCTGCACCTCAAGTCCTTGGTGCCTGCCTGTCTCCACCTCCAGGTCGTGGGTAGAGCACAGCAACTTTTGGACATCCCTCCGGTGCTTCTCCACCCGGATCAGGGATGGTCCGATGTGGCCAAAGGTCATGTCACACATCCTCCAAAAGTGCAGTTTGTCGTTGTCCTTGAGCCTCTGGGCATTGATCTCCCTGAACTTGCCCTTCACAAGATTCTCCACAGTCTCCTTGGGCCATGAGAAAGTGTCCTTCTCCCACATCTCCCTCCCATCTTCGCCGCCATAGTATACAAGTAGTTCCCTCAGGAAGGCAGCCCAGTTCCAGGACCCCTTCAGTGCCTCGATCTTGAGCTCTTTGTAAAGTAGGTACAGCGCAGGATCCGCTGTTTTGATGCGCATGAGGAACTTGAGTGCCGACTCGTGGTCATGAACTGCAAGGGGGCGGGTACTGGCCAGTGATCGCATACAGACAGGCCAGGGAGGTAGACTTGGGCAGATGAGTGACGGCACGAAGAGCTATGCAAGTCACTTTGTCCCTGGTGCTTTCCCCGGCAACGTACTCCTCCTTCGGCATCTCAACAATGAAGGGGTTCCCATATTGGCCCAATGCCTTGACCTTCGTGTTGTAGAGCTTGAGTTGGAGGTCAGGACTCATCCCAGGCTGCTCCCTGATGTCGCGGAACCAGAGCCCATAAGCAGCATTCATCTTAGCCTCCCTGCCATGCACATGGTCCTTGTTCCGCCCTTTTGAGGTGAGCTGGTACCCCAGAAGCTTGAAGCTGTCGAACCTCTTCAGCTCCTGGCCCCTGTACAGGAGCTTCACACGGTGGGGTGCCCTCCTGGCCATCCACTCTGTTTTGCTGATGTTGTCTCCAGCCCATTGGCACTGGCATAGCAGACAAAAGATCCAGCTGCATCTTGGCATCCTTCAGCGTCTTCGACATCAAAGTGGTGTCGTCTGCAAAGAACAAAGCCAGCAAGCTGACCATCCTCTCCTGATCCTCCTCCTCCTCAAACACCATGCCCAGATCCATCCCTTTTGCACCATTGGCCTCTACTCTATGAAAGCAGTGATGTCGTTGATGAACGAGATGAAGAACAGCGATGAGAGTGGGTCCCCCTGCTTCACTCCAGTTAGGAACTTGATGAAGTCCGACTTGGTGCCGTCCTCATCCCGGATCCTTCCCCACACCTGCCCAAACGCCATCTCGAACATATCAACAACCTGTTTGGGTACACCCATCTCCTCCAGCTTCCTCCACAACCTCGGGCCCTCCACCGTGTCAAAGGCCTTTGTGAATCCACAAACACCACGATCAGCTTCTCCTTGCGTGCCTTGGCCAAGGAAGAGAGTGCCTCAGCGAGGAGTACTGCATGAAGGGTCGACCTCCATGCACGGAATCCAAACTGCGAGTCTCCCAGCAGCTTGTTGCACTAAGCCCAGGGAGCTAGCCAAAGCGTTCCAGTGTCTGGCCCTAGTCTTCCATGTTGATGCCGTTGAGCACGTTGTGGAGGAGGTTGACAGAACCCGCATGAAAATCGTCCCTGTGACCTGGTAATGGTGCTTGGGACCGGAGCCGCCATTTTCGCTTGTAGAACTGAGCTGCTGGCTGCAAGGGGCAGCCAGGCGGTCTGAAGGTTCGAACCCTTCCTGGGGCGCAGCAGCAGCACTCCCAGCTGGCGGAGGCCGACTGTTTTGCCCATCCTCTGCCATGATGACCTGACACCTGCCATGGCACCGTCCTGTGCGCGGCATTTTGCGGATCACCATCTGTAAGCCATCCCTCTGCTGGGCACCTCATCCCCACAGGAACCTTGGAGAGGAAGCTCAGGACCAGGATGAAATTCCCCTAGAATAGAATAGTGGAATAGCATTGGTGACCCGGACCTGCCCCGGGCTTGGCCGCTGTTACACCATCAGTTTGCTGCCAATTTGAAGTCTGTTGTTGTGCATCTTTTTCATTTTCCCAGTTTTCTGTCCTTCGTGGACTTTGAAATGAAGCTGGCAATGGAGTTGAGGGCCTTCTCCTTTCGCCGCCTCACTTTGATCGTGGGCTCGGACTCCTTGATGCTAAGAGCCCAGAGCCAGGTCTCCATGTTCCACTCGCGGCCCAGTGCTTCCAGTCTGGTCTGCAGCTTCTGGCGCCGCTCTGCATTTGCTGAACAGTGGAACATAGAATAGAATAGTATTGGTGACCCGGACCTGCTCCTGGCTTGGCCGCTGCTACACCATGAGTTTGCTGCTATTTGCACAAAAGTTCATTGTCGTCGTGTGTCTTTTTCATTTTCCCAGTTTTCCTGTCCTTCATGGACTTTGAGATGAAGCTGGCAATGGAGTTGAGGGCCTTCTCCTTCTGCCACCTTGCTTTGATCGTGGGCTCGAACTCCTTGATGCTAAGAGCCCAGAGCCAGGTCTCCATGTGCCTTTTGACTATAGATTTTGGTACAAAATCGAGTCAAAAGGTTGGGGAAAAAGTGTGTGGCAAGTGGGGAGGGGGGCAAAACGAATGTCACTCAGCAAGGGATTATCACCGTGGCGGGGCCAACACCGAACCAGAGGTGCGGACGACCGGCGTGTGCCTCTCTGCTCAGGCAGCATCGGCGTCTGCACGGGGGCGCTTTCCGTGTCGCTCGCTGCGCCCCGTTGTGTGCCGGCGGGTGCGGCAGTTCAATGCGGACCAGGGTCTCCGCCTGCGGTCGCTTGGTGGCCTTCTGCGCCGCGGTCGCCGTTCTGCACCTAGCATTCACGAGGGCGACTTCTTTTGGCGGTTCTGGTGCAGTGGTTTATGGGGTAAGGCGGTACGAAGCTTACACCGACCGCGTTGACCCCTCCCGGCCGTAGTCGCGGACAACGGCGCGATGAGCGCGCCGTCGGGTCAGCTCCCTGGCTCGTTGTTGCCTGTTCTCCCGACCGTTGGCACGCCGCCAGAAACCGCGATTCCGAAACAGAGCCCCGCGGCCGCGGCCAAGGCCGCAGTGGCGGACGCGGTACGACGCACTCCATCCCTTTCCGCAGCTCAACGAAGGACGATCTACAACCGCGTGCTCCAAAGCGTCAAAGTAGCGTCTATGTCGGAAGAGGAACGCGCCGAACTTCGGGCACGGAATGCCGTTGCAAAGAACCTTTGTTCCCCTGGTCGCAGGCGCCCAGAGACAGGTGCAGATGAGGCGGGTGGCGTTCCTGGTGTTTGTTGTGTTATTCCCCTCTCCCTAGAGCCGCCCTCCTAGGTTATTGTCTAGCCAAGATCCACCCATCCATCCAAGTCCAACATCCAACTCCAGGACCAACTCCAACTCGATTCGACGGCTCCAAACACATCCATCCATCCCCAGCAACACTCCCCCATTTGGAGGCGAGTGGATCGAGTGGAGTCCCCCACCGCGTGCTCCTCCACGCCCCGGGATTGAGTTCCTCGGGCTGCCTAGGCCAGGCTCCCTGATGTCACATCGCACGTCACACCTCCCCCCAAGCCCGGGCGATCCAATCGCCGTACAAGAGTCCCCCAGAGACCATACATGCAAAGAAAGTACAATACACAATACAATCCAGAGTTACACGTAGAGAAACTCCCCCAGAAACCAAGGAACGGCTGCCCACTAGCCTCAGGCTCATCACGGGCAGAGATTCCCGGCAGGGGCCGGCTCGCAGAGAATGCTGGCCTCAGGCCCATCACGTACTGGAAGCCGAACCCGAAGGAAGATCCACCACACCAATGCGCGCACGGAAAAGTTCAAAAGGGGCCGGAGCTAAAGGCTTGGTAAAGCCGTCCTCAAGGTTGTCGTCTGACACCACCCGCGCAGTCTCAATGGTTCCATTTTGCACAGTGTCGCGAACCAGGTGGTACTTGATATCGATGTGCTTCGTTCGCTCGTGGAACTTAGGATCACGAGCGAGCTGTTCAGCAGACTTGTTGTCCTCGAAAAGTCGCGTAGGTGTCGTCCGCGCAAAGCCAAGTTCCTGCAGGATGGAGCGCAGCCAGAGAATGTTGCGAACTGCATGCGCCATAGCAACGTACTCGGCTTCCGTAGTAGACTGTGCAACGATGGATTGCCGCTTGGTCAGCCAGGCAATGCTGGAAGCACCCATGAGGATGACGAGACCCGTGGTCGACTTGCGGGTCATCACACAGCCAGCAAAATCGGCATCCGCATATGCACAGAGATCCAAGCGATCACCAGACGCAGGACGACGACCAAGAACGAGTCCATAGGTACGGGTGCGGTGCAGGTAGCGCAAAACATCTCGAAGCGCCTTGATGTGAAGAGGCCCAAAGCTGTTGGCAAAGTGAGAAAGAAAGATAACTGCAAAGGCAATGTCTGGCCGTGTTGTGATGGCAATCCAAAGTAGAGATCCAATCAGGCCTTTGTAGTTGAAGCTGTTGACGTCGTCTTGGATCTTCGTTGGCAGGCTGTCAAATACCGTGGGGTCGAATGGGCGCAGCATCTGGAGTGCATCTGGGCGCATCGGCGTGAGAGCAGACTTTGTCTCCTTGCTGGGAACAGCACGCGTGAATGCGAAGTCGCGGAGGACGCGGTCGATGTATGCCGTCTGCGACAATGAGATTGTACCAGTGCCGGTGTCGCGACGGATGTGCACGCCCAAGCAGTAAGTGACAGGACCCAGCGAGTTGATGTTGAAATGCTGCTTGAGACTGGCAAACAATTCATCGATCTCCAGCTGTGAGGTGGCGGCAACCAGCAAGTCGTCCACGTAGACAAAGACGATCATAATGCGGCCGGCCGCGAAGCGCATGTAGAGACAGCTCTCGGAGGCCAGCTTCACGAATCCAGCCTGGCGAAGGAAATGATCAAGTATTGCAAGGAACAAGCGCATCGCTTGCCGTAATCCATAGAGACTGTACTCTTCAGCAGCCGAAGCACTGTGCGCGAGGAAGACTCCTTGAGGAACCGCCATCCCGGAGGCGGCCTGATGTAGACAATGTAGTCCAGCGGAGCATGCAGAAACGCCGTCTTGATGTCCCAGTGATCACAGAGGAGTCCCAGCGTGGCAACAAGAAGAAGGAAGAGGCGGAAAACGACTTGGTTAGGAACGGCAGCGAACGTATCGTAGTATGTTTGCTCGGATTGGCGGTTTCCATCCGCCACCAAGCGTGCCTTGAAGCGCGTAACGTTGTTGTTCTGGTCCTTCTTGACGTCGTAGACGTAGTGCGAGGGCACCACCTTGTCCTCGTCACCAGTGGGGAGTTCCGTCTCCTCGACCACACCCATCTCAAGAATCGACTTGTTCTCCTCCTGCCGCGCTTCCTCCCACTGAGCCGCATGCGGTGACCTCTGCGATTCGTTGTATGTGCGCGGAACGGTGACATCGTGCACCGACAGCAGGGTCACCGGGCTCGTGTCTGGGTGAGGGGCATTGGTACCTGGTATGCGGCACATCTCGAAGGCTGGGAAGCGGAAAGGAGGGGAGAATGTCAACGGGGTGACAGTCGAAGACATGGCAAGGGGGTCCTGGAGACCGTCATCTGGCCAAGGGTGCTCGGCATGCCATCGCACCCCATCGCCCGGCTCATCGCCATCGCCAGCATCCACTTCCTCCCGCTCCGCTTCCGGTGGGTACTCAATCTCTTCTTCAAGGAGCTCCCACTCGTACGCTTCGTTCGCCTCATGTCGCTGTGCAGATTCCTGGGGGCCCGTTCCCGTATCCTTGTGCTGTGTCCGCTGATCATCGTCGCTGTCTTCATCCATCGCTGGATCCACCGGCTTGGAGAGCTGAGGGGGAAGTCGGGGATGCACAAGAGCAAAAGGTCGTTGCTTCCCCAGCTCGTCAATCTCGCGGAAGGAGCCGGGCGAGCGTTTAGAATAGCGCTCGTTGAAGACAACCGATCGAGCATGAACTATCTTGCCTGTGGTCAGATCCAGAACCGTGTACGCCTTCAGATGCTTCGGGAAACCGAGGAAGATTGCACGGTGTGCACGGTCGTCCAGAGCCTTGCGCTGGCTGGGGAGGATGCCATACCAGCACTCCGACCCGAACGTGCGGAGACGTGACAGGTCGGGTTTAGTCCCTGTCCACAGCTCATGCGGCGTGGTAACCGTTCCCTTTGCGCCCCGTTGCATCGTCTTCACTGTTGGGAGCATGTTGCGGACTTCAGTCTTGTATGCGAGGGCGTAGTTCCAGAAACGCTTCTCGACATCAGTCTGAATGCAGAGCGCAAGTACCCCTTCGACCTGGGAACGATGCTCGCGTTCGGGTACCGCGTTCTGTTGAGGCGTATCGGCTATGGAGACCCGGAAGTGAGTGCCTCGTTCACGTAACCAGGTCTGGAACCAGCCCAGCTCCCTTGCGTTCCAACGCCCGAGCTCGGTACCCTGGTCAGACTGGAGGTGCTTGAGGCGTTTCCCGGTCTGCATCTCGGCCCACACTATGAGCTGCTGAAGGAGAGGTGCCGCTTCGTCCTTGGTCTTCAGGGGGATCGACCAAAGCTTCTGCGACCACTCGTCCTTGACGTCCATCCAGTAGCGGTCGCCGTGCACGGAGGTGATATCGACCGGGCCCTTGAGGTCAACGTGCCAGAGATCCATAACATCCTTGACGTGCTCACGCATTGAGGGGCGGAACGGCGCGGTCGTCAGCTTCGCGCACAGGCAGACGTCGCACTCGATAACCTCCGACTCGGGGCCCAGATCGACGTTCTCAAGGCCAAGCACCGCGCCCGACCTCTGCGCTATCCGGATGCGCTCAATGTGAGCGTGCGCACACCGGGCATGCCACAGGTGACGGTCGTAGAGACGTGACATGCGTACCCCGCGCAGTCGGATCAAATCCGCGTTGGTGAGTCCCCACATGGCCTGCGACGTTGACCCCGGTTTGACGACCTCGATCGACATCGGGAAGACGCCGTTCTGCTGGGGAAGAATGCATAACTCCGTGCCGTCCACAAGGTATAGCAGTTTCTGCATCTCCTTGTCCGTCAGGTAGCGGTTCTTGGATCGAATGCCAGCGGCGGCCAATGCCGTTTCCGAGAATAGGCGGCACGGTGTGCTCGGCATGAAGAGAACGTTGTCAAGCCGAACAACGGGTCCGCTGGTGCGGAAACGCACGTACATGGTGCCAGCCTGTGACACCTCCACGGGCCCCGTAAGTCCATGCACAACGAACTTGGGTATCGAGTAGACTTTGGTCAGGTCGCTTAGGGTATTGGTGGAGTTGCGACTCGCGCCAGAATCGAAGAAGGAATCGCAGTTGTTCGCTCGGACATGGTTAATGTACGCGCGAGCGTGTTGAGCTTGTACCATGCCGCCGTCGATGTCCTCCCCCGAAACGGCGTTGGCCGTCACGGTCGGCATCACAGCGGCCTCCCCGCCGCCACGTAGTTAGTAGTCGAAGCCGTCGCCGTAGGGCGCTCCCTCGCCGGGCTCGTGGTCGTAGCCGACATAGCTGAGATCGGCTCCCTCACTGTCACCATCCATCGAGCCATAGCCCAGGAAGCCGAAGGCTGTCAGGCAAGGCTGCAATGAAGATCGATCTGGGTGCGGGGCGGGTGAGTTACCTTCGGCAGCGGCGTCGCCTTACCGAGATGAACAGAGAGGATACGAATCGGATCAAAATGAGATAGCGGGATAAGGAACGGAAAATCAAGTCAGTATCAGGCGCGGATGTTGTGGGATCGGAGGGGATGGTTGTTGGTTGGGGGAGGTTTTCGGGTTGTGGCGCGGTCAACCGGAAAACATCGCGACTCCCGTCCCAAACTCCGTCACGCGGCACACAGTCACGCGCCGGGCCCGCGGCCCCTCCTGGCGCGAGGCAACCGCCGACGTCGAGCACCACGGCCCCTTCGCGACGCCGGGCCCACGGCCCATACTCTAGCGCCGGGCCCACGGCCCCTTCGCGGCGCCGGGCCCGCGGCCCACATTCCACGCGCCGGGCCCGCGGCCCCTTCACGGCGCTGGGCACCGCGGCCCTCTTCTTTAAGCGTCTGGCACCTCGGCCCCTCGCGACGCGGGGCACCGCGGCCCTTCCCCTAGGCGCCGGGCACCGCGCCCCTTCTCGTCAAGCGTCTGGCACCTCGGCCCTTCGCGACGCGTGGCCCGCGGCCCTCCTCTCAAGCGTCTGGCACCTCGGCCCTTCGCGACGCGGGGCCCGTGGCCCTCCTCTCAAGCGTCTGGCCCGCGGCCCTTCGCGACGCGGGGCCCGCGGCCCTCCTCTTCAACCAAGCGCCGAGCACCGCGGCCCCTTCGCGGCGCGGGCACCTCGGCCCTGACATCACCACCCGATGCTCACCCTCGCTGTGTTCCATCTGGGCATCTGCCAGCATGGCGTACGGCTGCTGGGGCGGTGATGGGCACTCGCGCTGTACGTGCCCCTTGCCGTTGCAATTGTGGCACTTCTTGTCGGGGCACGCCGATGCCACGTGCCCCAGCTTGCCACATTCGCGGCAGGTGATCTCACTGGTCACCGGAGCCGGCCTCCAAACGGCAGCACCAGCGGGGCGGTAGCTTGGGCCGCCCATCGGCCTCAGTGTCTGCGCGGGGTAGTAGCCGCGGCCTCCGCGCATGCCACCACGTGCCAACCCGCGGCCGTGCATCCGAGTATCATGGCCCTGGCCTTGGATAGGAGCCATGCCGCTCGGCCTGTAGCTGGGGTACGGAGCGTAGCGACCGTGCTCGTACCAGGGGCGCTGCGGAGGCCGACTGAGGATGCCACCACTATGGAGGGCTTGTTGGGGCGGCTGATAGGCAGTGAAGCCGGGTCCGAATCCAGCAGGGGGCGGGAGCGTCGGGAGTGTCGCCGGAGCTGTCATCTTGACAGGTGCATGCGGCATCTTGTTTCCTTGGGCTGTGTTAGCCGCATCCCGCATGCCATTGAACGAGAATGTTATACTCTCGCTCTTGCCGTCTTCGTCGAAGTGCCCGTCCTCGTCAATGACTCGGCCCCAGAATCCTTGGAGTTCCGTGAACGGGAAGCCTTCGGTGAACGTCACCATCAGAGCCACGTCGTAGTCTGAGAGTGGTTTCTTGTGCGCAAGTCTCTCTGACTTGATACTCAGCAGCTCGTTGAAGTTTTGGTCCACAGTCTTTGAAGCGTCCCACTGCCACTTGTTTACGCGGACTTGGGACGTACCAAGCGCGCCTTTCCAACTTTGAACTTCTTGTGAATCGCGATCCAGAGGTCGTAGGCCGTCTTGGGCTCGTCGAACGCTTCCTGGAGGACGTCGTCGAGCATCAACATGAGCTCGCCGTAGGCCTTTTCGGCCGTCGTCCTGAACTTGTGTTCCGTGAGGATCGAGTGCGCGGCCTTCTCTTCCTCGGCAAGGATGGTCTGCCTCTGCCCGTCTGTGGTCTCTGGAGCGGCGCTGCGCTCAGCAGCCCTCTTGCGGGCCTGCTCGAGCTGCCAGTCGATGCTGAGGACGTTGTTGACGACGTACTCGTACACCCCAAGCTTGTTGAGGTAGATGGGGGCCTTGCGGTCCCACTGGACCATGTTGTCACCGGTGTTGAGCAGGATAGGCTTGTTGGCATCGTTGGCTGTCATCCTGTTGCGGACGGGCTTCCAGGGGTAGCAGGCACGTGTCAGAGCAATTGAGACTCTTAATCCTTTGTTCCCCTGGTCGCAGGCGCCCAGAGACAGGTGCAGATGAGGCGGGTGGCGTTCCTGGTGTTTGTTGTGTTATTCCCCTCTCCCTAGAGCCGCCCTCCTAGGTTATTGTCTAGCCAAGATCCACCCATCCATCCAAGTCCAACATCCAACTCCAGGACCAACTCCAACTCGATCTGACGGCTCCAAACACATCCATCCATCCCCAGCAACAAGAACAAGTCTCGGCGTTGTGCACGGTCAGGTGCGTTGAGCGCGGCGTCACAGCACCCGTTGCCGCCACTCACACGGTCGTTATCTACGCGCACGAAGAGGACGTTTCTTTTGCCGTTGCAGAGTCGTGGCATGACGACGGATGTGTTAGTTCTGAATGTGGGGAAGGTTGGACACGGTCGTGCGCAGCCCCGCCGGGTGTTTTGATTGCGAATCGCGTGCAGCGCGTTCCGAAACCTTCGAGGTGGAAAAGACCAATCTCGGATCCGAGGCCTGCTCCCGGCACTGTGGGCAGACGCCGATTTGGGCGCAACGCGTTGCACCTTTTGACCCTCCCTTCCAGCGTCACCCACCAAACGCCGGGCCACGCAACCCACGGATGCGCCGATTGCGGGCACTACGTTGGGTGGGTTTGAGAGGCGCTTGATGTGCAAGGGCAGATCGTGATTGCTGTGCCTTGCAGGATCCCCCAAGAAGCGTGTTCGGGTAGCGGGAGCGGCAAGTCCGGTGACCGTTGACCCGATCCTGGGTGCATTGTCTGTTTGCGCGTGCCTTCCGGCCTCATTTTGCTTTCCGTCCCGCAGATCGCAATTGTTGCGGAAACGAAAGCGTGAGGGCCGGGGGCACACGCGGTGTGGATCCTATGGACATTGACATCCCAATTGCAGGTTTGCCTCCGCACGTTCGGTCCCGCTTCGACCGTTGGTTTTATTTCTCTTCTTAGGTTCATCTGGCACAAATCTCGAGCGCGACACGGCCGGCCGGACGGAGCCCGTCCCTTTTGCGCCCGGCCGCGGCACTTCCGCATGGGCAGGTGGCACCGGTTCGTGCCAGGCAGCTTAACTTCGTGGCAGTGATCTAACTGGCCGCGCTCCGCAGATTCGGCAGCCTCCTCAATGGACCCCCTTGTCGATCCCGCCTACTCAACTACTCATGGGTTTGCTCGCGCTCGATTCGTCAAGACCGTACGGGACCTGTGCGACATTATAGAATAGTATTGGTGACCCGGACCTGCCCCTGGCTTGGCCGCTGTTACACCATGAGTTTGCTGCTAATTGCAAAGTTCATCGTCGTCGTGTGTCTTTCTCATTTTCCCAGTTTTCCTGTCCTTCATGGACTTTGAGATGAAGCTGGCAATGGAGTTGAGGGCCTTCTCCTTCTGCCGCCTCGCTTTGATCGTGGGCTCGAACTCCTTGATGCTAAGAGCCCAGAGCCAGGTCTCCATGTTCCACTCGCGGCCTAGTGCTTCCAATCTAGTCTGCAGCTTCTGGCGCCGCTCCGCATTTGCTGAACAGTGAAACAGAAAGTGTTGTTCGTCTCCAATGTGCTCAGGGTCATGCTTGCACGTTCTCTGCTGCACCTCAAGTCCTTGGTGCCTGCCTGTCTCCACCTCCAGGTCGTGGGTAGAGCACAGCAACTTTTGGACATCCCTCCGGTGCTTCTCCACCCGGATCAGGGATGGTCCGATGTGGCCAAAGGTCATGTCACACATCCTCCAAAAGTGCAGTTTGTCGTTGTCCTTGAGCCTCTGGGCATTGATCTCCCTGAACTTGCCCTTCACAAGATTCTCCACAGTCTCCTTGGGCCATGAGAAAGTGTCCTTCTCCCACATCTCCCTCCCATCTTCGCCGCCATAGTATACAAGTAGTTCCCTCAGGAAGGCAGCCCAGTTCCAGGACCCCTTCAGTGCCTCGATCTTGAGCTCTTTGTAAAGTAGGTACAGCGCAGGATCCGCTGTTTTGATGCGCATGAGGAACTTGAGTGCCGACTCGTGGTCATGAACTGCAAGGGGGCGGGTACTGGCCAGTGATCGCATACAGACAGGCCAGGGAGGTAGACTTGGGCAGATGAGTGACGGCACGAAGAGCTATGCAAGTCACTTTGTCCCTGGTGCTTTCCCCGGCAACGTACTCCTCCTTCGGCATCTCAACAATGAAGGGGTTCCCATATTGGCCCAATGCCTTGACCTTCGTGTTGTAGAGCTTGAGTTGGAGGTCAGGACTCATCCCAGGCTGCTCCCTGATGTCGCGGAACCAGAGCCCATAAGCAGCATTCATCTTAGCCTCCCTGCCATGCACATGGTCCTTGTTCCGCCCTTTTGAGGTGAGCTGGTACCCCAGAAGCTTGAAGCTGTCGAACCTCTTCAGCTCCTGGCCCCTGTACAGGAGCTTCACACGGTGGGGTGCCCTCCTGGCCATCCACTCTGTTTTGCTGATGTTGTCTCCAGCCCATTGGCACTGGCATAGCAGACAAAAGATCCAGCTGCATCTTGGCATCCTTCAGCGTCTTCGACATCAAAGTGGTGTCGTCTGCAAAGAACAAAGCCAGCAAGCTGACCATCCTCTCCTGATCCTCCTCCTCCTCAAACACCATGCCCAGATCCATCCCTTTTGCACCATTGGCCTCTACTCTATGAAAGCAGTGATGTCGTTGATGAACGAGATGAAGAACAGCGATGAGAGTGGGTCCCCCTGCTTCACTCCAGTTAGGAACTTGATGAAGTCCGACTTGGTGCCGTCCTCATCCCGGATCCTTCCCCACACCTGCCCAAACGCCATCTCGAACATATCAACAACCTGTTTGGGTACACCCATCTCCTCCAGCTTCCTCCACAACCTCGGGCGCTCCACCGTGTCAAAAGCCTTTGTGAAATCTACAAACACCATGATCAGGTTCTCCTTGCGTGCCTTGGCCAAGGAGAAGAGCGCCTCAGCGAGGAATACTGCATGAAGGGTGGACCTCCGTGCCCGGAATCCAAACTGAGAGCCTTCCAGCAGCTTGTTGCACTCAGCCCAGGGAGCTAGCCGAGCGTTCCAGACCTGGGAAAAGACCTTCTCCAGTGTCCTCTCTATGCTGATGCCCCCGTAGTTGCCAGCCACGTTCTGGGGGCCCTTCTTGTGCAGCATCACCAGCAGTGTCTGGCCCCAGTCTTGCATGTCAACCCCATTGAGCACGTCGTTGAGCAGATCGACAACAGCTTGCTTCAGCACAGTGGTCCCATATTTGACGAACTCGAGCCCGATCCCATCCTCATCTGCTGGCCTGCCGTTAGGAGCCTTCTTCAGGACATTCTCCTGCTCCCTGTGCCTGCCGGAGATGCAAGTGATGGGATCTTCCAAGTGGCACTGCTCACGCAGGAACACTCTGCTCTAGGATTCTAGCTCATACAAATAGTGAAAGAGACCACCATGCTCCAGCAAGTCAGGCCCACATGGCCTAACTATTGATCTTTACAATCCTTTCCCCTGGACACCCTCATGCTCTCCCCTTCGAGAACCTTGCCCAAGAGCTTCACCTGATCTGCAACATCCCTGAGGGCACCAAGCACAAATTTGTTCCCCTCCACGAAGTGGAAAGCAGTGTACTTCAGCCCATTCTCCTCGGCAAACTGTTCCACCAAAGGAACGAGTTTCCTGAGGTTGTGGCGCGGTACCCTAGGAAACAGATGGTGGACAACCTGGAACTGGAGGCCACCTGAGAAGTGACGAGCAACCTTAGCACCAACTATAGCAACAACATGTGCATGCAGATCCCTCACCATGGAACCAGTCCAGCCACCGCGGGCAAACCACGTCCATGCTAGTCCTCAGAGCCTTTGTTGCGAAATCCTCACCCGCCACGTCACTACTGTCCATGCCAAAGTGTGAAAGAGTGATTTGCACGTGCAGAAGTCCCGTCAGGCAGTGCGATACGAGGACATAAACGGCCACCAGGAGCCAACTGTCTACACGGGAAAGCAGGAGCCCGAACCAAACCCAAAAGCCGCAGAGTCCAGCAATCTCCCACGAGCGGTACGGAACGGAAGGGTACGTGGTCGCAAAAATCCACGACAAAGCGTAGAGATTGAACCGCCCGAAGGAAAGGATGACGTAGAAAAGATGGTGCTGCCAGGGTATCAGCATCTTTGCTGCTTCGTCAAACTCCAGGGTCCGCTTGTAGAACGACGAGTACAGCGATTTGAAAAACCGCGTGGAAACCGCAAAAAAGGGCAGATGCTGAATATCGGGGTCGTGTTCCGGATCGTTGGTGACGAGGTGGTGGACTGTCCGCCAGCGGAGCGCCGTTATTTTAGGCCTGCACCATGCGAAGCTCCGACCCACTGTTGTGGTTGTGTTTCCACCAGCCGATCGACAGTCCCCCCGTAAAGTTGGCAAGGGCAATACCCATCGCAGTGTCCAGCTTCTGGTTGTGAGAGACGGCATTGTGCCCGAGGTCATGAGCCACGAAAGCCATCTGCCACCAGAGGACCGCAGCACAGAAGGCGCTAGCGAGCACCGGAAAGAAAGAGCCCCCGAAAACGAGGATGGCGCCAATCATCCCCGTGAGCAGCACGACTGCCTTGACAATCTCTCGGTAGTAGAAGGAACTGCCACGCGGATAAGCCGTCAAGCACGAAGCAGAACACCTGGGCGCACAACGCACTAGTCCGTTTCAAACAGTCCCATCTCTTTGACGCGCTTCTCGAGAGCCAGGTACGCCGCGGCAACAGAACGGAACTTGGATTCGCTTCTGTCGACGTCCGCACCCTGGGCAGGCGAATTGGCACTGGCCGAAACTCAGACCGAAAGCCTACACACCATGGAAAGCTCTGAATCTTGAAAGCGTGCGTACGCAAAGCGGGGGAGCCTCAGTCTGAACACGCTTTCCGGGTGGAACGCCGTCATGGCATCGGTCGCGTCCCTGCCTGGCGTCCGCAGATCCAGTCGTCAGGCCAGCAAGACGGCTGGGCGGCGACTTTTTCACCAATGAAATGCCGAATGGCTAGCTCTCCACCGGGGTGTTCATGGATCCACTGGGTGAGGTCGTACACGAGTGCCTCCTTGCCCGGCGCCCGCACGACAATGAGCGCTTTGCCGGCTCGGACTTCGGCAGCCAAGCTCTCGGCGGTGAGCTGGCGCTCCATTTTCCGCGACGCCGGAAGCGATTCGTCTGCCACCGCCATTTTCGCTGTGGCGGGTCTCGATGCTAAACGGCGCGCGCGCGGCTGGCAACTGGTGTCAATATTCCCACACCAGGCGAGACGCGGAGTCTTCCTCGCCAAGATGATGCCCGCCAATGCAAATCCGAAGACGACAATCTACGTCTCCGGCCTGGACGAGCTCGTGACGGAGCAGACTGTCCACGCGGCCTTCCTCACTTTCGGGGACATCATCTCCATCGAGCTGCCCCCCGACCACCGGACTGGAGCCCACCGGGGATTCGCTTTCGTGGAGTTTGAGACCGCGGAGGATGCTGCGGCCGCCATTGAGAACATGCATTTGAGCGAGATGTACGGCAAAGTGATCAAGGTCACTCTGGCGAAACCCGGCCGCGGAGGGCCGTCGTTCTTCTCGCTCAAACCCATCTGGTCCGAAGAGGCGTGGCTGGCGAAGCATGCCGCGGATATACCTGAGAATGGGACGCTGGACTTGGACACGGACATGGCGGTAGACGCTCCTGCGGGTGGCCCCTCGAAGGCGCCAGCGGGAACTTCGGATCAACCTTTGCCGGTGGCAGCAAACACTGCAACGGGGACAGGGGAGCGTAGTTGGAAGGTTTTCATGGACATTGCGATAGGCGGCCAACCCGCAGGACGGTTGGTTTTCCAGCTGCGGCCGGATGTTGTCCCCAAGACGAGCGAGAACTTCCGCGGCCTTTGCTCACACGAAAAGGGTTTCGGGTATCGAAAGTCGGCTTTCCATCGCGTGGGTGGCTTCGTTACGTTCATGCGTCATGGTTTCGGAATGGTTGGCCGTGACAGATCATACCCGACTTCATGGCGCAGGGCGGCGACTTCGAGAAAGGAAATGGCACGGGCGGAAGGAGCATTTGGGGCAACAAATTTGCAGACGAGAACTTTCGCCTGTGGGTGGCGGACGGAGAGTCCGTGTGTCTTTCTGAGCGCGCCTCGGCCCGCAGGAAGCACGACGCACCAGGATGCCTCGCAATGGCGAATTCTGGTCCCAACACAAACGGCAGCCAGTTTTACATCACCCTGCGTCCGACTCGTTGGTTTCCCGCACGCATCATCTTGATCGGTCTGCTCACGTCACTACTAGCTCACCTCGATGGCAAGCACGTCGTGTTTGGGCGGTTGGTCCAGGGGATGGACCTGTTGCGCAGAATGGAGCAGGCCGGCAGCGACAGCGGCAAGACGTCGAGCAAGGTGTCGATCGTAGATTGCGGCGAGATTGTGGACGAGTGACGACTGAACCGAATGATGATCGCATCACGATCGAAAGGGTGTCGCTGGGCAAGGAAACACCCATTCGGGACCTCTCGAAGATCCGTGTGGTCTGAGGCGTAACATGTCGCGATGACGGAGTCGATTCCTGGAGCGGCCGAGCCGACGGGAGGGCCAGCAGCCAATGGAGGGACTCCGGCCCCCGAAAGGCAGGATCTCGGCGACGTCCGTTCCGACGCCAGACTCACGCGAGGATCCGGACGGGCGACCTCTTTGCGGAACAGTTCCTTGCCCCCATTGGACCGGCCCGTCGCGAAGCTGCCGGACTTTCCACCGTTCACGCCGGAGAACGTTCCCCCGGGCATCGCGTATGACCTGCTCAAGGAGATATGCGAGGACTACAGGCTGCATTGCCAGGTTTTGCTCGACTGCGTGCAGCGTCTCCGTTTCTCGGAGGTGCGGCCACGTGGACGCGCTGCGGAAGCTAGTCGGGGCGATTGACGCACGGACCAGATGGAACAGCAGCTCAGACATTTCTGGCAGAACATGAGCCCTGCCCATCGGGAGGTCGTCGAGCACGTCGAGGTCGCGGATTGGATTTGGAAGTTCGATGCCGTGCTTTACGACGTGAGCGTGCACCGCGGCTTTCCGGGACGCTCGCGAGACCTTTTCGGCAGACCATACTCGCGCTGCTTCTGCCCAACGTCGTGCAAGTTCTCCCGGTCCAAGTGTGCCAGACGGTGCGCCAGTACACGCGCCATGCCGAAGGGTGGTTGCTCCAGGCCCTGGACGGGTTTTCGCCGTACTTGAAGTCGCGCAAGATCGAAGGTGGGCACTGACATGGACCAAGGAACCCACAAAGCACCCTAATGTGAAAGACAGTCGGAAAGGTGTACATCCAGCAGCTCCGGCGGAACACCTCCCTCAATCAGCTCGCTCAGGCGGCGTCACAGGTCTTTGACGCCACGGACCAGGTGCACCAGATGCTGCTGGACTGGAACAGGACGGACTTCGAAGGAATCAGGGAGCAGGTGGCCTGGGTCACCGATTGTCGCCGAGTGGACGTCGGGCAGATAAGTGGGTGAAACGTGGCTTTCGTGATGTGCGTCTGACGTCCAAGACAGTGGAGATCGACATCAGGCAAATGCTGCAGCCCGGCGTCAAGCTGGAGCATTGGACTATCTGGCTTGAAGAAGTTGTGAACCGTTTCCTGGATCAGGTCGGTTGTTCCTCCTGTGTCGCGAGTCTCCTCCGCTAACCCGCGTGGCAGAAAACCGCCGATCACCAGCGCTACGTGTATGCCGCGCGGCAGTTTCTCATGCGATGGAACTACTATGGCACGTTAGTACTGCGCGACCTCACCATGAGGAGCGCTCCCAGCTTCGGTGGGGTTGGGTGTGAGCGGTTGACGCGCGTTTGATCTGACGTTCGGTCAGGCGCTGTCCACCTCGTCTACCTATTCTTGAACGAGTATGTCTTCTATCTTGTCGAGCAACGGGTGGCGAACCTCAAGTCGCTCGAGCTGCTCAAATGACGTCACTTCTTGGGGCGGACGTACAAGATATCCTCATACCCCGCTTGTAGTGATCCACCACGAAATACAGCGATCTACGTCGTCATCCACCGACCATGCTAACCACTCAACATTGCCTGGAGTTCCAACGGTATAAGGCCCACGACATTGTTGTCGAGGGACACCAGAGTCTGGAGAGAGTGCACACAGCGTGCCTTGATTTCTGGGAGCAGGATTTCGTGGCCGCGAGAGAGGGTGGCGCAGAGGATGGCCACTAGTCGGCTGATGTTCGCATTGTTCTCGCCCATGATCGACGGATGTCGGCTGCGGAATGGCGGTCAGGAAAACCAGCAGCGCATGCCAAGGCCGCGGGGAGCCTACCTGTCAATGAGATCGCACAGGAACACGTACGTGTGCCCGTTCATTTCCTCCTCATCCTCCACAATAGGCAGCGCCTCCAGCCACGCCGACAGAACCTGAGCAGAGCGTTAGGCAATCCTCGTAGGACAGACAGGAGCAACCCACAGGATTGACGTCGAATTGCGACGAGTTGAAATGGCAAATCTTGCCAACCGCGGATACGGCGTTCTCCGTCGCGAGAACGTTGTCCTCGCTGCGGGCATCCGGCTGATTGATCATTGCGAAAAGGAGCGACGCCGCCTGCGCGCACGCCCCGGCAAACTGATCCCCCCCCAAAGCGCCGGCGAGGCCAACACCGTAGGCAGCGGCTTGTCGCACGTCCGGGGACGGGTCAGCCAAGCCGCGGAGCATCTTTTCGAGGAAGCGTTCGTGATAGAGCCACGCGGTGGGACCACAGTACTCGATCAAATCATCGTAAACGCACATGCCGAACTGCCTGGCGCTGGGATGGCTGGACGCCTGGAGCAGACGGTAAGAAAATGGCACAGCTGAGGAGCTACCGGGCGCACCATGAAGGAGTCTACATCGTTGACCATGTGCTCAAAAGCAGGAAGGAAGGCAGTCGTGTGAGTCTTGAAAATCTCGTGTACGGCCTTGGACAGCTGCCGGCCAATCGTAAGCATAACGGCGAAGCACGCCCCGCGGTCGATCTTGCCTCGCTAATGAAGGTCTCCTCATCGTCCTCAACCTCCGCAAGGGCCTCCTCCTCTTCCGCGTCAAAGTCGGCGTCCTTCCGAGCCGCTAGAACGGGGCGCGAGGAAGTAAGCGTAGGAACAAGCGCACCGAAGACCCGTTCGCCAAGCAAACTGTCTCAGTTCAAGTGTAGATTTAGTCTCCACGTGACTGGATTACCAGCCATCGGCATTGCAGAATTATCCTTCCTCATGTGACGGTTGCCCGTCTGGGTCCCCTGCTCACCTTCTCGTTCGGCAAGGCGCACAAGATAGTCCTTCATTTGCGCCGACGTATGCTTCGTGAAGTCCTGCATCAACGCTTCCGGCATGCACTGCGAGCTCATGACCTCGAGCGACTCGGTCAGAGAAGCGTAGAGCTGCCCCAAGAACTGAAGGTCAGGCTCGCCCGCGATGGTTTCGACAATCTTTGCTGAGCACTGCGTCCACATGTTCAGAAGATACGGGTAGCCTGGGCGGAGCAAGTGAGATACGGCCCCACACGACGGTGCGGAACGCTCACCGCATTCGGCATCCTTGGCGCACTTCAACAGCAACGGCAGAAGGCTGGCGGCCGCATGGCGGACGCCTTCGTGGAAGTAGAACTTCAGAAGCGGGAGAGCGATGCTGGTGACGGTTTCGACGTAGTCCTTGAAGCCGGCGCCAAGTTCCCTGGCAAACACTCCAAGCATTTCCACCGCGGTGCATTTCTCCTCCAGGACGGTCGTCCTTATCCCGATGTTCTGTGTCGCTTCTTAGCAAAAATCATAGTTGCTATCCGGGAAGCGAGGCGCACCTGTCCCTCAAACTGAACAAACTCCCATCCGTCGTCCTCCGAGTACTGAGCAGATCCGTCCTCGTCTTTGTCCAAGACGGCGACATCGGGTTTCAGCTGGGCGCTCCTGAGGAGTGCGGGCATCACGGCCGGCAAATAGGGGACAAAATCCGCGCCCATGACTTTGCAGACCCTCGCCCAGGCTGCGGAGAGGTACGACGCCTGAGGATCATCAGGGTCGTTCACCTCCGCTGCAGAAGCGAATGAGACAATGAAAACGTTGGTGGGCGCTGTTGGACGCACCTTGGATGGCCAAGAGAGTGTTGCAGAACTGGTGCGCGTCCGCGCCGAAGACATCGCGGCCCACCGCGAGCGCGACAAGGCTCGCGCATTCCATCGTTTTGCCTCGCAGCATCTTGAACTCTTTCGCCGTGGCTTCGCTGAGGATGTTGAAGAGCAGGGGCATGACGGACGTGTAGTGCTGCGGCGGCCTTGGTGAGGTCAAAAGACACTCCGCCGCGCAGCGGCACTCACCTTGGAAAAGAGGTCGGAGCAACTGTCGGCCACGGTTGCCAGGGTCGTTATTGCCTGCTCTTGCACGAAAGTCTTGCCGGTGCCGAGCAGGGTCATCAAACGGTTGAACAAGGTGTCGAGATACGGGGCCAAATCGCGCTTCTGCGCGTCTTCCGCGAAGTTGACCACGGCTGCGGCAGCGTGTGCCTGTACTCGGGGATGCTGGGCGTCATCCATCGCCTGGATCAGGGCAGGAACGATGACTTTGTGGAACTGCGACTGGATCTTTGGCTGAAGGCGCTGTCAGCCGCGCATACGCGGCAGGGGAATACGCGGCACCCACGGCAAAGTCCGTCGACATCTGTCCAAGGGCATGGCACGCAGCGTATCGGACCCTGGGATGCGGGTCACGGACGTAGGGAACCACAAGCTTGAGAATGTTGTCAAGCTCCGCCTGCATGATCTTGTGGCATCCTTCGCCGATGGCGCTGATGGTCATCAGCGCAGCGTGACGCTTCTGCCACTCGGCGGAGCTTAGCATCGTCGGGATCAAGCTAAAGGCCGTCGGCAGGACCGTCTTGCCGCCTGAAAGGATGGCAGTTGGACGTCGGTTTGCTCAAGTGCTTCGGCCTGCTTACCAATGTACCTCGCGATCCGGTCCAAACCTTGCTCCGCGACGACTGCGTTGCTTTCGTTATCATCGTCGTCCGCCTTTTTAGAAACCGGCAAATCAGCAACAGGACTGACAAGCCCGACACTACCAACGTCATCCGAAGTCTCCCAAGATGGGTCGTCCTCAATCTGTGCCAGCCAGCCCATTGCCAAAGGCAAGATGGTCGAAACAAAGCTCCCTTGCTTTCGCATCATGGCCGACGCAGACTCCGACAAGGTGAGCACAAGCTCAAACGCCATTTGTCGCGCGTCTTTCCGAGGTAGACGTTTTAGCCGCAGTTGGTCGGTGACCGGCGAAGCAAACCTACTGTCGCCCAAGTTCTCGTCAGCCATAAGGACCGCAACAAACTGGATGATCTGCGCGATTATCGGGCGAAAAAGCTTCGGCGCGAGCTCAGCAAGCTCGACAAGGAAACCCAATGCCTCGGCCAAGCTGTCCTCATGCTCAGATGTCGCAAGCGGGGGTAAGAACTGTTCGGGTGAGCTCGCGAATTATTCGCCGGAGCACGTAGCTCACGTTGACCATCAGAGGGACCAGGTCCGAGGCTTGGTTCCTCACGTCTTGATCAACCTCCGCCAGGTACTGAACCGCGGCATTGAGCGCGGTGAGTTTCACCTGCCCGAGAGAACAGTCAGCTTGAGCGCGGAAAACCGCCCCGGTGTCATCACCTGCACATCGCTGTCGTTCAGCGCGGCCGCCAAGGCAACCTTGACCTGCCCGGGATCCTGGCCGGCGATGACGTCCGGAACTGCCGCGATGATTCGGTACGTTGCTTCCCGCAATCCGGGCACGGGAGACTGAGAGCACTGGAATATGGTCGAAAGCAGAGAGGGCCAAGCTGGCGACAAGGAAACGTCGTCAGAAACAGCAACCAGGCGAATATGTCGGACCACAAATAGTGCTTGTTCCCCATGGTCTGAGGAGCTCGCGTGGAGAGGGTCCCGTTCCGTTTCGCTAACGGTCTTCAAAGCACAGGGCAATGGGTTCGCCCGCGACTGCGGGCTCTGCCCCGGCGGAAAAGCGACCCGCAGCTTCTGGATTTGTCGCAGATTCTCACGTTTCTGCGGCATCAGAGCCCGCGCCAACTCGGACACCGTGTCGCATATCTTGCGCCGTGCTGCGCCGTCTTCCTCGGCCAGAAGAGCCCCCAAGAGTTCCGACTGACAGAACTGGAGAGCTTCCGCCGGAATGGAGACCCAGTAGGTGATATCCTCGTCTGTAGGAGCTCCGGGAGGTGCTCGAGAGCCGAAACGCCGAAGAATGATGGCGGCGGTGGAGCGAAGCTGCGCTCAGCGAGCAGATTCGGGAGGAATACATGACGGTGCGGATCGGGGGAAGAAGACACGTCGGCGCCGCATTCGGCCAGGCAAGACAAAAGCTCCCACGTCGGTTTCCGTGCCAGCCCGAACGAGGTGTGCCAGCGCGCCCAGGAGCTCAGCAGGTTGCTTCTCGAGCCACTCGTCCAGTTCCGTCTCCGCGGCCTGCCGCACGTCGTTCTGCGTGGACGACAGCGCCGAGAGCAGGCCTACGAGACGGGCTCCGAGATCGGCCATCGCTGGCGAGGGCACGAACTGTTTTGCCCTGGCGAGCCACGGACGCTGATCAGTAGCTTGACGATCCCTTGCCATAGTAAAGCGAAGCAATTTGGGACGCGAGGCCCGCAGAGTCGGAGCGAACTCGTTCTTTCCGCCGGGACCGATGCGCGGGGGAGAGCTTTAGCGCGGCTCCGTTGTCATCGTCGCCCTCCCGGCGTTTCCGTCGAGCGCGGGGCCCGGCTCCGGTGCGCCCCAAACCGGGTTCGCGATGGTCACCGACCCCCCTGCGAACGGCCTGCAGGGCCCATCGATGGCCAACGGATCCCACGGAGGCAGGTCTCGGCAGCTTAGCATGCCGGGAAGCGTCTACGAAGGGCTGCAGAGGTACCCGCTGCCCAGCATCGCACCCTTCGCAGCCAGTGCGTGTTCCTGTGACTGGATGGATTAACGGGCCGTAGCTCACCGGCCTTGCTTCCGCTGAACAGCGGCGCTTCTTCTTCCGATGCCCCCTCCGGCGCGGTTTCCGGTCGGCCCGGCTTTTGCCAACCATCTCGGGCTGCCGGCCCCGCTGAACGAATCCGCCATGTTTCCCCCGACAATGTCGCAGCTTCAAGCATCGGCACCTCTCCAGAAAGCGCTGCAAAACGTCGACATAAGTTACCTGTGGGTGCCAATCCCGGCTCGGTGACGAGCTGCGCCTGACAGGTCGATCCCAGGCAGTTCAAATCTTCGCCCGTCGAAGCGGCCCCTCTGTGGCCCTTTTTCGGCCCGCCAACCCCAGAAGTCGGCGGTCCGCCGCGTGGAATCACTCCCACCTTTGGAAACGTCGACTTCCGTGCTGCTTTCGATGTCTACCACAAATCGGGCCCTTTGCAGCGGTTTCGGAACGAGTTCGGGTTCGCCCACGATGGCCATTCTGCCCCGCTTCCATCAAGGCCCCCGGTCGTGAACGTGAACGGACATGCTGTTGCTGGCGGGGCGCTGGCGCATGGAGAGGATGTCACAGGCCCAGGAGTGCCGACCGGCGGAGCAAGGGAAGCTGCGGGACAGAAGCGCCCGCGTTCTTCTGAACCCGGGCCAGAGCCAGCAAAAGCATCCTTGTACGTTCCGGCCGCCACCGGATCTGCCTCTCCCGATGAGGTGTTTGCGACGCCGGATGCTGGGCATAGTGCGGAGGACGAGTCTTTGGAGGAAGAGATCGAGCCCGTCCCGGATTACCATCCGCCCAAAAGGCGGAAAACCGGCACCGAATCGCATCTTCTGCCTGAAGCAGCCAAGGATTGGGCCGGTTCGTGCGCTGAATGGTGTGCCGGCGCCCTCGACTGACTGATCCTCCAACTAGCTGCTATCGAAAGAGCCAAACGTTACATCGACAGCTTGTCCGCCGAATGGGATGAACTGGACAGCTTCACCGCCGACGACGATGATCTTCCGGCGCCCGTCATGGTCGACGCCGATCGCGGTCACGGAAGAGACAGGAACGGCGCCAGCTCTGGTTTCAAGCACTTTTTCGTCGTCGCAGGGGCTTCATCAAAGGTGCCCCTCATGACCGGCGACACCCTGAGGACCTTCATCGATCACATCGATCGGATAAACGAGGGCCAGAAGATGAAGGAGCTGGGGCAAGCTGTTGAAGGAGGCAACCAGACTTTGCTCAAGATCATGCAATGGGTGGACAACTGGGCGCAGCTTCCTGAAGCCAAGCTTTCTTTGGACTCTGGCACTGCAGGCAACGACGGCGACGCCAACGGGGATGGGGGCCCAGCCGATGGCGCGGACGATGGCATGGTGTCGGCAGCGGACTTCGACGCCGCCGCAATGGATTTGCGTCTACAGTGTGCAAAGCTGTCTGCGGATGCCGCTTACGTCGCTTTGGCGATCATGGTGGGAGGCGCGGGAAAGATCGATCGCAAGGTCGGTTGCATTCTGCGGTGGCCGCTCGGGGCGGTTGGTTGATCTTCGCCTGTCAGATCTACTCCGAGGATCTCATCATGTCGATGCTCGAGCTACTGAAGCATCACTTGCAGCACACCATATACCCGTACTTGGGTTCTGGGAAAGCCGACGATAGCAGCGCATCCGTCAAGTGGATTGCCCGCCACCGTGCTTTGTTCGAAGAGCTGGCCGAACGGATCGGGTTCTGCCTCACGAAGCTGGGCGATCTCTTCAGCTCCCGCGAGGGGATGGACGAAACAGTTGTCATCTCGGCCACTTTCGCAGGAGTTGCTCCTTTCTTTGCGCAGACAAACGGAGATGGTTCGCGCGACAGCTCCAAAGGGCGCATATTGAAGCGGCTGCAACTGGCATCCATGGATCTCATCAGGGCCGTGAGGTTTTGTTCCGGTTCCCATAATGCCCGCGCGCTCACGTGGTCATCCCACTCCTCTTTCGCAGGTGTTTGCGCATTACCCGGGCCGGCGCTTGGACATCTTTGCCGACATCCTCTCATCACTTGGCTCTCTGGCGACGCACGGCAACCGTCAAGGCCAGGGGCAGCGGTACCTGCTGCCGGATGGGAGAAGCATTTCCATGTGGAGTGCGCTGATCCTCGAGTGTCTCCAGAGCACATGCGAGATGACGGAATCGCGTGCCAACTCGTTGGTTGCTGCACTAGAGGAAGACTTGAAGCAGGAGCAAAGCCGTGCGGCCGAGAGTGCCCAGGCAGAAGTCCAAAAGACGCCATCCAAGCGGAAGAAGGGCAAACAGAAGGCCGATGCGGCACCGGAAGTGGCAGAGCTTCCCCAGCAGGCCTCGGACGCCAAGGAACCTCACTTTGGGCGGTTGCAGGAGCTTTTGAGGACCTGCCTGGATGCTGCCGCCACCTCCGCTTCATTCTTTATGCACTACCTTACGTCGCGCGCTCTTCCTGTCAAGGAGAAAGAGACCGGTGACTCCCCGGTCAAGCCCAAGGGTAAGCCCAAGGGCCGGAAGGAGGACGTGAACAATGAGCTGGAGTACCGTTCCCTTCTGGAAAGCTGGATAGCCGACTTGTGCATCGTGCTGGACGTTCCGGAGTTCCCGGTTGCGAGCATCGCTTTCCTAGTGACGTGCAAGATGGTCGGACAGGTCCTCGAAGACTCAACCCCGGGAAGGACAGCCGCATCTCGCCAGACCGCAATGGACCTTTTGGGCACCCTTGTAGCCCGTCTGCGGCAGCGCGAGACATCGGTCACCGCTTGCGAAGCCGTAGCGGACCTTGTGACCAGATTTCCGCAAAGCGACGTCAAGGACATTGATCAGGAGCAGCATTTTGCGGCCCTCGATGAAGTTCAGCGGCGCATCCTGTGCTTCTTGGTGGCGGAGAACAGGAAGTCCGGTTCCACTCGGTCAGCCGAGGTCTACTTCTTGACCGACTGGATAGCTCGGCTGCTCGCCAATGCATCGTCGGAAGCCGACAGTCCAAGTCGCGTCACATCGGGACAGGTGGTGCGCAACATGTTTACGGCCCTGCTCCAGAGGCTTTGCGAGCACGCGCGGTAAGCTGTGCCTTGCGCGACGCCGGTAGAGTTTGATTCGACCCTTGCACACTCAGGTCGACGGAAAAGATAATCCAAATGCGATCGAGCCGCGAAGTTGACAGGGAGCATGCCAGTGCGCTGATCGCTCTCTTCTCGCTGCATTCTTCCCGTTCGGTTTTCGACACCTATCTGATGAAGATCCTTCAAGCCCTTGATCAGACGTCGAACCAGCTGCGCGGAAAGGCTCTCCGAGCGCTGGGTGACATAGTAACCGTCGATCCCAGCGTGCTATCTCTCGCCTACGTCATCTCTGCCGTCGAGGAGCGCATTCTCGACCCTGGTCCCACGGTGCGCGATGCTTCCATTGAGCTGGTTCACAAGTACGCATTTAAGTCCAAGGACTTGGGCCTCATCCGGCAGTACTTCAACGTCGTGGCCGAGCGGGCGGTCGACATGTCCACGATGGTACGCAAGAGGGCCCTGAGATTCCTGAAGGATGCGTACTTGGAGCTGCGGAAAGCTCAACCGGAGCTGGCCAGGGATGGCGAGAAATTGGAGCTTACGTGCACCATCTTCGTCTCGCGCGCCCTTTCGGACGAGGAAGGCACGGTCAAGGAGCTCGCTCTTGGCTCGGTCCAAGATTGCTGGCTGTGCCCGTTCTCGGATCCGAGTCTCGCGGCCATTGTGCGGCAGGGCGAAGGGATGGCCTCCGGCTTTTCCTTGCAGGCAATACCTCCCGTTGGGCGCAAAGAACTCCTGGACCGGCTCAAGATCATCGTTGGCACCACCCAGCGTCTGCAAGATAGGGATCTTGTCGGTGACGCCTTCACCCGCATGCTTGCAAAGGACAGGGCGCCGAAGATTCAGATGTGCCGTCTGTTGGTCAATGGCCTCGTTGAGGAAGCCTTGGCGGGATCTCAGGTTTGGGAGGAGCGCATCGGGCGGTGCAGCTTCACTGATTCCATTTGCGCAGGAGGCGCGCGCCGGCGTTCTTTCGACATTGCATCAGCTTGCCCGCGCGGAGCCCTCGCTCGCGGCACCGTTTCTGCCGGCACTTCAACCGTTCATCAAGCTGGACGCAAAGGTGAGGTTGCAAGCATGCTCAATGACAGATTCTCATTCCGCCACAACAGTTTACCGCGTCAGACGAGCAAGTAATGACTTTGGTTCTCGAGCTTTACCGGATCTCCATCGCATTCACCACCGACCGCGATCCACGCTTCGCGGAAAGTCTCGAGAAGGATCTCCAAACCTTGATGTCACAGGGCAACACCAATGTCGTCGGTGCTGCCGTGCCATCGTTCTGTGCGCTGCATACTTCGGTCACACGGGATTACACGAAGATTTCGCGGACCCTCGAGAAGGCTTACGGTATGGGTCTGCGCGAAGCCGTCCCGGACAGCTGTTGACTGTGGATGCTCAAGAAATTCTGTGGAAAGCCATGGAGCATCATCAGAAACACGGGAGCCTTCCACCGAACCCCAAAGCGCAAGCGGGGATATATCGGACGCTCTTGATCTCGGGTCTACTCATCAAGGAAGTTGACTTCGACCAGCTGCGGAAGGAGGATCCTAGTACGTGGTGCCGTCGCCGCGTTGCCTCAAAACTAATCTTTCTCAAGAACTGTCGGAGGCCTTGCCCAGTTTCGCCACGGTACGGCCGCGTCGCTCGCGCAAAGATATTGTGTGGTAACAGATTCCGGCCAGGGTTCCGTCAAAGACGCAATGTTCGAACGGTTCTTCTTCTTCTGCAACCTTTCGGACGATCAGTACGACAGCATTCGCGCCCGCGCCATTGAATCCATGGGACATCTCTTCAACGCTAGCCCGCAATTCATGTTACGGGACGATTCTCGAGCGCTGATGGACACTGTGTTTGGCACAGATGCACCCAAGCTGCAGCAGCAGCTGCTTGGGGTCTTCCGAGACCTTCTCGATTCGGAAGCGCGCAAGGCGCCGGCCACAGCTGGGGAGACTGCTGGCGGTTGTGAGTGCCCTGCTCGCCCTTCCCCCCGCTGGCTGACGCGCCCTTTCAGCTGCACCAAACGTCAACCGCGCTGTGCTGACGGGGAATGCCGAGGAACTAGGCCATGCGGGGATCATTGGATCTGTGATGCAGACGTATCTGGACCGCGTGCTCGCGAAGCTCACGGGACACTCTCTGGGATTGCGTGGTTTGGCTTTTGACGTTGTCCAAAGGACACTGGAGCAAGGCCTGGTCATGCCTGCCACGGTGAGTCCGGACTGTTGACCGAAGCGAACGCTCTGATGCCGTTTTGCAGTGTGTGCCCGCGTTGGTGGCCATGGAATCCTGCGAAGATCGTTCTCTTCGGGATAGGGCAATGCGACTGCACATGAGCTTGGCAGAGAAGCATGCATCCTTCATTCACATGAAGAATATGGACGCGACGAGGACGTCCTTCGAGTGCCTTCGATCTTGGTCGGGGCAGGCATGGGTGCCAGGCGAGTTCCTCGCTGGATCGGTAACCAGTTGGAGTCGCGCTAACGTGGCGTTTGCAACAGGGGCGCGGGCGGCCGCAAAGGGCGAAGTTGAGGCAGTTCTCATGCCTCTCTACGCCATCGTGCGGGGAAAGAAAGCGCAGCGCAACGACTTTCTCACCGGCCTTGTGAAGCTGTTCGACGTCGACTTGAAGCGGCAGGACCTGAAGGCGGTGAGCTGCCACTGTGACGCCGTACGTCGACAGTTCTGATGTCACGTTGCTTGCAGATCGATGTTCCTTTCCTCAAGTTCGTCGCTGAGAACCTGGCTGCGTTCGCTTACGAAAAGCAGGAGGAGGTTCTCGCCGTGCTGTCGGCCATCAACCGCGTCGTCGGAATCACAGCAACGACGGTCGTGCGGTTCATCGAGGAGCATGTCGAAGGCACTGACGCTCTGGCGGACCTCTCTGAGAAAGCGAACGGTGCGGCCGGCGTAGCTTGAATTGTGCTGTTCCCTGACCGATATGTGTTTCCAGCGGGGAACCTTGCGTTCATGGCCGCGACGTCGAAGTGCATGGGAATGCTGCTCGTTCTGCGCAAGTTTCTCCAGGCGTTGTACAAGCTCTCGCATGGGTGGGCTCAAGGTCGTGTTTCTTCTCGGTCTGCGGCGCTGACAGTCACAACCTTGCAGACGAGTTTCGCATTTCAAGCTCGGTGAAGGAGGAAAGGCGCAGGAGAAGCCGGTCCACAAGGACTCGAAGAGCCCCACTGAGATTTCATGGAGCGAGCTCGCTTACCTTGCTTTGGATCTGACCTCACCGGAGGACACGGTTGAGCAACTGCAGGAGGTAACGTTTCCGTTCGGATCACATGCCGGCCGCTGACTCGTCGTCGCAGTTCAACGCACTGATGGCTGCCGATTTCGTTCCCCTCGACGACGACGAAGAGCTGTTTGAAGGCGCCGAGGGTGACGGCCTCGACGATGCCGCCGGAGCGCGTCGTGCGGTTCAGGGCGATGGGGCGGAGCCCAAGGCGTCGAAGCCGAAGCGGGGGCCCCGCAAGAAGAAGCAAAGCACAACCAAGCGAACGCCCAAGAAGAAGGCAGCCGCCAAGGGCAAGCGGCGCAAGTCGAAGGCGCAGCAGTCGGAAAGCGAGGAGGAGGACATGGACCTGGACGACTCGTCACCTGATACCCCGAGCTCGCCATCGGCAGCTTCTGATGATGATTGATTGATTAGTTGACCTTATCTGATTACGGATTGACTAGATTGCGTTTGCTCTGTGCTGCCGGGATTCGGGATGGTCCAAGGCGTTGGGCGTCGGAGTTTCCTCCCGAAGACTTTCCAAAACTCAAAACTCTCCGCCGGGCCACTCCAAGGCGAGTTCGCGGCCACCTTTCATTCTGAGGGGACACGTAGGAAGGAAGATCGAGCCGAATGGCCGACAAGGACTAAGCAGCCCTTTTTCCTAGAATGCCGGACGTCGCGAAGACGGAGTGCTGCGTCTCATGCGGGAAGCGCTGTTACCCCCTGGAGAGAATTACCGTCGACTCCTCGATCCTCCACAAGAGGTAGGTACCGGGCGCGAAGTCGATTCGCTGCTCCTAAACCGCCTGCGGAGTTGTTTCCGGTGCTCGCACTGCCAGCGGCAGCCGTCCAACTTGCCGTACTCCATCGTGCCTGCGCCGCCGCCGAATATCTGGCCCTGCCGCAGAAGATGGGAGGGGCGGGGTGGGCTACAGCCGAGGTGGTGCCGCCGACCTCCCACCCCTCCCGGCACGTCTCCCGCGCCCGCCCCGCCCGCGCAGCGCAATGGAGCGCGTCCTCCGAGCCACGTCGGGGGTCTGCGTGCCTCGGACGCGGTCGGTCTGTGGGGGCTGCCCCTCGGGGTTTGGGCGTGCGCACCGCCCTCCTCCGCACGCCCGCAACGCTCCCCGGCCATCACAACGGGCAGTGGGTATTTTTGAAATCTGACACCACTTTTGGCGTGGAATAGACCCCCTGCGGTCACGTTCCGGGGTCGTCCGGCCCCGTACGATGCGTTGCGGCCGAGAAATGGGCGATGTCCGAAACCCCGAGCTAGCATGGGGGGCGGGCCGGGACTCCCGTCCCGGCCCCGCCCCGCCGTTTCCCGAGCTCCGCGACACCTCCGGCCCGCCTCCCGCACTTCCCGCGGCTGCGCTGAGGAGCATCGCCAGCAGACAGCAACGGCCACTACATAGACTCTTTGAGACATGACCTGGCCTAGAATCAATTCGGATACCCGTCGGCAGCCGCTGCCGTGCGGAACACGTTGAGAACCCGCGAGACCTCCTCCGAATCCGAGTCGGCCATCCGGCGCAGCTGCTCCTCGAACCCCATCCGCCTCAGGTCCGCTATCCGCTCCCCCGACCCCGGATCCTCCGGCCACGTCAGATTGTGCACGACCCACGTCGCGGCGCCCCGGATCGCCTGCCGGGGATGGCACAGGTAGCCGTGCACGGCCTCGAGGATGCTGCCCTGCCGCATGATGGCCTGCTTGTGCGCGGCGCTGCCCGTCGCCATGTTGGCGACCACATAGAGGGCCTGCAGGATAACGTCGTCCGCGACGACGGCGCCTTCCTTGGCGTCCGAGGGCAGGGTGCGGTCCGGGCTGGAGGACCCGGTGCTGTCGGGGTGTCCGCCGGTCCTCCCGTTGGCGTGCATAGACGCCGTCGCAGAGTCCGAAGCAAGCCCGGGCAAAGGCCTCAGCTTGGTCTCCAGTATGCCGAACAGCGTCTCGCCGAGGCCGTTGAAGGCGTCCTCAATGTCCTGCGGAATCGGTCATGAGCTATCGCGTATTTATCCTTCCGCAAACGGCAACCCACGGACTCCTTCCCGCATGCCAGGTTGCGGAGCACGTTGACCGCCTGCTCCACGACCGAGATCTCGCCGTCCTCCAGCAGGCGCTGCAGCCCCTCCCACGTCAGCTCCTTCATGACGCTGGTCTTGAGCTCCGACGTCGCCCGGTAGATCAGGTTTTTGATTGCCCAGGTGGCGTTGAGGCGGAGGCTGGGGTCCGAGCTCTGGGACATTCGGACCAGGAGGGGGATGACGCCGGACTCGAGCACCGTCTGCAAGATCGCGCATGCGTTGGGAGCCCATCAACAGGTGGTGTCGAAACCACCCACCTTCTTCATCGGGCTAAAGTCGAGCACGATGTTGCAGATGGTCGCGCTGGCCGTCACCTGGGCCGCCGGGTCCCCGCTCTCCAGGAGCTTGAACAGCGGCCCCGCGATGCCGGCGTCGACCAGGCTCGTCCGCAGGTTCTTGACGCTGCGCGACAGGCTCATGGTGCATTTGCACGCGGCGGCCTGGATCCGCGGGTCGGGGTGGTCGAGGTAGCGGACGATCCGGGGAAGGAGGTGCGCGTCGATGATCTGCTTGCGCGATTCCTCGCGCAGAGACGAGACGGCGGCGAGGGCGAGGAGGATGGCCTCGAGGAGGTCGTCGTGGGGGTCGGGTCGGCGCCCGTCGTCGCCTCCGGAAGCGTCCGACGCGCGCGAGGCGGCGGTCTGCAGGAGCTGGGCCAGCCTGGGGACGGCCTCGAGCTCCGCGGCGCGCTTCTGCAGCTCGTCCGAGTCCTGCAAAAGGTAGCAG
Source organism: Hyaloraphidium curvatum (assembly GCA_025558095.1). Classification (NCBI taxonomy): domain Eukaryota; kingdom Fungi; phylum Monoblepharomycota; class Hyaloraphidiomycetes; order Hyaloraphidiales; family Hyaloraphidiaceae; genus Hyaloraphidium; species Hyaloraphidium curvatum. The sequence continues at coordinate 253,973 of JAIVFI010000043.1, forward strand.
ATGGCCGCACATGTCCGGAGGTGGAGCTCGTTCTCGGGCCCGTCGGCGGGCGTGCCGAGGGCCCCCGAGGGGGCGGAGGAAAAGATGGCGCCGTCGTCCGGGGACGGCGGCTCCGACAGCAGCTTCACGAGCGCCGGCAAGACGGAGAGAGAGACGTAGGGAACAAAGACGGAGGGCAGGCAGCCCGTCCGGAACAGGTTAATGATGCTGGGAGCGGGGGAGGTGGGGCGTGATTAGGCAATGTAGATGGCAGGGCGGCGCAAGAAGACCCACCACACGGCGGCCAGGAGCCGCGTCCCAGGTCTGCGATCCCGCAGCAGCCTAAACACCATGCGGACGGGCGCGTCGCCGTGCCCGTGCCCCGGGTCCATTGGATCGTCCTCCAGGCCCGCGATCAGGCGGCCGACGGAGGCATTGTCCCGCGTGAGGGCGGCCAGCGCGAGCAGCACCGCGGCATGCAGCTGGCCGCGGAGTTCGGGCGCGTCGCCGGGGGCCTTGTCCGGTGAGCCCGCGACCAGCAGCCCGACGAGCGGGGCGACGACGCCGAGGCGTGCGAGCTCGTCCTGAGCCGGCCTGTCCACGCACACGGCGCCCACGATGGCTGCGACGAGCGATGCGACGCGGGGCCGGGCGGGCGGAGCCAGCAGCGCGGCCAGGGAGCCGCACTCGCTGCGGGCGCGGGCGCGCGCCTCCGCCAGGGGGCCCTCGGGGCCGCCGCCGCACACCACGGCCCGCAGCGCGCGCAGGCACGCCTCGGCCAGGCGGCGGTCGGCGGGCGCGGCCCGCAGGGCGGCCAGCAGCGGCGCGACCGGGTCGGCGGCGAGCAGCCGCTCCCGCACCGCGGGCGGCCCGCGCGCCAGCGCGCACACGACGGCCGCGGCCTCGGCGGCGACCGCCCCGCGCGACAGCAGCGACAGCGACAGCGCGCACGCGCCCAGCCCGGACAGCGCGGACTTGGCACGCGCGTCGCCGACCGCCGCGTCGCGCACTCCCCGCACCGCGGAGAGCAGCGCCGCATCGCCCTCCGCCGCAGCCAGACCGCGCATCGCGGCATACGCGCGCTCGTGCCGGGGGACTGCCATCACGCAAGCACTCAAGAAGGTGCCGCGTCAGCAAAGGGATTCGCCCTGGCCCCATCCAACGCGATTCGCGGGAGACAACGATTCGAAGGATTGCATCACGATGTCGCTCACGTCTTCGAAGGAGGTGCGGGACGATGCGTCGGCAGGAGGTTTGTGCCGGCGCTGACGGGCGTGCCTCCAGGCCGAGTATCTGAAGGGCGTGTTCGGGGAGAAGTGCGCGCCCGCGCCGCCCGCGGAGCTCGTCGGGGACCGCGGCTTCAACATCGGCCTCGCGGGCCTGAATGCTATCGTCACCGGAGGTGGGTTTCTCGCGCGGCGGGGTCAATGCGGCGTCCGACGTCCTCACTACGACGCGTCCAACCTGCGGTCACATCGCCAACTCATTGCGACGCGTCCAATCTCCCGTCACATGGCACAGGAACGAAGGGCATCGGGCGCGCCTGCGTGGACATGCTCGCCGAGTCGGGCGCCAACGTCGCCTTCTGCGCGAGGAACAAGGCCGAAGTGGACGAGGCCGTCGCGGCCGTGAAGCAGCTCAACCCGAACGTCAAGGTCTACGGCGCCGCTCTGGACATGTCGTCGCCGGCCGAAAACATCGCGGCATTCGTCGAAGCGGCGGCCAACCACCTCGGCGGCGTGGACATCTGCATCTCGAACGCCGCCGCCCTGGCCATCGGGCCCTCGGTCAAGGCGTTCGAGGCCAACTTCCGTGTCGACATACTCGGATGCTTGGCCCTATTCAATGCCGCCCTGCCCCACTTCAAGAAGAGCAGGGCGCCCTCGTTCGTGGCCGTGTCTTCCACCGCGGCCAGGCAGGCAGACGAACCGAATTCCTACGGGGCCATGAAAGCGGGCCTTATTCACTTGGTAAAGGGTTTTGCGGGCAAGTACGCTGCCCTCGGGATCCGATCCAACGCGCTGAGCCCGGGCACGACAATCTTCCCGGGAGGTGGGTGCTACCGGGAACTGGACTTTTCAACTACTGACATCGCGCAGGCTCGTGGGAGAACAACAAGGCCCGCTATCCCGTAAGCTTCCTTGTCTGCACCTATCGTCCCCGACCGCTCAAGTCATTTGCAGCCCGTCTTTGCCGGAGCCCTCGCGAGAAACCCGACCGGCCGCATGGCCACCGCTCGGGAAGTCGCCCGCGCGACCTTGTTCCTGGCATCACCGGCGGTGAGCTCGGTAGGCTCGTTGCTGTCACTTCGCCTGACTGCCTTTGACAGGCCTCGTTTATCACCGGGACGAACCTGATCATCGACGGCTCCATTACGAGGGGCGTGTCGCTCTAGACTCCTTCTTCATTCCCATGGAGGCGCTACAACGGCATAGATCATCGCAACATCTTTGCGTACTTGGGCTTCTTGGCCTTCTCGAGCGCTACCTGGCTGCCCACCAGGCCGTTGCCCTCGCCGCGCAGCTTGGAGGCCAGCTCGGCCGCCGATTCACCCTTGCCCGGCGTGCGCGACTTCTTCTTCTTGCCGCCTTTGCTTTCGACGCTGACGATCTTGCTCCCGGACTTGCTCGGATCGAAACGGATCTCGTCCGTCTCGGCAGTGATGGCGTACTGGGACAGGTCCATGCTGTCGATCAGCTCCTTCTGCTTGGCGCGGAATGCCCGCATGCTGTCGTTGGCCGCATCGTCCAGGTCGGCTGCGAGCGTTGTCCCCGTCGGGTCCCACTGCTCCTCGTCGTCCAGCGCTCGTTTCTTCCCGGCGACCGCGCCTCCGGCGGCCTCCTCGGCGGCCTTGCGCGCCGCGGCCGCCTTGGCAAGCCGTTCCTTGGTCGCCACCTCCTCGTCGAGGAGCTCCAGCTCGACCGAGCGGCTCTCGACCCACTTGAAGAAGGACGAGCACTTGCGGCACACCTTGGTGAAGAGCGCCAGGAGCTGCGCCGCCGGCAGCCCGAGCTCGGCCTCGAGGTCGTCGATCGACTTCTTCTGGAGGCCGATGCCGACGAGGATCGCGGCCTGGAGCGGGTTCAGCGCGACGCGCTGGTCCGATCCGGGCCCGTCGTCCGGCCCCGCCGCCGCGCCGGAGGAGGGCGAGAGCGCCCCGGAGAAGTAGAGCCGCGCCAGCTGCGGGATCATGTCCAGGACGACGTGGTAGTCTAGCATGCTGTTGGCGTACGACTCGAGCCGCTTCAGGTCGAAGGGGTTGAAGTGACGCCGCAGCTCCGTCAACGACCCCAGCGGGGCCGGCACCCCGGCGCCTTCGAGCTTCCGCGCAGCACCCTGCCCGCCGCCAGCGGCCTCGATCAGGCTCAGCACCAGCGCAGGGGGGAAATCCCGGAACTGGCCGAAGCCGGCCAGCTCTAGAAACCTCCGCTTAAAGTCCGCGGCAAACACGTCCAGCCAGCCTGCGTCCATCCCCGGATCCAGCTGCAGCGGGCGCAGCATCACGCACGTGTGCTCGCCCGTCAGCTCGTTGGGCGTCTGCCGCACGTACAGCGGGAGGAACCCGTGCCGCTTCCAGAACTTGTGGAGGGGCGGGGTGATGCCGTACGAGACGCCGATCCAGTGCAGCCGCTCCTTGAGGGGACGGTCCTGAACCCGCCGGAGCAGGGGCGGCATCTTGGAAGGGTCCTTGACGCGCAGCACCTCGGACTGCAGCGCGCCCTTTTCCGAGGAAGGCACCGAACCGTTGGTCCGCCGCTCGCCCTCGGCGAGCTCCTCGTCCTCGTCGTCCTCGGACAGGTTGACGAGGTCCCCGTTATAGTACCGCGAAAGCAGCTCCAGCGCCCTCCCGCCGTACCCCATCCCCGTGTGGTCCGGATGCGTGGCGATTCGCACCACGCGGGCGCCCGAGAGCGCGGCGAAGCTGTCGTCCTGGTACTGCTGCGACACCAGCCACGGGATCAGGTCGCCGTCGGGCCGCTGCCCGCGTGCGAGCGCGTTCATGACCGAGGGGCGGGAGATGCGGCCCTCGAGGCACACCTGCACCACGCAGAGAGGTTCAGGGAGGACGGCCGAGCCGCTCGCGGCGACGGCGGCCTGGTCGACGGGAGGAAGGAGGACAAAGAGCTGGTGCGCGGGAGCGTCGCTCATCAGCTGGAGATCGTTGGGCGAGTTCTTGTAGTGGCTGGCGACGTAGAGAGCCATCATGCGCTGCAGGAACGCTTCCGAGATGGGGTGGTAGGAAAAGAGCGTGTCCCGGTCCACGGCGTAGAGGTCGCACACAGACGGGTCGGGCACGCCGGAGAGGAGGCGCGATTGCCGTGGAGTACAGCAATCGAGGCAGAGGAGGTCGTTGAGCCACTTTTCCACGGGGTCGTTGGGGGCGTAACGGATCGGCGTTTCGAGCTTGATCTCTGCAAACAGCGGAAAGATCAGCATGCCGTCAGTTGGCCAAGCCATTCATGCCCTCACCCCTCAGAACCCGGGCCGTCAGCTTCTCGCCCTTCCCAGCCTCTGACGCCTTGCCGGCCTCCTCCCTCAGACCCTTGAGCAGCTTCAGGCTCAGACCCCTGCCCGTCCCTTCGTACCCATTGATCGTGCTAGCCATGAACACGAGCCAGTTGCCCATCATCTGCTTGACGAGCGGCAGCGGGATGGCCGCGGCCTCATCAATGACCACCAGCTCGGCCTGGGTGAGCACGTGCGCGTCCTGCGGGGCAACGTACTGGATCGTCTGCCTGTGCGTGCGGAACACCGACACGCGGACGATGCAGCCGGCGAGGGAGGGGTGGGTGGATTGGTGGATCGCATAGTCCAGATGCTCTTGGTAACCCAGGGCGTCGAAGCCCTTGAAGACAAATGAAAAGAGGGTGCGGAGGTTTTCCGGGGACGGGGAGGTGACGAAGATGTTGGAATAGCCGTGGGCGATTGCGGCGGCCATCGCAAGTCCAAGCGCGGCCGACTTGCCGCGGCCGCGGGCCGCCGTCAGGGCCACGGTCGAGCGCAGGGTCTTCTCCGACGCCGCGTCGATAAACGTCAGCAAAGCCTTGGCCTGGTCCACCGTGCGCGCGCACTTGACGAGCGGGTAGACCGGCATAACGTCGTTGAAGGACTCGACCACCTCGGCCAGCTCCTTCTTCTCCGGCGCCTCGGCGTCCAAAGCGGGCGCCGGCTTCACGTACTTGCCCCCGCTGAGGGGCAGCACGTTCAGCTCGTCGTCCGCCACGATGCAGGCGCTGCAGTCCCCCAAGGAGAGCACCAGGCGCTCGTTGAACCGGTTCACCACGTCCCCGTGGGCGGCGGTTCGGTACCGCGCGTGCACGTCCATCGTCATGGTGTAGAGCTGTTTCAGCGAGGTCATGGTGCGAAGGAGGATGACGACGATGCCGCCACCCTCGACCGTCTCCATGGTCTGGGCGAGCAGGTTCGGGGTGAGGGCCTCAAAGTCCTGCGGGGCGGCGTCAACGGCTGCGGAAAAGGCGGCCTCAGACGGAACATACCTGCAGCACGCACATGCCGTACGTGTTTCCGAGGATCTTGTGGCTCTCCTTGTAGTAGGCGTACCGGATGTCCGTCGAGGCCACAAAGAGCTCGAAAGGGTCGTCCGCGTCCGGGTCCCTGAGCCCTCTCGCGACCTCCTTCTTGATCTGCTTCATCCTCTTTTTCCGGTGTGACGAGAAGCCGAGCTCCTTCTTGTAGCACCAGAGCACAGAGGGCCGCGCGGTGTGCCGCGCCTTGGAGAGGAGAAAGTGCAGGTTGACCACCTGGTCGCGGCCGTGATCGCCCACGAGAACAAAGAGGGAGCGGGTGTTGGCGGCGACGGAGGCGTTGATGAGGGCGGGGATCCGGGGGTCCAGCTTCTTGCGCTGCGGGGCCGCGGCGGGCTTTGCGGACCCGTTGGGGAGCCCGTTGGCGGGCTTGCCGGCCGGTTTCTTGGCCGGGCGACGTTCGTCCTCCGAGGACGACGACGAAGGGTCGTCCCTCCGCGCCGCCTTCTTCGTGGACGGCATCGTGGGAGCCATTGCTCTTGGGAGCTGTTTGTTTCCTTGTTTGTCCGCACGGCTGCTTGGTGCAGGGCCGGAGTCGGAGAGCGGCTGCTCAGTCGGACTAGCTCCCACTGGCCGGCGAACTCCAGCTCAATGCGGATCGGATCATCTGCAGCTTATTGGCGTCCGCTTGGGGTCCAATGCGCTGTCGATGGACAAGGACAGGGCCCCCCGCTGCTGGGGTTGCCGGCTGGGCGGAGCATTTCGATCCATCATCCGCCGACCATCGCGCCAAAAGTGTGGTGAACATATATAAATTGCCACGGAACCGCTCCGGAGACGCCAAAAGTGCCTGGAGCAGCGCAATCCAGGGCCGACCGCTGTCGGCGTCCTTCTTGCGGACAGTTCTGCTGCTTCCCCCGAGACGCAGCGGACCCCGGAGCTCGGCAGGATGCCAAAAACAGATTGCTAGTCCGTAGAAGATGCCCTCGCCGCCTTTGTTGCAGGTCGGCCACAGTCGCTTTCTGCCGCCAGAGACGTAGAGACGTTTCGGCCCAACGGGACGTGCGGCCGCTCTTGTCTGTTCGCGCGAAGCCTCGGAGCGCCAAATCCAAATGGATGGGAGCGCGAAAATACATCGCAGATGGCGGCGCAGTGGATGTGCCTCGGCGTCCGCAGAGATGCCAGACCGGAAAGGCGGACCGCGGGGATTGAGTTGGCCGGCGGAGTTATTGGCGTCGAGCGGATTCCACCGACGGAGAGCAAACGTCCGCCATCCGAGCCAATCTTTGGGACCTTCAACGTCTATTGGATGCGTGGCATGGAGCTGCGAGCGTCGGCGAGTGGGCGCGGGGGCTCGTTTCAAGCACTATCCTGCGGCTGGGATCGGCGGCTGCTGGCCGGACCGCAGCCGAAAAAAACCGGCCACACGTCATGCCGGTGGCGTCGAGGTGCCAGACACTGCCTGTAGTCCGCGGATGGAGTGCTGTCCGGGGTCCATTCGGTTTGCGGCAGCTCGCGCGCCACCGGAAGTCAAATTGGACGCGGCTGGCGGCTGGTGCGAAGGTCGTGATCGTCCCCTGGGCAGTGTCCGGGTTTCAGCGACGAGACAGCCCGGATTGCGGGTCAGGAGACGACGACGAAGCGGATCGCGTGCCTCCGAGGCCTGATTCCGGAGTTCGCGGTGGCGTAGGCCCCGCACCCTTGTTTTGACGAGCGACCCCCCCCTCCAGCTTCACTCAACCCCTTGAGCGAGTCAGGCACCACACGCCCCCGCCCCCCTGCGCCGCCCGGGAGGCCCCCGCGCCGGCGCCGACTCAGCTGCTCGCCCCCGGATCGCGCGAGCCGGGCCGCGCGGGGCCCCGCGCTCCGCAGCCCGCGCCCGCGCCCATGAACCGGGGCGGCCCCGCGCCGCCCCGCCCGCCCGAGGGCGGCCCCCCGGCGGCCGCGGGCGGCGCTGCAAGCCAGCCCTCGCCCGCCGAGGAACCGCCCGGCGCAAAGCGGCTGCGCAACGCCTCGCAGAACTCGGGCCGCGACCCGCCGGACCGCAAGCGCCCGGACTCGCAGGCGTCGGGCGGCGAGGGCTCGCTGTCGCCGGCGCAGCAGTTCGCGGCATACCCGCCGCAGCAGTTCCCCGCCGGCGGCCCGTTCGGCCTGTCGCCGCTGCGGCCGCCGACGACGCCCTCCGACTATGCCGGCGGGCAGGACGGCTACCCGGCGTCGCAGGCCGAGCAGCGCTCGCAGCGGCTGGCTGGCTCGGCGCTGCTGGACCTGCTGGGGCGGTTGCGCACAATCGTCGACGGCTGGCGCGGCGACGACTCGGCGGGCGACGCACGCCGCGCCATCGCGGAGAGCAGGGAGTCGGGCGGCGCCGCCGGCGCGTCGGAGCAGTCCGAGAACCAGCAGTCGGACAGGGGCGACCAGGGCCTGTTCGACTTCCTGCTCGAGTACTGCGGCGCGCTCGACTTTTGCCAGTCGCCCGGCTCCCGCGATGCACTGCGCTCCGTCGTGGACCGCATGGACGCAGTGTTTGCTCCCACGGACCCCCCGGACTGGTCGGGCTCGGGCATGATGGCCGCCGAGTTGTCGGGCGGCTGGGACCCCGAGGCGGACCCGGACCTCGCCGGGGCACCGTACGGGTGGAGCGAGGCGGAGCAGGGCGTGCAGCACGCAGGCGGCGGGCCCATGGCGTCGTCCATGGCCTCCTCCATGCGGCAGCAGCCTGCTTCGGCGGGGACCCCGAGCTCCTTCGTGCCCGGCGGCAGCGCCGGGAGTACCTTCCCCCCCTACCGGCAACCCATGCCGCCGCATCCGCGGCACACGCACCCGCATCCGCAGATGGGCGGCCACCCGTACTCGGGCGGCTCCATGCGTCCCGGTACGCACGGCGTCAACCCGCAGAACCTGAGCACCGCCCCGGAGAACGCGTCCTTTGACTCCAACTCCGGGCTCATGTTCGACTCGCCAGCGCAGGCCGCCGCGGCCGGCAGCGGTTTTTTCCCGCGCTCGGTCGGCAACTCGTCCGGCGGCACGGGCTCGAGCACGCGCAGCGGCGACGCGTACGGCTCGCAGCCGCGGACGGGCTCGGGCACCGGCTCCGGCGCCTCGGACCCGCAGACGCTCGCGGCTTCGGTCAGCCCGACCCCGCCGCCCCTCTCTGCAACCCTCTCCCCCTCCTCCATCCACGCACTCGCCATGCTCCTCAAATCCCTGCCGCAAACCATCCCCCCCGTCCGCGCATCGTCCTACCCCCCGCTCGTGCGCTCCCTCAACGACCTCGCCGTGCGGCTGCGCAGCAACGGGGACGCCGGCTTCCTGGAACCGCTGCTCAAGCAGGTCGGCTGGGACGACGGCATCGGCGCCCGCGAGTTCACCTCGTGGTGGGAGGGCATGGTGGCCTCGCTCCGCGAGCAGCAGCGCGCACAGCGCGCCGTCCGCGGGCCGGGGCGGCCGGGCAGCCCCATGAGCGAGGCCAGCAACACGGACGGCATGCAGACCTCGCAGGCCGAGGAGGCCAGGGGGAGGCAGGGGAGGCAGGAGGACAGGGAGGACAAGCCCAAGCGCGGAAAGAGCGGCGGCAAGGGCAAGGAGGTCGCCATGCCCGCCGTCAAGCAGGACCCCGCCGAGGCGGCGCTTCAGGAGTCGTCATTCGGCCTGCTGGCGCTGGCGCTCAGCCTGATGCCCGGGGCCAAGGACGGCAAGGAGGACTCGGGCAAGGGCGAGCGCCGGGGCAGCGAGGACTGGCGCGGGCGCATCATGGAGCACGTGCAGGGCGCGCCGTCGCGGGACGACCCCGTGTTCAGGGAGATGCTCACGCAGTCGGGCCTCGCCCGCGGCGGCAGCATCGAGGGTTTCATCCAGCACCTGGCCGTGTTCATCGTGCAGAAGCTCCCCAAGGCGTACCGCGCCGTGCGCAAGGCCCTCATGAGCCTGTACCTGTTCCTGAGCGAGCTCAAGACCAACAACGGGGGGTTGGATGCGAGAAAGATCGACAACATGGTGGGTGGAGCATCCTTGCGCTCTCTTTTTGCACCTGCTGAGCCGGTTTTCCCTTTTCCAGATCCAGGGACAGCTCTGCTACCACACCATGCGCCTGCACCACCACCCGCAGGGCTGCTTCGATGCCGCGTTCCGCTCGTGTCTCCTCTGGTCGCGCTGCAACGTGACCGACATCTACTTCGGCATCTCGGAGCAGAGTGACGCCGGCGAGGGCAACTACGTCGACATCGACCGCCTGAGCACCGACATGTTCGGCTTCATCAGCTACGACCCCGTGGGCGTGGAGGGCGGGCAGGGCAGCGAGCCCAGCGAGGGCGGCGAGGACGACGGCGACGACAGGGTGCCGCTGGAGCTCTCGGTGCCCAAGATCGAGTACATTAACACCGTCGCGGAGGCACTGCTGCTCGTCGAGTACCTCAGGGTTTGTGTCATCATGCATTGCGACGCACACGCAGTCGGCTAACGGATCTTACAGCGACAATGGACGAGGTACCGCGCCCTGTTCAGCGAGAAGCTCAAGTGGACGAACTACTGCCGACTCATGGGGTCTTCGTCCTCGAGCGAAAACCGGTTCGCCAAGCCTCTGCGCAAGGTGGGTCTTGAAGGCACTCTTTCGCGGGACACATTCTGATCCAGATGCGTTGCAGGCGGCCGCCATCATCCACCTGTCGACTGAGATCCAGGAGGTCTTCCGCAGGCCGTTCGCGGTCGACATGAAGGATCTCAAGGAGAAGCTCGACAAGCTCGAAAAGACGGGCACGGTCATCGAGGCCTTCTCGGTGGAGCGCACCCTCGAGGCTGTCGAGCGCCTCAAAGCGTGGCGGATCCGGACGGTTTCGATCCTGGAGCTCATGTCCAAGCTCTCGGACTTTTGCGAGACGCTTCGTATGGGCGGCTCCAAGCTCGGCTCCGAGAGGCAGTTGGAGCTCCTCGCCTGCTTCGTGTCGGGACTACGCACGCAGATCGACCCGCTGCAGGACTCGGAGCTGTACGCGACGTTCGAGGACTACGTCACCCGGAGGTTCCACTTCGACGCATCGGCCGCGACGTTCGACGGGGGCTGGAACCTCAACATGTTCGCGAACGCGCTCACTTACTTTGTGAACATATTACAGAACACGTCTGGTGGGTTGCTAGGGTTGTTTGGACGCTGGATTTGTTGCTCACCGGAACCCCCCACCCTTGCAAACCCCCTCTTCCCCCTTTCACCCCCTCCCCCTCAAAAGCGTCATCCCCGGACAGCTAGCGCAGGACGTCGGTGAAGGAGTGGGACGAGGGGAGTGGGGAAAAGTAAAGTGATGCCGGAGGGCGGCGCATGCATGTGTTCGACGTTTGTTCCCGTCGGTCGTTCTCGGCTGTACACGGTCCGCAGTCGAAAGGAATTAGAGCGCGCAGTTTAGAGCTTGGCCCCGTCGATCGATCCGGCTTTGACGACCGTCAGCTTCGCAACGTCGATTCGCTTCATGGCGCGCTGGACATCGGCGAGCGTGACGGCGTTGACGATTGACGAGAAGTCGTCCAGGTAGGAAGTGGGTTTCCGGCGGTTGGCGTTGGTGAGGATCGCCGAAGCCAGCCCGTCGCACTAGTCATGTACGTGCTGGGTGAGTACCACGGGGGAGAGATGACCACAGCGCTCTACGTACGGTGGCAAGGCGGACTTTGTAAGTCCCGGTCACCGTCTTCTTCTTCTCTTCCAGCTCGGCCGGGGTGATCCCATCCTTTGCCCACAGGTTGAGCTGCTCCATGGTGCTAGCAACGCCCTTTTCGATGAGGGCGGGCGCAAAGGTGGCCATGACCTGGAAGACCCCGTCCGCCCTGTCCTCGGTTCCGGCGACGGACGAGTTGATTCCGTAAGTCAGACCGTCTCGGTCGCGCACGGTCTGCATCAGCCGGGCTGAGAAGTTGCCTGGAAGACACCTGATAAGCCACACTGGCTCATGTTGCAACGATCGACGTACCGCCGAGCACGAAGCTGCTGAGGTAAAGGGGCCAGAAGTCGGGATCTTCGCGATCAATCCCGATGGGGAGGGCGAAGGCAACGTTGCATGACGTCTTTCCAGGCATTTGGACCACGATATCTTGGTGGTGAGGAGGGGCAGCTTTGGTCTGCGAGACTTGCGATCAGCGGAGGAAAATGACCAATCAGGTGTGCTACCACCTTGGGCGGCTCGATCTTGAACTTTGTCGTTTGCCAGCCCCCGAGACTCTTCTTCAGGAGATCCGAGCACAAGGCAGGGTTCACGTCTCCGACGGCGACAACGGTCAAGTCGCCGAGCCCGATCTTGGAGTGGAAGTCCAGCAGGTCCTCGACGGACATTGCTTTGACAGCCTCAATATCCTCGTCGATCGGCCTGGCGTAGTTCGGGTGTTCTGGCGGGAACAGCTCCTGGAACACGCGTTGGGTAGCCATGAAACCCGTATTCTCCTTTCTCTTTGTAAGGTTCGTGACCATGCGCTTCTTTGTGTTCTCAAAGTCGGCCGCGTCCATTCTAGGTTCCCTGAGCTGCAACCGCACGCCAGTCAGCAAGCGTGCAAAGGGACGACGCCGCGCTTTACAAACCATTTCGCCCAGCAGCTCCAGCACGACGCCCAGGTCCTCTTTCAGACATCTGCCCGATAACTTGATGCGATAGACATCCGACTCGCCGTCGAAGCTCAAGCTCGCCCTGGCTAGGTCTTCAGCGCCGTCCTCACCGCGCAGGCGCAATTGAGTACGAACCCTCGGTTCTCCAGGAGTTCACCGATCTCAAACTTCGTCCGCTTCTTCGTTCCTTCGGAGAGCATGGCAGCAAACACGCTCGTCACCATGGGCTTGGAGAACAGCTCTCCGCCAAGCAGCGATCCCTGAATCTTGATGATGTCCTTGGCCGGCGTGGGCATGGCATACAGCGTGCAACCTTCGAGCGGTTTCATCTCGACGATCCTAGAGGCGATCGTCCCGTTCCCCGGGTCATCCTCCGATTTCGCTTTCGCAGCCAGGCCCTTCGATTTGTCCCCAGCTGCAAAGCGGCCGTCGACGACGTCGGGGACCTTTTCCGAGTCAGGAAGACCAATGTTCTTGTCTTTCTCCTGCCGAGATTGGAACCGTTAGGAGATGGATGCATTCGCCTGTCCAAACAGGGCACCATCTTCGGAATGAACCACCCAGTCGTGCGCCAATCCTCGTCGAAATACCGTTTCGCGACGCGCTGGACGTCGTCCAGGGTGACCGCTTCGACATTCGCGGGAAGATCCGTGTAGTACCGCCAGCTCCCGATCGCGATAGCTTCGTTGATCCGGCTGGCCACCGAGTAGGTTCCGTCCCTGCTGAACGCATTGTTTGCTCTGATCTGCTGTTTCGCGCGCTCCAATTCCTCCGCCGTAATTCCGGATTCCTTGATCTTCTCGATCTCCTCCAGCAGCTGGGACTCCACATCCTCGGCCTTGGCAGCCGGGGTGAGGAAAGCAGCCACGCTGAAGAGTCCGGCGTCCCGGAACGCCTCGTTATCCGCCATGACACGGGTGCAGACGGCCGTGTCGACCAGCCGCTTATAGAGCCTGGCCGATTTGCCGACTCCAAGGACCCGGGCCATCACCAGCAGGGGATAGGAGTCCTTGTCGAGCGCCCGGGGCGTCTTGTGCGCGATCGCCACCACGACCTGCTGCCCCGGTCTCTTCACCACGACCCTCCGCGGTCCTTCCTGCGGTGGCTCAGCGGTGTACATTGGCGGGATGGGGTGCGGAGAAGGAGGGATTGAGCCGAAATGCTTCTCAGCGAGTGCGAGTGCGTCAGGAGTAGACATGTCGCCTGCGATCGTGAGCGTGGAATTATTGGGCCAGTAGAAAGTCTGGTAGAAATCCTTGAGTCTCTGGTGCACAGCAGTCAGGAGTGCTTGAACGGGTCGGGTCAGTCGGGACAAAGTAATACCTGGATCGGCACGTTCTCGATGTCAGACCGCCACCCGATGGTACTGTGGTGGTAAGGATGCGCAACATAGGCGGCAGCCCAGATGGCCTTGTCGAGGGCCTGCATTGGGTCGTTCTCTCCGCGCTCGAACTCGTTGCGCACGACCTACACATGTCGCTGTCGTGAGTGGACGGTTTTACTCACCAGCTCCACACCTTACCGTCATCTCCGAGTTCTTGTCGCTCTCGTTCAGAAAGGCGTTCCGCATCCGGTCGGCCTCGATTGCCGCAGCCATGTCTATGTGCTCGATCGGAAGGAGCTCGAAGTCTGTCAAAGTCGGGTTACGGCGGAACTTCAAGATGACATGGAATCACCTCCTCACAATTCTAGTTTCCCGAAGCCGGTGGGGTCCAAACTGGAGTCAGGCGAGAAGGAGTGTCACCATCGTGTCCCGGTCCTCACCGTTCGGTCGTTCCTGGCGGGCAGGGGACATGAGCTGAGATGGAACACAAGTGAACACCACTCACCAAGTTGTGGCGTTGATCTGCGCCCCGACCGCTTGCAGCTTCCACAGCAGTGAGCTAGATGTCTCCAGAACCGTGTGCGTGCCATACCAGCGACCAGATGCTCTTTCCATTGTCCTTGTTGAAGTTTGTCGAGCCCTTGAAGAGGAGGTGCTTTATTTCTAATGAGCCTTCCTCAACCGGCGATTGACCCCTTGAGCCTACCTCGAGAAGATGAGTGCTCCCTGTGTAGCCGATGCCCTCGTTGCGGGAGCCCACGTGGTAAGTCACCATCAGAGTCGCCACCGGTGCCGAGTGGTCTTCCGCCACGAGGCACTTGAGCCCGTTCTTCTTATGAATGTAGCTTTGTATCCCGCCGGCGGCTTCGACGAACTCGAAAGCGTCGGCCATCGCGGGAGATCCGTCTCCCAGACAGATTCCAAGCAAGTGAGGTGCGATGCGCTACGCAAGAGGTCCAAAAGCGTGCTCGGCGGCCGGAACTTCGTCCGCTCCGTTCCGGACGCGCGCGGGCTACACGGCGGCGGTCCCAGCACCGAGGCCGACCTCGTCACGGCTCCGGGGACCGCGATCGAAGACGGCGAGGTCTGTAAATTGCCGCAAACACCGAGGAGCGTTCGGATGCCTTTGTGTCGCGATGGTCTTCGGCGCGGACGCGCGACAGACGGAGAAACGCGATCGGGCGCGCGGCACGATCAAGCGCATCTCGAACGAAGTCTGGGCGGAACCACGTTATTATGAGCGAAAGCGTTCCGCAGCACTCCGGAGGATGCCAATGCGGCAAAGTCCGGTTCCGCGCGGTCGGCCAGCTCGGCGATTCCTCAGTCTGCTATTGTCGAATGGCAGGTCGCTGTCTCCAGCGTTCCTCCACTGCCCTACTGACGTCGTTGCGATTCGATCTGCTGATATCTGCGTTCTCATTTGATGTGGCTCGCAGTGCCAGAAAGCGTCGGCAAGCCAGGCTCTCGCTCTCGTGAAAGTGGGCGACGTCCAGTGGACGCGATCCCCCCCTTCATGGTTCCAATCGAGCAACGTCGTGAGGCGCGCGTTCTGCTCCAACTGCGGCACACCTTTGGCGTACGAGGCACCCGATGGACTCGCTCTTGCCGTGCTGGCCTTTGACCAGCCGGATCTGTTCCCTCCGAAGTTGGCGTGGGGAGTCGAAGGGAAGCTGCCGTGGTGCGATACGCTCCCCGGCCTGCCGGAGAAGCACACTCTGGACGATCCAAACGCCGGGTGGCTCGCGGAGGTCGTGAGCTACCAACACCCCGACAAGAATACAGACGCGTGGGTACCGAAGGCTTCCAGCGGTGGGGCCTGATCGGCTTTTCTCCAACGCGCCGCGACATACTTGGTATCTTCCAACGACGATGATGAGCCAATTGATGGATTGATGGATGGTCAACCGGGTCGCGGGATGGCTCGTCCGAAGTTCTCCCGCCGCCGTCCGCGCGTCATGGCGAGCGCGTGCCCAGTACAATACAGTTTAGCCTGCACTCCCGTGGTCGTTATGAACGACTCGGCGACCGCGCCGGCGGCCTTATGGCCCGGCCCACCGGAAGCGCCAACGACGCCGGCATTGTATCCGGCGGCGGTGGAGCCAGTTGTGGGCACGGCAGTCGCGCCGCCGCCACCGGCCAGCACGGGGATTGAGGCGGCAGTCTCGGCTCCCCTGCTCGCCGCAGCGCCCGCTGTGGCCTCGTCGAGCGCGTCAGCCTCGTCAGCCTCCTCTACAACGGACCCTCCGTCGCCTGAGGTCGTCGCAGCCGCCGCCATGCCCCCCTACGCCGCGCCCGTGGCTCCGAAAGCTGCGCCGACCGCGATCCCGCCCGTGAACCCCCCGGCGTACTTCCAATGGTCCGATGCGGCCTACCAGGCCGAGCGGAGCTCCACGGCGAGGAAGAGCTACCAGGCGCGGGCACTGGGGAGGAGGACTTGCTCGTATCAGAGCAGGTGCGGGCCCCTTTCGTGCTCTCCGCTCGAGACGCTGACGGATCTCGTTGCGCGCTGTCATTGCTACATCTGGGGGATTCAGGCAATGGTTCCAGAACATCTGCTGGTGGGACGAGCACTGCGCTGACTCGACGCAGCGCTGACACTTCTCCAGCATCTCCCTCTGCCCGCTCATCATGGTGGCCATCTCCTACGCCCTCGGAGCGGTCATTACGACGCTCATTACGAGATCAAACAACTTCCAAGAGTTCCTGTTCTGCTCCAACCTCAACGCCTCCGACCCCGTGCTCCATCTCCCCATCACCAACGTTTCCCAGCTTCCCATCACCCCTCCGGACTTCTACATCCCCGGCATGCCTTCCAACTCTCAGGGTGTGAAGCACACCAACTACTATGACACGGCAACGGGTGCGATTTTCACTGGCGGTGGTCCGGCGGGCGGGCAGGGAGGCCAGGGTTCGAGGCTCATCGGTAAACCTACCTGCGAGATTTGGTTGGGCGGTGCGTGCTGCTGGTGGAAGCACTATTCGGTGGTGCCTGAACGTGCGCTCCCGTAGACTTCTTCCCGAACCAATGGCCCATCCCGTCACCGCCGTACAACCTGCCTCTTGCCAGGAGTTTTTCGGCTCAGGGCTTCCAGATCCCCGTGCCTCCAGTCTACACGAACTTTACCGTCCGCGACACGTGGGTCATGCTCCAGAGACCAGAACCTTTGGCTCCGCTTACCTGGCCGCCGTCTCGACTTCAGGGTCAATCGTCCTCAGCCTTCAACTGGCTGGCTCGGAATGCTCATGGATCCCACCGGCAGCGTCTTTGCCCAGCTCACACAGTTTCAGACCAGGCCCTGGTTCCAGACCTACTCGACCGCGGGTGCCACGCGCGACACGGTTGGCCGCAAGGAGCCGCAGAACTACACCGTCAACACCGTGCTCGGCCCATCGGGGCTGCTCATGCAGACCCTGACCAACGAGAGCACCATCCCCGGGAGGGAGCTGCCGCCCAACTTCGGGCCCATCGGCCCCCTGGACACGGGCATTCTCGGCACGTACTCGGAGAACCGCTTCCACATGGCCAACCTGTCCGTCAACGTGGCGAACCTGTCGCAAGTGGCGGGAGCCATCACGACGACCGGCATTCCGATGAAGCTCAACACGATGCCGTACTGGCCGCCCATCACCGAGCAGGTGGACCAGGGCGTTGCAAACAACTACTCGGGCCAGGACCTGCCCAGGGACCAGAGGTGCGGCAACGGCAACACGGCCGTCCAATGCTCAATGGACGACGTGATCGGCTACCAGATCAACGCGTAAGCACCTCGTGGTTCCCTGAAATGTCAGTTTCTGACCTTGGTTTCCCAGGGTTGTGGCCCAGCTGACGCTTCTCAACAAGACTGTGCTGCTCAACCCGACCGCAGCCACGCTTCAGGATCAGCTCAATTTCCTCGCGCAGGCCTCGGCGATCACCAACCAGATGCCGTACGGCGCCGTGCAGTTCAAGGAGGTGGACCCGGTTCGGGGTCTTCTCGACATGATGCTGCAGATCGGGACGGACAGGCGGATCCAAAATGCCGCCAACTTCCCGACGCAATGGTACCGCAATCTCATGGCTTGGAACGGCATCGCGAACACTTTCCGTGAGTCCTCACGTGCGGCCTCGTTGCTTTCCCTTCTGAAGCGAAGTACCGCGCAGTGCGTTCGATCGCTCCGACCTTGTCCAACGCAACCATTTCCCGGGGCTTCCGCGCAATGCCGCAGTACGCCAACACAAAGATCAACTTGCCCGTCGCCACCGCCATCGGACGCATCCTCTACCCGTGGGGAGTCAGTTTCCTGCTGCCAATCTTTGTGATCATTATGGTGAAGGAGAAGGAGGACCGCATCCTTTCGATGATGAAGATGGTCGGTTCAGCCACATTGCACCCGCTTTGGTCGCCTCACCGACCCTCTCCCTCAGAACGGCATGACCTCGTTCACTTACTACCTCACGCTCTACATCCACTTTCTAATTCTCGGCATCATTTCGTCCGCGATCTTCCTCATCGCCGGCTACGCCTTTGGCATGGAGTTATTCCGACGGACCTCCTGGATCGTCCTCATCATCGTTTTCTTTGTATGGGCCAACATCCAGGTCGTCCTGGCCTTTTTCTTGTCCGCATTCTTCACACGCAGCCGCACAGCGTTGGGTGGGTTGCCGGTGGACGACGCGTGCGCACCAGGCCTGATGCGCCTTCCCAGTCATCACGTTCCTCATCGTGCTCGCCTCCGTCGTCGTCTCGGTGGCACTGGATCAGCTGTTCCCCGGGGATATAACGCCGGCGCTGTTCATTTGGCCTCCGTTCGCGTTCTACCGCTGCCTTAGCCAGATGAACGCCAACAGCTACCTCAGGAGCCGTCGAGTATGTTGTGCTGCTTGCGTGTGAAGCTCTGTAGGCTCACTTCCTTGAAAGCCCTACACCATCAGCATGTTGGCGCCTCCGGATCAGGTCGGCGTGGCGCTCATCTTCATGGTTTTCGAAATCCCCATCTACCTGCTCTTGGCGGCCTACTTCAACGCCGTCTTCCCCACCGAGTTCGGCGTGCAGAAGCCGTGGCACTTCCCGATCACCGACCCTATCAAATGGTGCATGGGCCGGAGCAAGAAGCGCTCGGCCGACCCGGAGGCCGGCATGGCGGCGCAAGGAACGGTTGCGAACAACGGCGAGCGCTCGCACCCGATCGAGCTGTACGACGGTCTGCCGATGCTGGCGCACGACCTGAGCGAAGCCGAGAAGGAGAACCCCGGCAACCCCGAGGAGGACGCCGACGTCAAGAACGAGCGCACGCGGGTCCTCACCAACCAGTACGACTCCAGCCGCACGCCGCTGCAGGTCGTGGGAATGCGCAAGGTGTATCCCGGGCGCAGCGGCAAAGGGCCGAAGCTTGCCGTGAAGGACATTACCTTCGCCGTCGAGGAGGGCGTCATCTTTGGCCTTTTGGGCCCCAACGGAGCCGGTGAGCTTCACCATTGGCGCGCGCAGTGGCACAGCTCACATCGCGACGAATCTTTAGGGAAAACGACGCTCATCAGCATTCTGACCGGGCTGTACCCCCCTACCGATGGCATGGCCAAGATTGCCGGTTACGACATCGCGACGGACATGGACCAGGTCTACTGCAACATTGGGATCTGCCCGCAGCACGACATTCTCTGGGACGACCTCACAATTGAGGAGCACTTGCTCTTCTACGCGCGGCTCAAGGGCGTTCCCGCCGCCGAGGAGAAAGAGGTAGTGAAGCAGAGCATGGAGGCCGTCAGCCTCCAGGACATGTCCTGGCGGCTGTCGAAGGGGCTCTCCGGCGGCGAAAAGCGGCGGCTCAGCATCGCGATTGCGCTCGTCGGCAAGCCCGCGGTTGTGTTCCTCGATGAGCCTACGGTGGGCGAGCTGGCCTCCTCTTTGGGGGCCTTCTTCTCACCTACTGGGGCCGCAGACTGGTTTGGATCCGGAGGTTCGCCGCTTGATTTGGTCCATCATCAACGAAGCAAGGACGGGGAAGACGATCATTCTCACGACGCATTCGATGGTGCGTGGTGATTCACCGTCTTGGTCGCCTTTCCAGCCGCCTCACCGCGCGTTCCTTTGCGCAGGAGGAAGCCGAAGTGCTTTGCCAGCGTATCGGCATCACCGCCAAGGGCGCATTGCGGTGTTTGGGCTCGACTCTGCATCTCAAGAAGCTTTACGGCGCAGGGTTCAAGCTCCAGTTTGCCTGCAGCGAGGCCCGCATGCCCCAGATCTGCAACTTCATCGAATCCCTGCTTCCCCCGGGGTGGAACAAGGTCGATTCGTTCTCCACGACTGCCTCGTACGAGTTTGTTCCCCAGCCGGGCCTGATCGCCAAGCTGTTCGAGCGGGTCGAGGCCAGGAAGGAGGAGCTCGGCATCGACGACTGGGGCATCTCCCAAACGAGCTTAGAAGAAGTGTTCGTCGCCTTGGAACGTTTTTGCACTTCCGGCAGCTGTTGAGCCTCGGACTGACGCGTTTTTCGTTTGCAGATCTCGGAGGACGATGCTGGCGCGGACTAGGGGCTGTGCGGGGATCCAGCGGCAACAAAACCAGCTCATCATCTTGGATATGTGCGATTCTATTGGAATTCGATTGGCAATCGGCCAGACTTGCCATGGGCAGCGTGGGTCAGACCTGTCAGGGTGTGATCGGAGTGGGTGGGAGAAAGGGTCGAGGTCGCTCTTGTCAGCGGGGTCCAGGGCCACATCCCCCGGCATTCCGCGTCTCCGCCGACCGCAAGCATGATGAGGGCCGCATCGTTCCTCCGCGTGGCGGCTCCGGCGCGTTTCGCGGCCGTGGCGGCTCCCATGGCGTCGCTCCGTGCGGGGGCCGGGTCCCTGCCGCTCCGCGCGCCCGCCGGCGCTGCGGCGTCCCGGAGCGCGTCTTCGCTCCTCGGGCGGCCGGCGCGCATTGCTCCCGCCGCTCTCGGCCTGCAGCGGCGCGGGATGGCTGCGGAGGCGGCCGCCGCCGCGTTCGACATCTCAGGCGGCGAGCCCACGCTCACCGGCCTCGCCCTGCTGTTCCTGCTCTTCGCCATCGAGAAGATGACCCGCAAGGACCGCGCCGCCGCCGAAGAGAAGAAGGAAGCCGCCCCGGCCCCGGCCGCCAAGCCCGCCGCTGCCCCGCCGGCACAGGCAGAGTCTCCCACGCCGGCCGTGGTCCCGCTCACCGCCGGGGACCTGCAAAAGCTGGACGCCAAGATCCAGCAGACGGCCAGGGACACCGCGGAAGACCTCGCGCAGCTGGCCGAGCAGAAGCGCGCCCAGCTCGCCGAGCGTGCCACGGAGCTCAAGCGCAAGGCCGACACCGACGCCGCCGCGGTCGTGGAGGCGCTCAAGGCCGCCGGCAAGGACGTCGACGAGCACGGACGCAAGCTGCTCAAGGACGCCAAGGAGGCGGCCGGCTCGTTCGTCGCGAGCACCGGCGCCGCGGCCGACAAGGCGGTCGGTGCGGGCAAGGAAGCCGCCGGCAAGGCCAAGGTAGAGGGCGAGAAGCTGGCTGCAGCCGCGGCGGCGGCCATCCACACGGTGTCCGTCGAGGGCGACCGTCTGGCCAAGGAAGCCAAGGCCGCGGCCACGTCCGCCGCCGAGAAGCTGAGCAAGCAGGCCGAAGACGCCGCCGCCAAGAGCGCTGCCGCGGCCGCAGAAGCCCGCAAGAGCGCCGAGGCCGCCCTCGAGAAGGCCAAGGCCGACCTGCCCCACCCGGAGCACGACTTCCTGGAGCGCCTGGAAAAGGCCGCCGGCGCCCTTTCGGCCCTGAGGTTGGTTGTCGAGCGTGTTCACGTCTTGCTCATGCTGATCGGTTGCCGTATACAGCACCCAGATCGACCCTCTGCCCCACTTCTTCGCTTCCGCCGCCTGTTAGTTGCCGGGCTCGTCGCCGAAAGCCCGTTCTGTCGCTCACGTCACACCGCAGGCATCTCCGGAGGCCTGAACGCCCACTACGCCGGCAAGACGAGGGCCGGCCTCCTGCTCGGATCTGCGGGCGTCCTGTTCCTCGGCTCGGCTTCCCTCATCGGGTTCGGACCGGAGAAGAGCGTCAAGGAGATGACTCAGGGCTACGACCTCGGCACCGGTGGGTAGCCTTGCCGCTATCTTTCCTTCCATCCCATGCTGATGACTGTCTTTGGTAGCCGCCGCGGTGCTTCTCTGCGTCGCCACGCTCCCCAACATGTTCTCGAGCTCGGTGTTCACTCTGCTGACCGGTCTCGGCATCATTTCGCTGCCGGCCAACGCTGCCAAGAGGTGGGCTTCACTGATCCCGTTGCTGTCTGTCGCAAACTGATGTGCGCTTGTTCTAGCTACCAATGCCGCGGCGGCGAAGTCCACGAGCCCCGGTTCGTGGATTGAGAGCCGGAGGACTTGTATCAACCGCGGCGACGACATCCACGAGCTCAACTCGTGGATTGAGAGCGGGAACATCTGCATCACTGCTTCGGTGTACTTTCCCAGTGCAATTGGAGGCTGCTAGGAAGAAACGCGAGGAATCGAAGAGTTTGAGCTTCCCAGGGTCCACCGATCGATCGAGTCCCCCGCAACCCGCATCACCACGATGGCCGCGACGCGCATCTCGATGATGATGCGCGTTCCGGCGGTTTCGGCTGCCCGCACGCTCTTCAGGCCGTCGACCATGCCGGTCCGCGCGGCCCGCGAGACGCGTCTCTTCGTCTCCCAGGCGGCTCCGCGTCTCCCTGCCGCGGCGCCTCAGTTCGCGCGCGCCGGCGCCCGCCGCTTCACCACCGGCACGGCCGGCTACTCGTCCTCGTTCTGGGGCAAGGGTGGCGTCATGCTCGCGGGCGGCCTGTCGGTGTTCGGGGCCCAGGCGCTCATGAACCGGAGCGAGAAGAGCCCTCTCGGCCTCGCCGTGGTCGAGTGCGAGGCGGCTCCCGCTGCCGACGTCGATCAGCTCTTTGGCAGTAAGACCTGCCGAAGGAACGTGTTTTGGTCGCCGCTGACGGCGCTTCAGAGCAACCTTCGGCGACCGAAGGGCTGACAACTGTGCTCACGGTGCGTAATCAGCTTCCGCACCCTCGACGTGCTTCGTAGCTCACTGTGTGTTAGCTGGGAGGCTTCCTCGGATTCAGCACGGGCTACTTCTTCAAGAAGATCGGGAAGGTGCGAGAAGATCACTCTGCTGTCACGGAGCCTGAGCCCAAAATCCCCTCCTGAAGGTCGTATTGTTCTTCATTGGAGGTGCTTTCGTCTTCCTCCAATACCTTGTGCACAAGGAATTCATCAGAATCAATTGGTTTGTGGGATCCGGGGCTATGATTCCTCAGCTCTGACGGATGTTGCAGGGATGCGGTGGGCGCGGGCTTCAACAAAAGGCTGGACCGCGACGCGGACGGCAAGGTCTCGGTCAGGGATGCCGGAACCGTGTTCGGATCGCTCATCAGGTGGCTTACGCACCGCGTGCCGTTCGCGGCTGGCTTCACGGTGAGGCGGGCGGGCCTGGTTGTGGAGCTGCCTCTCATCAAGGACTGTACCTCTTTCAGGCCGGATTCTACCTCGGCTTCCGCGCTGGCTAAAGAAGCTAGTTCCCATGCTCCTGTGTAAGGGCAAACGCGACCGGATCGGACGGATCAGACGGGGAGGGAACAGCAGACACAGCGTGATGATCGGACCGGCTTCGGGCCGACACGAACACGATTCCGGCTTAGCTGCAGACATGAAGCAGGCGGTCCGTCCACTCAATCGTCTCATCTGGAGACCCGCGGCATCGCCGGCGGCCCTCAATGGTCGCCACGGCGCTGCGCGCGCGTTCTCGGCGACCCGACCGACGCTCCGGACCGACGACCTTTCTGGAATCCTGGTTGTCAGCATTGACCAGGCGGTTGCCGCGCCTTACTGCGCCATGAGGCTGGCAGACATGGGTGCCCGCGTCATCAAGGTCGAGCGGCCGGACGGGGACTTTGCCCGGAAGTACGACAAGTTCGTCAAGGACCAGAGCGCCTGTACGTTCTCTTTCCCGCGCCGGTGATGGAAGGCAACATTGATGTTCATTGCCATCTTCTCTATGTCGGCGTCTTGCTCGCCTTGCCGTTGGATTCCTGGGTGCCGTCTCCCAGACTTTCTCTGGCTCAACCGCGGGAAGGAGTCGATCGCGCTGGACTTCAAGAACCCTGACGACATGGCGGTCTTGAAAAACATGATCTCCAAAGCCGACGTCTTCATCCAAAACCTGGCCCCGGGCGCAACCAAACGGATGGGCTTGGGCTCGGCCGAGCTCCGGAAGCAGTTCCCGAGGCTCATAACCTGCGACATCTCGGGCTACGGGGAAGACGGCCCGTACCGCGATTTGAAGGCGTACGACATGCTGATCCAGGCGGAAACGGGTCTGGCGACCATCACGGTGGGCACCACCACAGACTGGCTTCGACGACTGGCTCTGACACGAGGTTGCAGGGAGCGCCGGAGGGTGGCCCTGCCCGCGCCGGAATCTCGATCTGCGACATCAGCGCCGGAGTGACGTCGCTCACTGCAATCTTGCAAGCCCTTTACGCCCGCGACGTGCGCACGGGCAAAGGGCGCGGGATCGAAGTCAGCCTGTTCCACTCGCTGGCGGACTGGATGAATGCTCCCTACCTCCAGTACGCTTACGGCGGGTACACGCCCGCGCGTGCCGGGCTCCACCACCCGACCATCGCGCCCTACGGCTCGTACGCCTGCGGCGACGGGAAGTCGGTGCTGATCGCGGTGCAGAACGAGCGCGAATGGGTGTCTCTGTGTTCGAATGTGTTCAAGCGACCGGAAATGGCGATAGACGAGCGGTTCAAGTCGATGGTCAACCGCGTTGCCAACCGGCCTGCGCTGGACGAGATCATCCTCGAGATCATGGCCTGGTTCCCGCGCGAGCACTGGTGCGCGGAGCTGGAGAAGGCCAAGATCGCTTATGGCCGTCTATCGTCGATGGAGGACTTGAAGAACCATCCGCAGGCGAAGTTCATGACCGTCAAGTCGACCGAGGGCAACGTGGAGGTCAAGATGATGACGCCCGGCGCCCTGCTCAAGGGCATCACTGAGGATGGCGCGGATGGGAAAGAGGTGTTGGACTTTGGGCCCGTTCCGGCGCTTAACGAGCACGGGGCCAAGATCAGGTCGGAGTTCTCGTAGACGGAGACCGTGTATGTCGTGGAATCAGGTGTTCTTTGATTCCAAGACACACCACCTTGCGGCCCCCCACTGGGCGTGCAGACTCGGCATTATGTGCTCCATTGCTGAGTCGCACGCGTTCTTTCGTTTGGCGGAGCTTTTGCATGGCCCGGGATCGAAAGTTCCCCGAAGCACAGCCTCGCGGTTCATCCACGGGCGAACAGTCCAGGCGTCGGGGCTTGTGGCCGGTCGGCCATTCCGTGCGATCAACCGTGATTAGGCCGGTCCGCGACGGGTTGAACCTTGAATTACGTCCCCGCTCGACGTCATCCGGCCTCGCAGCCTCGGGCGGGTTTTTCGTTTTGGGGGCCCAGCGCCGCAGCAGACCAAGGGCACGGAAGCGCGTTTCGGCGCCCTCGTTTCGGCGCCCCCGAATCCCAATCAGCGACCGGAGCGATGAGCGCCGCCGCGTCCGCCGGGGCCGAAGTGGCCGTGGCGATGCCCGAACCGGCCGAGGCGCTCCAGATGACCGTCACGGCTGCCACCCTCGGCCGCAAGGATCCCTCAACCAGTACCATAGCTCGCGTGCCCGAGGTCTTCGTCTCGCCGTCGATGCCCGCGCAGCCCAACACAGGCGACCCTGACGGAGCCGAAGAGACCGAGTTCGACAAGGAGGTGTGTTCGTTCCGCGGAGCTTCGGGAAGGGGATCCTCAATCCGTGTCCCCAGTTCGCGAAGCTGGACGAGGAGGAAAAGAAGCTCCTGAACACGGACCCACGGATGGGCTTGTCATCTGTCGAGGCGCAGAGGAGGTTGCAGGTCTTCGGGCCGAACGAGCTCCCCGAGAAGAAGGTCGGCCGTGGCAGAAGCCGCCCGATCCTGATCCCCCGTTCACCTTTACCGTTCCTGGGACAGATTCCCAAGTGGCGCCGCCTCCTATCGTACTTCATCGGCCCCCTCGCTTATCTTATCGAGGTTTGGCGCCGGGTCTGCGCGCCGTGGACCCGGATTGACATCGCCTGTCACCCGCCAGATTGCCGTTGTGCTGTCGGGCATTCTGCAGGACTGGGTCGACTTCGCTATCATTCTTTTCCTTCTCTTCGTCAAGTGGGCTCCTCGCGTGTCCAACCAGCGACGCGGAAGCTGACCACGTTCCTGGATCAGCGCCGCGATCGGCTACTTTGAGGAAGGCAAGGCCGAGTCCGCGCTCGACGCCCTCAAGAAGACGATTTCCAGCAAGTCGAAGGTCGTTCGGGACGGCAAGCAGATTGACGTGGATGCCAACGAGCTGGTGCCGGGGGATGTCATCGTCGTCCGGATCGGCGACATTGTCCCGGCGGTCGGTGCCCTTACACCCTCGGTTCGAGTCGCTTCTCATGTCATCCTGCCCCATTGCAGGACTGCGAGCTGCTCGGCATCGGCGCGAACGGCGAGCCCGTCAAGGAGGGCCTGCTGATTGACGAAGCTGCCCTTACCGGCGAGAGTCTGCCCAGCGAGAAGCACAAGGGGACCATCGCGTACTCCTCGTCCGTCTGCAAGCAGGGTCAGGTACGGCTCCTGGGTCACTTTCCGATCAGCTGCCGCTAACTCGTTTTCAGATGCTGTGCCTCGTCACAAAGACCGGAGCAAACACTTTCATCGGCCGGGCGGCGAAGCTAATCGCCGGCGTTGATCAAATCGGAGAGTTTCAGAGGATTGTCACCACAATCGGCAACTTCCTGATCGGGGCCACGATCTTGCTGGCGACTATTTTGCTGATCGTGGAGCTCGCGGCGGACAAGGCGCTCCTGATCCCGACTCTCCAGCTGGTTCTTGTTATCGTTATTGCAGCCGTGGGTGTTCTTCCACGTTATTCTGGAATTCGGCTCACAGAAGGTCATTCAGATTCCTGTCGGTCTTCCCACCGTGCTTTCCGTGACCCTGGCCGTTGGCGCCAGCCATTTGGCCGAGAAGAAGGTCGTCATCAAGCAGCTTCCGTCAATTGAAGAGCTTGCGAGCGTCGACATCCTGTGCTCGGACAAGACCGGCACCATCACGCTGAACAAGCTGACGGTCGACGAGCCGTGGCTCGTTCCGCCTCACACCGAGGAGGAGCTTATGCTCACGGCATACTTGTGCAGCGAAGTGGGAACACAGGATGCTATCGAGAAGGCCGTGGAGACGTTTGCGGTGGACAGGGTTCCTGCGCTGAAGAGCCGCCCCGAAGGCCAAACCGGTGTGCCTGGATTCAAGCAGCTGTCCTTTATTCCATTCAACCCTAAGACCAAGCAAGTTCCCCAACGCATCATTGTTTGCGGGAGCTAATGACGTGCCTAGGTACACCACCGCGGAAATCAAGGAGGAGGCTTCGGGCAAGACCTTCATCGCCGTCAAGGGTGCACCGCCGAATGTGATCAAGCTGGCCGGCGACCGTGCCGATGCGACTGCAGCCGTCGATGCCCTGGCCGCGCGCGGTCTCCGGGCGCTTGCAGTTGCTCGCTCCGATGACGGCGGCAAGAGCTACCAGCTGCTCGGGCTGATTTCGTTGCTCGACCCTCCGCGCGAAGATTCGGGACAGACCATCAAGGAGTGCCAGAACCTTGGCGTGAACGTCAAGATGATCACTGGAGACCAGCAGATCATTGCCAAGGAGGTCGCAAAGCGGCTGGGCATGCACACCAACATCCTCGAGGCCGACGTTCTGGACGAAGGAGACATCGCCGGTGAGTGAAGCATCGCTGTTCGCTATGGCATGCCTAAGTGTGTGTGTGTGTGCCAGATATGAAGCTCTACCGGAAGGTGGTGAAGGCTGACGGTTTCGCTCATGGTAAGCCCGTGCCAGGCTGGTGGACGACGACAGCTGACATGGGGTCTTAAAGTGATTCCCGAGCACAAGTACAAGGTAGTCGCAGTTCTTCAAACGGGAGGGCACGTTGTTGCCATGGTACGTGTGCTTGTCGTGCTGTCGGTTGCGTGCCTGACCGATGTGTATTGCAGACCGGCGATGGTGTCAACGACGCTCCCGCCCTCAAGAAGGCCAACATCGGCTTTGCTGTCGAAGGCTGCACCGAAGCTGCCCGTTCGGCTGCTCCTGTCGTCCTCCTTCACCCTGGGCTGTCGACCATCGTGGACGGTATCAAAATGGCGAGGCAGATCTTCCAGCGCATGCGATCCTACGCTCGTGAGTGTGTTTGCTATGTCTTGGCTTGTAGTCTCTGAAGCGCCGTGGTCCGCAGTCTACCGTATCGCAGCATCGGTTCACATTCTCGTCTTCCTATTCATTTCCATCCTGGCTCTGGACTTTTCCATCCCCAGCTTGCTGGTCATCATTCTCGCTGTGCTCAACGATGCCGCGACGCTCGGGATTGCTTATGACAACACGTTGGTGGTGCGGCCATATCGCGTGTTGCCTGAACTAACCGGGCTCTCCCGCAGCACAATTTCGCCCCTTCCTGACAAGTGGCGCATTGGACAGCTATTTACTATGTCGTCAGCGATCTCGGCCTACCTCGTCGTGACGAGCTTTGCCTTCTTTTTCGTGGCCCGCGGACCTTTGGGGCTCGGACAGACCGACGGGCGGCTGGGCACCGCAATGTGGCTCCAGATTTCCACCATCGAGCACTTCCTTTGCATGTCGACGCGCCTGCCCGGATGGATGTGGGAACTGAGGCCCTCTTTGATCTTCGTCGTGACCGTCTTTATCACGCTGCTGATCCCCTTCTTCATGAGGCAAGCCTCGTTCGCTTGGCACCGATCCGCTGATTCTGACCATTCTTCTATTCTAGTGTGTTCGGCACTCCTTCGATCACCCCCGCAATGTGAGGCAATCTTCGGCTTTGGTAATTCGAGTGCCTGACGTGGATTTCCTGTCGCAGCGGCTGGGGCTGGTCCTTCGGTATCACTGGCTACTGTCTCGCTCTCCTGCTCGGAGTCGACGCCATTAAGGTCTACCTCTACCGCATTTGGCACCTTGAGCTCATTGCCAAGATCGCTCCTTTGCCCAAGAACCGCCAGCGCCTGGCGGAGCGCAGGGCTGCCATTGAGCAGCAGGCTCGTCTGGACAAAAACGTTCAGAAGGTTCGGAACGTCGTGCAGCAGGAGAAGGTCCTCCTTGCGCTCCGTCCCACGACGCCCAAGCCCGGCGTGGCTTCGGTCGCTGCGGCATCTGCCCCAGCGCAGGACAAAGCTGCTCCGGTAACCCTGGGTGCCACTGAAGCTCCCGTGACCTTGGCAGCCCCTGACGCTGCCAACGCGGTGGATCAGGTGGTTGCGGCGGCAACGGAGCCCGCTCCGACCTTGCCCGAGATCGAGGTCGCCAAGTAGCCTTCAACTACGCCATAGAAACGTCTTTCGTCTTGTCATTATGAAAGCAAGTATAATTGCACTCGCCAGCATTTGCCAAACCTGCGTGCTGTGTGCGAAGTGAGTACTAGTAGGCGACGCCCTCTTTTGGGAGCGTCGGCGCCGGCCAAAGCGAACCGTATCGTCTCCCAGCACAATGGCGGACGACAAGTGGCTAGAGGCCGCCATCCCCGCCATCAAATCGTTCTTGCGTGTTCACGTCGAAGCTGAACAGCAGCCCGGAGCGTCCATCGCGGTTGCGCTGCACGGACGCGTCGTCTTTGCCGAAGCCGTCGGATTCGCGGATCTGTCCTCCGGCGAGCCGCTCACGACGAAGCATGCTTTTCGGGTCGCGTCTCATTCGAAGAGCTTCGCTTCGGCGGCGATCGCCAAGCTCCGTGACATGAGCAAGCTGAACCTGGACACCCGGGCGGGAGACATTGTCCCCGAGCTGCACCCCGACGTGGCCGCCGCGACGATCGAGCAGCTGCTGTCACACACGGCCGGGCTGATCCGCGATGGGCCGGATGCGGGGCAATGGTCCGATCTGCACGGGTTTCTGACCAAGGCGGAGCTCCTGAAGGACCTCGGCGCCAAGCCCATCATCGATTCGTCGCAGCGATTCAAATACAGCAACCACGGTTTCGGCCTCCTCGGCCTGATTGTCGAGAGTGTCACTGGCGAGAGCTTTAAGGACTGGACGGCGCGCGAGATCGTCGCCACCTTTGGCCTGAAGGAAACGGCTCCCGACTTCGCAATGCTCCCCGCCGGCACCCCGTTCGCGCGGGGCCATACCGGGCGGCAGCTCCTCGGGCGGCGCCTCGTCGTCCCCGCAGACAATTCCGCCAACGCCATGGCTTCCGCCGGCGGCTTCTGCTCGACGCCGTCGGACCTCGCTAGATTCTTCTCCCAGCTCTCTCCCACGGCCGCTTCCTCGCCCTTTTCCGCCTCGACCCGACGCCATCTCACCCGCCGCCTGTGGAAGCTCCCCCTGTCCTCGGGCGACGCCTTCTACGGCCTCGGCCTCTCGCACGGCAGCGCGGCCGGCTGGCAGCACTTCGGGCACGGAGGCGCATTCCAAGGCACCCTCTCTCGGACCATGAGTTGCCCCGAGCCTGGAATCACCGTTTCGGCGGCAGTCAACTCGCTCGACGGCAAGCCGGACGAGCTATGCACGGGGGTGCTGTCGATCCTTGCCAGGTGCCGCAAGGGTGGCAAGGCCCAGTGGGAGGGCGCGGAGGATTGGGCGGGGACCTGGTGGTCCATCTGGAGAGCGGCGGAGCTGGTGCCGCTGGCAGGCGGGAAGATCGTCGTGGCGTCGCCGGCGGCCGCCGATCCCATGGACGAGGCGACCGAGATCGAGGTCGACAACGGGGCGGGCGACGTCGGCAGGATCGTCGAGGCGGGAGGCTACGCGTCGTTCGGGGAGCCGGCCAGGTTGGTGAGGGACCAGGACGGCAAGGTCGTCGAGATGTGGCTCGGCGGCGGGCGCTACGTGAGGGAAGACAAGATGAAGGCGGAATTATTGGGCAAGTACAAGGCACAGGCATGAGCGCAGCGTGGTGCAGTTCCGGGAGTTGATTCGAGGTGGTCAGAGCGATCGAGAGCAATGCAATAGAACACGTGTCACAAGCGCTCCCGATCGCCGTACGCCGGCAGACTCAGTATCCTCCGGTCATCCACTCCCGTCCCAAGCATGAAAGCATAGACAGTCTGAAACGCCCTCCCGGTAATCCCCACGGCGTCGTGAACGGCATCATCGAAGAAGCAGCCAACTCCGGTCCCCCGCAACCCGAGGTTCTCCGCTTCCAGGTAAAGCACGTGTCCGAGCAATCCCGCTTCGATGTGGAGGGCGCGGTACGCGGAAGGAGATGCGGCGATCGGGCTCTCGAACTCGGCCAGCATCGCCACCGCGACCGCGCAATCCGCAGCGATTTCCTGGTGGCAGAACACCGTGCGCGCGAGCTGCGCGGTGGATGCCGCCGGGAGCGCGAGGAGGCGGTACAGGGGGATGTGCCGCGGGCACACGGCGACGGGCGACCACTCGAAGCCGGGGTCGAGCGACATGCGGAGGCGGGGCTCGATGCCTTTGCGGCGGGGGAGGCAGTAGATCCCCGGGGCGAGCCCGGTGACGCGGTGAACGAACAGGAGCAAGTGATTCCGGGGCGGGGTTGTGATTATGTCCAAGGGAAAGATGCCAGGTGTGTCTCGGGGCAGCAGCGAGTCAAGAAGCCGGTAGAAAACGTCGGGCAACATCGAAGCATTCGGATTGAAATCTTGCGCGCTGCGCCTCTGCTTGATGATCTGTGGCATCTTGTGTTCGTTCCCCGCCAGCGGGACAAAGGGTACGCTCGGCGGCGTCGCAGCTCCGGGCGCCTGTGGAACCCCGGGACCCGGAAACCGCGTGGCGCGGGCAACCTCGTCGATGACTTCCCACTCGTAGAGCGGATTTGGGTCGAGCAAGGTAGGCTTGCCGAAGAACTGCGCGCCCGCTGTGAATGTGAGCCAATCCCAGTCCAAGGGTCCCTCGTGCGGCGACGAGGGGAAGACAACCTCGAGTAGCAGCTCCGGTTCTTCCCCTTCGACCCCGCTGTACTCTTCCCGATCGACGCCAAGCAGCTTCGCGAGCTGGACCGAAGGAACTTCGACGATCCGCAAGCCCCAGCGGAGCACCGCCGCCGCGTACCGGAGCGACCCGACGACATGCCCGAGATCGAGCAGGCAGTACCGAAACGCGCGTTCGCCGTACTTCCAAGCCTCTCTCCAATGGATCGACGTCAGACCGAGAGCGATGCGGGGCACGGCCGGTCCGCTTCTCGGTTGTTCCTTCCTCGCGCGAAGTTCCAGCGCGTGGTCGCGCGGCGAGTAGTGGTACAGCGCGTCCCCAAGCCCCGCGACCCCGGAGGCGAGTAGGTACGTCTCGGTCGGGTGCAGGTTGCCCGAAGAGGGCGCGCAGCGGAGCGACCAGGGCGGAATGTCGCCGTACTGCTTCCACGCGGAGATGCCGCACGCGAGCTCGAGCAGCGCGGCGACCGACGCGACGTCCGGCGCTGCGGGAACTCCGGAGCCCGCAGCCGGCAGCTTCGAGGACGCATCGTCGTCCAGCAGCGGCAGCAGCGCCCGTTCTCCGCCGAACGTCCGGAACGGGCTGGGCGCCGTGTTCCAGTCGACGGACTCGGGGCTTGCCGCGTACCCCTCCAGGCGGTGCTTCGTCCGCTCGTGGTAGCCTGCGACCACGCGCTGCGCCGTGGACGCGTCCATCGGAGTCGGATTCGCGCGAAGAGGGATGTCAACGGTCAACGCGTCAATTGCGGTGCGTCAAGGTGTCTCCCGCGCTCCGACCTAAAGCATGAAGCCCGCAAGAACGCCCTCATATTGGCTTTTCGAACCTGTACTCTTTTCCCGATTACATCAGCTACCGTTTCGTTCCTCTTTTGCGGTCCGTCCGATCGCGCCGGCTTGCTGGAGCCGCCTGCTGCCGTCGATCGCACCGCAGACCACGGAATGCGCGGTCCGTCCGGACGCACGGCAGGCGGTCCGTCCGGACGCACGGCAGGCGGCCCGTCCTGTGAGCTTGCTCCAGAAGAGACTGTGGCGTCGTTCCGATCGGGAGCGCAGAGCCTTGCCAGGGTCGGGTGGCGGCACGCGATCGCGCCGCCGGCCCGCACGTCCGCGCTCCCTCCCGTCCCGTCCGTGCGCCCGAAATCGCCAGAGCAGAGTGCGATCCGCTCACGGGTCTCAACGGGACGCGCTGCGCTGGGCTACAAAGGGCCCAGAGCACCGACCAGCAGCGAGGCCCGTGCGCGTCCGTGCGTCCGCTGAGGTGGATGATGCTCGCATCCGGCGCGAGCATGCAGCAAATCACGACCATCCGACAAGAGTCGCCGGTCGGGAGGCCGATCGGTCGCGCCGGCGCGGAGCCCAGGCTTGCCGATCTCCGGATGATCGCAGGCGTGGGTGGCGCGCTCGGAGGCGCGAAAGTCCGTCCGCGGGCGGTACCCGCAAGCTTCCCACGCATGATGTCCCGGATCATGCGCGGCCGGTCCAATCGCCCGCGTGCGGAGCTCGCTGCCCGAAGTGGGGCATCCGTCTGGGGCGACTTGTGGCAAGATCTTCTACGCCGACCGCATTAGAGCACGCCGTGCTCCGATACGATCGGCGATATTCGCGGGAGCCGCGCCGGATTGGCCCGTGCATGGCGTCGTCCGTCCGCGGCGCGGGTTCATCGTGGAAATCAGGGAAGCCACATCCGTCAGGGGTGCGGCATCGCGTCCCTGCAGCATCCGCGCCGGCGGTCCGCGTACATGAGATTGGAGTCGCGAGGAAGATGGCGAGGGAGCGCAGGTAGAGCGGGGCGACGGCATGGACTGCTCGGAGTGCAGCACCTGCAAGGGCGCTACCCCGTCCGGCTGTTCGGGCCGTCGCCCGGCCAACCGTGCCCCGTCCGATGTCCCATCCTCGAAAGATTGCAGATGAAGTCCGTCCGTGCTGGCCGACGGTCCCATAGGCAGACTTGAGGAGGTGACCTGGCGGTGAGCGGGGCGTCCGGCCGCGGCTGGGGCGACGAATGAGCCGGAGCCGGTCCTCGATGCCACCGCCAGCGGCATCGGGGTCGCCGCTCCAGCTTCATTCGAGGTTCTGCAGGCCGGGGCGTGTCGTGACCGTGTGATGGGAGGGATGTGTGAGTCAGGTGCTCGGGAGGGGTCCGCCGCCAGAGAGCGCACCATCCTGCGGCCCACGGCATTGCGACCAGCGGCGCCCGGCATGGCGTGCGGACGCTAGAACGGGCTTCATAGACTTCTAGCAGCCCTTTAGGAGGGGACCGGCGCGGGGCAGCGCAGCCCATTGCCCGCCATGCTCATCCGGCCGCTGCCGCTCGCGCTGCTGCCGCCTTTGCCGGTGTTCGCGCGGGGGCCGCCTCCGCCCGCGGGCGCGCTGCAGCGGCACCTCGTCGTGGTGCGCCGCCCGCCGCGGTCGCTGTGGGAGCGCATCGGCGACGCGGTCGGCGGGCTGTACGAGCCGGCCGCGCGGCTGCCGACCGAGTTCGACTGGCGCGTGGTGCTCGCGCAGAGGCCCGAGTGGGTGGCCGGCGCGCCGCCCGGCGCCCCGCCGCTGGAGGGCTGGGTGCTCGCGCTGGCGGACTCGGAGGCCGAGGCCGCCAGGGACTGGGACGCGCTGGCGGGCATGCTGGGCGGCGGCCCCGGCGGCTACGCGGACGCGCTGGAGCGGCTCGAGGGCGCAATGCGGCCGGCAAGCGAGCCGAGCAGTCCGGGCGGGCCGGGCAGGGGGTTGTCTGCCGCCGCGGGATCGGGCGGCGACCCCGTGGGCGACCGCGCGCCGCTGCTGCGGGGCGAGGCCGTGCTGCTCAGTGGGTGTCGACGGCTCTGCCCTTCCTGACCCCTTGTGAGGCTAACGCGCTCCTCCGTTCTCCCTTTCCGTTCGTGTTAGACCAACCGGCGACCCTCCACGCGACGGGCAACGCCCCCGCACCCGGCCACCTCGTCCTCACCCCCCGCCACGTCGCCTTCCTCCCCTCGGCGCCCGCCCAGCCGCCCATCACCGCGACCTACAACCGCGTTACCGAGGTCCGCGAGTCGCAGACCGCCGAGCTCGGCATGACCCTGCCCTCGCTGACCGTGCAGTTTGACGGCGGCGACATGGTCCTCACCCTCGCCAACCGCAAGCGCATCGGCGCGCTGCTCGCGGAGCTCGTCGCGCGGCCGCCCGAGCCGGCACCCCCCGCGGCACGCGCAGCCCTGCGCGCCCTGGTAAAGGCGGGCTCGGCCGACTCGGTGTGGTCGGCCGCCGAGGGCTCGCCGGCGACGCCGCTCACCCCCACGGGCCCCGCGGGCCCTCTCGGGGGCGATTCGGTGCTGCTCCTCTCCCCGACTTTGCCGACGACGGCCCTTCCGAACCTCGAGCACGCTTTGCTCGCGCGCCGCTTTCGGCACCTCTTCCGCCTCCCTCCCCCCGAGGCCCCCGCGGCCCACGTGCCCGCCACCTTCTGGCACCTCTCCAAACCCCACCCGGGGCGCCTCTTTGCCTCGCAGAACCACGCGTGCTTCGCCTCCCCCGACCCCTTCTCCCCCGCCCTGCCCGACCCCGAGGTGCAGTTCGCCGTGCCGCTCCACCTGCTCACCCAGATCTCCCTCCCCGCCGCCTCCCGCCCCCCGGGGGCACCCATCACCTCGGCCATCACCTCCTCCTTCATGTGCCTCCACGCGCGCGGGCACCGCCGCCTCTGGCTCGAGTTCACCTCGTCCGATTCGCGCGGCGAGATGGAGCGCGCCCTGCGCACCGCCATGCGCGCCTCCGACCCCCGCGCCGAGCGCCGCACCGTCGCCGCCTCCGGAGGCGGCGACCCCCGCGCGCTCGCGCGGCTGGAGGAAGCCGGCGACGCCGAGTCCGCGGGCTCGCACGCGGACGACTCCCGCTCCGACGCCGACTCGGCCTCGGCGCTGTCGGACCTCTCCCGCATGGGGGACCAGGACGCGCGCAGGAGGGTGATGCGCGAGGTGCTGGACGTCGACCCCATGCGGCCCGAACCGCGCCGGCCCTCCGAGACCGTCCCCGTCGGCCTGCGGTACCTGTTCCCCCCCTCCCCGTCGCCGCACCCCGTTCCGGGGGAGGGGGAACCGCTGCAGGCCCACGCGGAGCAGAAGCGCGAGGTGGACCGGCAGCGCGCGTGGCTCGCGCACCTGGAGAAGCACGGCCGCGACGCCGCGGCCGTGCTGGACCTCCCCGCGCTGCGGAGGCTGCTCCTGGACACGGGGGGAATACCCGCCGCGTACAGGCCGGGCATGTGGATGCTCCTCGCGGGCGGGTTCCACGCGCCGCCTCCCAAGGGGGAGTACGCGGCCTTGGTGGCGGCGCTGGAGGGGTGGTCGGACCCCGCCCTGGGGGAGATCGAGAAGGACGTGAGGCGGAGCCATCCGGACCACCCCGGGTTCCGGTCGCGCGCGGGGGTGGATGCGCTCAGGAGGGTGCTGGGCGCGTACGCGGCGAGGAACCCGGGGGTGGGGTACGCGCAGGCGATGAATTTGGTGGCGGGGGGCGTGCTGAGCGAGTGCGCCGAGGAGGACGGGTGGTGGTTGCTCTGTGGGTGTCTCGCGCGCCGCCGTCCGCTGATCCATGCAGCTGACCGAGTTTGGCCTTGGTACCCACAGGCCTGCTGGTGGAGCGCCTGATGCCCGAGCACTACACCCCCACCATGCACGGCCCGCAGATCGACGCCCTCCTCTTCCCCTCGTTGGTCGCGCAGCACCTCCCCCCCCTCGCCGCGCACTTTTCCCGCATCGGGTTCGACCCCTCGCTCCTCGCGACCCCGTGGTTCCTCTCGCTGTTCCTGTCGGCGGTGCCGCTGGACGCGGGGATCAGGGTGCTCGACGCCTTCTTCCTCGACGGGCCCGCGGCGCTGTACTGGCTCGGGCTGGCGGTGATGCGCGAGATGGAGGGGGAGCTGCTCGCCGAGGGGGACTGGGGGAGGTCGGTGGAGAGGGTGAGGGCGTACCTGGCCGGGGTCGGGGAGCCCGAACCGGAACGGGCGGGGCCGGACGGGGTGCCGGCCCCCGCCGCGCCCGCCGGGCCGCCAAAGACGCGGCTGGACGCGCTGCTCCGCACCGCGTACTCGTTCGCGCCGCAGCTCCCCAGTTCGGCGCTCGACGCCCAGCGGCTGCGGCACCGCCTGGCCGTGCTGCACCGCTCGCGCGAGCAGGCGCGGCGCACGCTGGTGCGGGACCTCGCGGACGCGTCGCAGCTCTCGCAGGCCGAGATCGCGCTCGTCTTGGACGCGCTCGGGTCGCCCGGGGACGCCGGGTACGCGCCCGAGAGGGGGCGGAGGGTGCCCGAGGCGCTGGTCGCGGGCGGGCTGTGGGGCACCGCGCGGCTCTCTGCGCTCGACCGCGCGGGGAGGGGCGGGGTGCCGCTGGACGGGTTCAGGGCGGTCGCGAGGCGCGGGGTGCCGTGGTGCGCGGGCAAGGCCAAGAAGGGGGAGCTCCCGCTCGAGGACCGCATGTGGTACTTTGCCATCTTTGGCGGGCCGGGGGAGGCGGCGCAGGGGGACCGGGTGACGCCGGCGGCGGTGGTGGGGATGCTGGACATCGTTCTGCGCGGGGCGGCAAAGGAACGGCTGAGGCTGCTGTTCGACCTGCACGACCTCGACGGGGACGGGTACCTGGACCGGCGCGACCTCAGGGATCTGATGGAGG
This sequence comes from Hyaloraphidium curvatum, assembly GCA_025558095.1. Taxonomy (NCBI): domain Eukaryota; kingdom Fungi; phylum Monoblepharomycota; class Hyaloraphidiomycetes; order Hyaloraphidiales; family Hyaloraphidiaceae; genus Hyaloraphidium; species Hyaloraphidium curvatum. Next base: position 290,951 of record JAIVFI010000043.1, read on the forward strand.
CGCTGCTGGCCGTCGCGGCGCGGTCGGGGGACGACGGGGACGGGGATGCGGAGGACGGGTACATGCGCGCGACGTCGGGGTTCCTGCATGCGGCGATCCGCGCGGGGATGCGCGGCGGTGGGGGAGGGAGCGATTCGACCGTCGTGCAGGGCGACCCGTCGGAGCCGCCGGCCGAGGACGGGGCGACGGAGGACGGGGCGGACGGGGAGGGCAGCGCGCGGTCGCCGAGCCCGACGCCGTCGGCGTCGGTGTCGGTGGCCAACCCCGGGCGGGGCGGCGAGTTCGACCAGGGGTTCCAGCTGGGCTTCAGCGAGTTCGTGCTGGCGGTCATGGCGCAGCCGGCGTTTGCCGACTTTTTCGCGCGGGGGTGGGGTTTGGTGGCGGGGAAGGACGGGGGACTGCTGCTGCAGGAGCGGGCGCAGGGTGGGGCGCGGACGACGGTGATGTGATGGGGTTTGGGCGGCGGCGGGGCGTTGCGGCTGTGGACATGATGTTCTCAGCACGTGAACTCAGTTGGTCTGCGAAGCCGGAGCCCGTCCATGCCACGGGACCGATGAGTTGGCGGCGTTCGATCGCGATCGAGTGCGTCAGTTCGAAGTCGGGGCGCGACCGGCCATGAGCCGCCGCGGGCCCGTGCGGCTCGTGTGGGCGTCTGCGGCGGCGCTCCTTGCGCTCCTCTTCCTGTGGCCGCGGACGGAGCGGCTGGCGGGGCGTGTGCCGGTCGGGGACGGGGGGAGCCGAAGGGCGGCGGGCGACCGGACACTGCCGCCGCCGGCCCCGCCGCCACCGGCTGCAGCGGGCCAATCTCGCGCCGACGCGTCTCAGCGGACAGCGGGCGAGGTGCCGGCGGGGAGTGCAGGAGGCGGGGGCGCGGCGGGCGACGGCGGCGCCCTCTCTGCCGACGTCACCGACCGGCTGCCGCGGATGCCGCTGCGTTCCATGCGGCTGCTGCGGTTCCGCCGCGCGTGCTTCGCCGTGCCCGACGAGTTCCACGCCGCGCCAAAGGGCGGCGCGTTCCTCGCCGACGCGGACGCGCCCGGCGCAAAGGCCGCCGCGGACAGGCTGGCGGCCGCGCTCATGGTCAGGCCGGCGCCGCCCGCCGTGGTCGCCGCCGTCGCGAACCGCTCGTGGCACCGCGGCACCACGCTGCTGCCGCACTGCCTCTTCCCGGACTCGCCAAACCTGTCGCACCTCATGTTTGCCGGCGCCGCCGCGGTCGCCCTCGGCCAGCGCCCGCCCGACCCGCCGCTGAAGCCGTTCGACCGCCTGGCCTTCAGCTGGTGCCCGGCTTACCACCGCTGGCCCGATTGGCTGCTCGGCAGGCGGCTGACGGAGATCGCGTTCCGGGACTGGGAGGCCAAGGGCCTGCTGAGCGTGCCCCTCGCCGACGCGATCCAGGTCCCGCGCGGCATCTCGTGCTTCGACGAGCTCTACGTCCTCACGGGCCTCTGGGGCGCCATGCTGGATCCGCGCGACGACGCGTGGTTCCGCGAAGCCCTGGCGCGGACCGAGCCCGAGCTCGAGGGCACCCTCCTCCCCGACCAAAAGGCCCCCGCCCGCGCGCTCGCCGAACGATGCCGCTCGCGCTCCCTCCGCATCGCGTTCTGGCGGCGCACCGCGGGCTGGAACCCGCGCGCCATCTCCAACATGCCCGCGCTTCTGGCCGCCGTCGCCGAACGCACCTCGCACCCGGTGTTCGACGTGACCGCCAACGTCTCCCTCCCGGTCGCCGACCACATCCGCGTGTTTGCCTCGTTCGACGTGCTGGTGGCACCCACCGGCAGCCACCTCACCGGCTTCGTCCTGGCACCCTCCAAGCCTCTGACGGGGATCGTCGAGGTCGGCATCGCCGTGCGCGAGGTGTTCTGGAAGGAAGGCGCCGAGCGCCTCGGCGCCGCCTACGCCGTCTCCACCGGCCACGCACCCACCGACCCCGCCGTCGCCGACAAGGTCGCCAAAAGGTGCAGGTGGGCGGCGTTCGCGCCCAACCCCGGCCCGGCGCTCTTCTGCCCCGAGGGGGACGACGCGCTCCGCCTGACCGAGGGGGACTTTGTCGCCAACGCGACGGCGTTCGGGGAGCATCTGGATTGGACGGTGGGGAGGGTGTGCAGGAGGGCGGAGCACTTTGCGGGGCGGGGGTAGGGGGGTGGTGGGCTGCGGGCATGGTGGGGTGGATGCGCGGGCGGGGCGGGTAGCCGGGCACGGGGAAGCGGCTGGAAGTGGTCTGTGGACATGGTGGCATGGAGTTTGCGTTGAACATGATGCTTTCCCGCTTGCGATCCGTGGCCGACGATCGTTCGGAGTTTTGATCCTGGCGCAGGACCCTGGTGGACCCCGCGCAACGCCGTCGTCGGACCCCATCGCACGCACCTGTCGGCACTGACATCTTTTCCGGCCAACGAAGGGCGACAACCGCCACCACATCGCCGTTCCCTGCCTCCCGGACTCTCCGCCGCCGCGCTCCCGAGCCCGCCCTCCCGCGCCCGCACCCCCGCGAAGCCGCCGCCGCCGCGCTCCACTCAGCACCCCGGCAGCGAATTAATTGCCCGCGGCCATGGCGTTCGCCAAGCTCCTGAACAACCTGACGTCGTCTATCGGCGGCAACGACCCGCAGTTCGCGGCCAAGCCGTTCGCCAGCATGGCCGAGATGGTGCGCCGTCTTTCGCCGCGGAGGCCAGGTGCGGGTGCTGACGGCCGTTCGGCGGGGCAGGGCGTCGACGTGAACAAGCCGTACAACAAGAACTGCTTCCTGCTGGCGCACAACGCCCACGCGAGCAAGGCCAGTGGGTACTCTTCGTGGCGGGGCCGTCTTCCGTCTCCTGACCGTGATCCTTTCCAAGACGGGTTCGTCTACTTCCAGCAGGAGCTCTCGGTCAAGGGTCTCCTCGATTTCGGCGTCCGCGGCCTCAACGTCGACCTCCGCGAGGAGGGCGGCAAGATCCTGCAGGTCCACGGCTCCGTCAACGAGACCCGCGCGCAGATGGCCGGCGGCGAACCGCTCCCCGCCGTCCAGTTCGCCCGCGAGGTGGCCGAGTGGCTGCAGGCCCACCCCACCGAGGTCGTCCTGGTGCTGCTCGAGTCTTACGTGCCCAACAAGGAGGCGCTGCCGCCCGTGCTGAACGAGTCGGGGCTGGCGCCGCTGGTGTTCTACGCCGACGGGAGGGACGGCGGGTGGAACGTCGAGCAGCAGGGCTGGCCGACGGTGAAGCAGCTCGTGGACACGGGGAAGCGGTGCGTGATCCTCACCGGCGCCAAGGAGGACGGGTGGGTGGCGTGCCCCGGCTCGCCGACCGGACGGGGCGCTGATCCGCCGTGGAAAGCCTCCCGTACGAGTACTGGTACGCGTGCGAGAACAACTTCGGCAACAAGTCGCTGGATCCCAACACCTGGGCCGAGTCGCGCTGGGAGACGGCGCCGCTGGCGGGGGGGAACTTCCTCTTCATCTGCAACCGGTTCCCGGACGCCGACGCGACCCCGCTCGGTGGGTGGACCGTCCGCCACGATCGGAGGCACTTTCTCACCCGCCGCAACCCGCAGAGAACGTCCACCGCAACGGTGCGAAGCGGAACGACTCCAACGCCGTGTTCGACATGGCCGTCGACATTAGCAAGAAGCTCGAGGCCAAGGGCATTCCCAACCGCTTTCCCAACTTCCTGAACGTGGACATGTTGAACCACGGCACCAACGGCGGCGTGGGGGAGGCGGTGCGGAGGATCAACACCGAGCTGTGGTCCAAGGTCGCCTAAGCTGGATGCAGGAGGCGGCGGTCGAAAAAAGAGGGCTTCATTATCTATGGCTGGCATCTGCGTCAATTACATACATTGATCGATGGCCTCTGCTTTACGGCCTTTGAGAGTCTTTCGCTCATCCCTGGGCTCATCTTTGGGCTAATCTTGCGGCACCGTTGTGACCGGCGGGAGAACTGGACCAAAGTCTTCCGCGCCGTTCACGCCCAGCATGGACTCCAAACCCGCTCCAAGCAGCGCATTTCGCGCGTCGGAATGGCTCGCCTTGTTCCCGCAGCCCGTACCGGGCACAGCGGAGCCTTCCGCGCTCGCGTCGGCCGCGGCCCGCTCGGTGGATCCGGGCCCCTTTCCGACCCTCTGGCGCGATCACCCGCTGCCGAAACGCGAGTTTCAGGCCTTCCTGCGCTCCAACTTCCCCTTCCATGCGCGGGTTTACGCGGCACAGGCCGCTGCCGCTCCGTGGAGCGCGAAGGTGCTCCTCCGCCACGTCCTGGCGTCGTCTTGCGTGCTCGCGGCCTCGCTGGTCGGCATCTGGATCTTCCAGGCGGCCACGGCCGGCACGCGGCAAAAGGTCGCCGGAACCGTGGGCATCGTCGTGAACGCTGCCGTCACCCTTGCGATCCTCGTCGTCGGCCGCGGATTCGCGGGCGTGGCAGGGCGCGCGGGGCGCGAGGATCAGAGCGCCAACGAGCTGTCGACGCTCGTGCGCTACGTCGAGCTGGAGCGCGAGGGGTCGGCCCTCTTGGACCATAAGGATCGCGATCGGGAGTGCCCCTGCCCGGCGTGCTTGGGCGGCCCGGCGGCCAGATATTTCGGCTGGTTTGCCCTCGTGATGTTGTGCCTCTTTTGGTTCAGCAGGTTCTCCGAGGCATGGAATCCCGTGGTCGCTTCTGCGGGGGACTTTTGGTCGCGCTGGTGGGGCGCACTGTTGGGAACTTTGGCCGTGCTCTTCTCCGTCAACCAGGCCGTTTTCTCCAACGTGCCCATCATCTACGTTTACAGCATCCCTCTGCCGCGCATAGGGCGCAAGCTGCGGCTCCGTGCCGTCACAGTCGTGCTTTCACGCCTCCTGGAGGCAGCGGAGCTCGACCTAGCGGACGTTGTCCCGGCAGAGACGACGGCGGCGGTCGCCCGTTCGGCGCAACCGGAACTCGAGCTCCATGCCTGCCTCGCCGCATACTGGGAATCAAGGCGCACCTCATGGGAAACCTGGGCTCCAACCTTCTTCACAGACACCTTCAAGGCGCTCTTTGCCATCGCCACGAACCTCGCTGCGGGGAACTGCATCCCGGCCTACAGCCTCTTCCTGCTTGCCTGGGTAGGCAGCAGTCTGCTTTGGGGGTTGGGCACGTACGCGGCCAGCAACGCCGAGATCAACGAGGCTTCGCGGGCTTTTGCCGACGGTGCCCTGCTGCTCTCCCGGATCATCGCGTCGGCATCCGCGGGCGGGGCAAAGGACCCAGCGCTGATCCAGAAATGGCGGGACAAGCTAGCCGCGCTGACGATCGCCGCCGACGGGTCGAGGTACCGCACGAGGTTCGCCGGGTTCGCGGTCGATTTCGGGACGATCAGGACGCTCGTGGTCACCGCCTTCACGGTCGGTGTGGGGCTGTTTGGTATCCTGCGGCCGCTGGGAGTATCGGTGACCATGAACGCTGCGTGTAGTAGCTAGAGCGCGAATCGACGCTGCCGAGCTGGGATTCGGAGATTCAACACCGAACGGAGGTCCAGTCATCCCGCCCATCCAAAACGCGAAACGCGACCGCCTCCACCAATCCGCCATGTCCTGAAGCATGCACTTCCGGACTCTACCAGACAATGGAGAGCTGTCATGGACGGCATCGGGCACGATGGCGGGCCAGGGCAACGGACAATGATCGATCCACGGTCCCCTATTGTGTAGGGGTCAGAAGCCCCTTCCGAGCAACTGCCATGTCGCGCCGGCCCTGCTCCGCCCTGACGCGATGGAAAAGGCAGAGCAGAGGACGAACGGAGCTTGCGTGGCCTCTGGTGACAAAGGGACTTTCCGGATATGTGATGTGTCATCATGACGCATTCGGTGTGTCAGCATGACACGTTCGCGAACTCATATAAAACGCGCTCGTGTGTAACTCATATAAAACGCCGCGCTCTCAGCTCTTCTCATCACTTCCGAAAAAACCTCAAATACAACCCCGGCCCGTTTCCACCCCAAAACACACTGATCGTCATGGGCTCCTTTGCGGCATACCACACCGTGTTCACCGCGGCTACCGGCGCCCCCGAGCTCAGCCAGGCTGAGCGAGACGCCGTCAACACCGTCATCGCCGCCGCGGAGCCGCGGAAACACACCGATAAGGCCTTGACGACCGCCCTATTGTGCTCCCGCTCGGTCTCCGTTTTCAACCCCACCAGCAACCTGCATCTGCCGTACGTCATTGCGACGGTTCACAAGAACGGTGATGTCGAGCTCGTTGAACACAAACGATTCCGTTGGTGTTCGAAGGAGGACGCGTTCAAACCTGTGGAATCCCAGCGCGTATGGCACCTTGTGCACGTCTCGGATCTGGCCCCCGTGAAGAGAGTGACCGAAAAGGCTCTTCTTGTTGTGTCTATGCCGCAGACCTTTACTGAGCTTGACGTCTTGCTCCTTACCATGAGCGACGACACCATCAAGGCAGACACGATCCGCGCCGCCGTTGGCAGGCTGGACAATCTCACGTTGAAGACTGTCATGCTGCGCTGCGGCAGGCAAACGACTCCGGATTCTAGCTTTCCGGCTCGCGCAAACCTGGACCACATTCACGACATCGAACTCAACGACATCAAGCCCCACGAGGGCGCCGTCCCGGTGGAGCGCCCGTCCCGGTGGCCGAAGGAGTGGATTGCGAGCGTTTTCGGGCGCTCCGCTGGTCTGGTTTCATGGAAGAAGGATCGCTTCCGGTTTAAGGTCGACCCGGTCGTTGTTCTCTCCGTCGACCACGCTACGGGGAAGGCAACGGTAGTCAAGTTCCTCGACCTCTTAGTGAAGGAGCGTCCCAGGACGTTCGGGTCAACAATTTGCGCCTTGTCAACAAAGAGATCTTCCAGTTCTTTAAGGATCGTAAGCCGCACAAGGGATCGCCTTCGTATATGATGTGGCACCTGCATGACATTGCGAAGAAGCACTTTCGGCGGCGTCGGTGAGAATGTCAAACATGCATAGACGGAGCTCGTGTAAAGCATAGACTGAGCTCGTGTAAACGATCCATCCTAGTAGCCATTCATGGCCCGGCTGGCGAACTCCATGGTGGACTGCTCGGCGTGGAAGGAACACAAGGAGGTGTGCAGTCAGTGGTATTGATTTCGGCGTCTAGCCCGCAGCCGGCGCTATCCGGTCTTCACCGACGGCGGCACGAGTACGTAGCTCCCTGCTGCGCTCCCTTCCCCGTTCCCTGGCATCACCACCGCATGGTCCGTCGGCCCCCCCGTGCCCGCGCCCATCCCGCCGTCCACGATCTCCACCCTCGACGCCTGCCCCCGCACCGGCTGCGCCATGCGCTCCCTCACCAACGCCTTCAGCTCCTCCACCAGCGCCTCCATCGGCGGGTCCTTCCCCCACTTTTCGCTCCAGTAGTGCGCCGGCATCTCCAGTATCTTGTCCCCCGCGCTTTTGCCCCCCGCCTTCTTGCACGCCCGCACGTCGGCCCCCCTCTTCACCAGGAGCAAGGCGAGCGGCGCCCTTTCGTACCGCACGCAGAGCATCAGCGGCGTCCGTCCCTCGGCCGTGCGCATCTCCAGCACCCCCGAGCCGTCCGGCGCCGCGGGCGGCAGCGCCGTGTCGGCGTCCAGCAGGAGGGTGGCCATGCGGTCCATCTCGGGGGTGGACACCTTGTAGCTCCGCCGCTTGAGCCAGGTGTCGCCGCCGCAGACGAGGGCCAGGGGGGTGCGGCCGTCCAGGTCCTTTGTCCTCCCCAGGGTGGCGTCGAGGGAGAGCAGGAAGGCCGCGGTGTCGAGCTTGCCGGTGTCGCACGCCTTGTGCAGCTGCGTGCTGCCGTCGCTCGTCCCCGAGCCCTTCGTCGGCAGGCGCCAGTCCGGAGCACCGGGGAACTCCCGTGCGAGCATCTCCAGGCTGTCCAGCTGGTCATTATAGGCCGCCCAATGCAACGCCGAGCGGCCGTCCCACGGGCTGCAGGTGCCCAGGATCGCCCTCCGCGCCCGCAGCGCCAGGGCATCGTGTTCGTAGCTGGGCGGCAGCGACGGGTCGTGCGGCGGCACGATGCCCCCGTTTTCGAGCGTCCGGAGGGAGAGCAGGTCCCTCAGCTTGGCGGCGGCTTCCAGCGCCCCAGGGGAGCGCGGGGGGTCGGTGGAGGATTTCATGAGCGCGCGCGCCGCGCCTTCCAACGCCGAGACGGCTTCGGCGACGGAGGGGGGGAAGGGCGGGCCGGAGGAGGCGTCCATCGCGGTGCTGCGCCGGCTGCACGGGGAGAGGAGGGCGGTGTGTCGGCCGGAGCCGGTGGGGAGCGTCCGTAGCGAGGTGGAAGATCGGGGGATGGGACCCGCTGCACAGCGTCACTCCCCGTGCTCGGCGCCGCCACCACGGTGGATGTCGCCAAATGGCCGCCGGTCCGACGCGGGTAGGATGCACCATCCACGGACGCACGGACCGGCATCCATCGCACGGCGTCTACTCGTCATTGCCACCACCGACACCTACTCAAGCCACCGCGACGCATCCCATCCAAGCCAATCCATCGCCCTCGATCCAGTCCCTCTTCCTCCTCCTTCGCTTCCTTCTCCTCTCATCGGCAGAAGATCAACGCCCCTGCGGATCCGAGAGCAGGTTCCCGATCGCCGGCAGCTTCCTCGCGTCCAGCTCCGGCAGGGGGGCGTCGCCCAGCGGGGGGAAGTAAGGGCGTGCCACTGCCTGGGCGGGGTCGGCGTCGGCGGGGCGGGTCTGCTGCTGCTGCTGCGGTTGGTGTTGGTGCTGGAGAGGCCAGCCGGGCGGGGCGGCGGGGGAGTAGCCGTAGGGGGCCGACGGGCGCGGCCAGGGGGACGGGTACCCGTACTCGGGCTGCTGCAGCGGCGAGCTCTCCGCGGGGGCGTAGGTGCCGTTTGTCGGCGCCGGGCGGGGGGAGGCCGAGGCGGGGCGCGAGGCCTCGCGCTCCCAGGAGCCTTTGGGGCCGGCCTTCTTGCGCACGGCACGGACGCAGGGGATGCGCTTGAGGACGCAGCGGGAGCAGGGCTGGCCGCCGTCGCAGCCGCGTCTGTGAATCGGGGGCGGGCGAGGTCAGTCAAGGTGGAGGAGGGTGGGAGATAAGAATGGCGCACCTTCCGGACCTGCACGCCTCGCACGAGTTGCGCAGCGGCATCGTGTGCCCGGGCTGCACCTCGGGCGAGTGCATTGCCTCCGCGGGCCTGTCGCGGGGCGACGCCGCCGGCGCGCCGCCGGGCTGCGCGGGCTGCCCCGCCGCGTGCGGCCTGCCTCCGTCCGGGCGGCCGTACGGGTCCTGCTGGGCGTGGCGCGGCGCGGGCTGCGGGTAGTGCGGCCGCTGCAGCAGCTGGGACTGCTGCTGCTGCTGGTGCTGCGGGGGGTAGCCCGGCCACGGCTGGCCGGGCTGCGGGGGGTAGCCAGGCTGCTGCGGGTAGCCGGGGGGGTAGCCGGGGCCGGCGGGGCCCTGGTACGGCGGCCAGTAGTAGCCGGCGGGGAAAGCGGGGAACGAGGGGTTGAAGGGCGGCAGCGACGGCTGCGGCGGCGAGTAGCCGGCGTACGCGCGGTAGGGCGCGGCCGGCGGGCCCCAGCCGGGCAGCACCGGCGCCGGCGGGTCCGAGCGGGGCTCCGCGTGCGCGGGCACCGGCGAGCCGTCCGAGTTGGACGGCGACGAGCCGCGCGACGCGGCGATGCCGAGCAGCGACGCGGCCGCCTCGGCCTCAGCGCCCGGATTGCGCGGCGCCCCGGGCACGCCACCGGCCGGCGGCGCGCCCGCCATGCCCGCCTCCTCGCTGGCGACCTCTGAGACTTCCGAGCCCGAGTCGCGCTCGCCGGCTGCGTCCGGCCCCGCGGCACCCGGCGCCTCGGTGTCCCTCGCGTCGCCCATCGAGCGCGCCACACAAACCACCGCCGCGGTCGCCTGCTGAGCCGCCTCCGCGCGGGGACGGGCTTTCCGGCCAAGACGGCCCTTTGCCGCGGCCCCACGGCCAGCGGAGATGTGGGGGGACGGGGTGGAGTTCGGGGTTTTAGCGGGAGAGTTCGAACTGTCCGCGTCGGGGAGTTTAGGAGACCCCCCGCAAAGAGTCACCTCCTCTCTGCCGGACGCCAGGAGCCGGCCAACAAGCTATCCGGTGATAGAGCATCCACATTTCGCGCTCCCCCGTTCGCCGCGCCCGCCCTATTCACGCCCTCTCACGCCGAGCGGCCACCGATCTGACTGCACAACTATCAAACAGATCTTCCGCCGGGGGCAACTGCGCCGCCGTTCCTCCACCTGCCCTGCATCCCCGCCGCTGGACTCTATTCCCCACGGAGCACCGTCCCCGGACCCTACGAGCCGCACCGCACATGCGCCGGGCCATGATCCATTGGTGGTTCGGACCCAGCCCCGACTCTCCGAAGGGGATCCAGGCCGACCAAAAAACGAGGAACGATTTCCGCCTGCCTCACCCGCCCCAGATTCGGCCTCGACCTGCGCCATCCGGTCCGGCGAGCGCACCCGGTTCGCGATCCGCAGGGAAAGGGGACGGCCGAGGGCCAGGGGACGCGCAACAATGAGAGAAGCCGGGCCATGGACTGGTCTGGAACGTTCCGCGCGGACACCGCCCGGCCACCTCGCTCCCCCACCGCTGCGGGCGCACCGGTGCCGGGGATGCGGGTTGGATGGATGCCGGGGAGCCATCCGGTGGCACGGCAGCCTCCGAGGACGGGTGCTCGGGCTCTGGGTGCGGTCGGATCGGATCGGAAATCGATGCCGAACGCCGGGCGATCGACCAAACTAACGCGCCCATCCCTCCGCCCCGGGGCCCCCGCTCGTCGCTCTGCCGCCGATCACCGCACATCGCCTGCGTCCGTTACTTCGGCGGGAGCCCTCGGTGCCGCGCACCCCTCCCCGCGCCGCGATGTCCACGCTCCTCCTGCAATCGGTGGAGGTTGCCCCCGCGCTGAAGCAGCACGCGGCGGCCATCGAGGACCTCCGCGCGCGCTGCGCCGCCGAGCTCGCGGTCGCCGAGGGCGCCGACGCCCTCGCGCTCGCCGCGCTCCCCGCGGGCACCGACCCCGCCGCCGTCCCCGCCGTGCCGTACGACGACCTGTTCCTCCTGCGCTTCCTCCTCTCGCACAACCTCGTCCCGTCGACCGCCGAGCCCTTCCTCCGCGACGCCCTCCTCTGGCGCGCCGCCCACGCGCCCCTCTTGCTGCTGCGCCGCGCGGGGCTCGCCCAGCCCCCGCACCAATCCATCGTCTCGCCCTACTCGATCCAGGGCGACCACGGGCGCGCAAAGGACGGCAGCCCGCTGTTCGTCGTGCGTTCGGGGCTGGCGAACCTGGGGGGCATGATGGAGCTGAGCAACCCGCACATGGTCGCCGACTGGATGCTGCTGATGCGCGAGCCGGACTGGGCACAGTGTGACCGCGCGACGCGCGACGCGGGCAGGCTGGTCAAGATGCTCAGCGTGATCGACTTCAACCACTCGTCTATCACCCACTCGATGAACCTGCAGTTCTTCAAGGCTCTCGGGATCTCGAGCAAGGCCAGCGAGAAGATATACCCGCAGCTGCTCGGGACCACGACGATGCTCAACCCGCCCGGGTTCATGGCCGCCTTCATGAAGCTCGGCCGCACCTTCATGTCGCAGAAGACCCTCGAAAAGGTGCGGATCTGCCCCGGCAGGACGCTCAAGGAGGACGTCGCCGCGTGCCCGTTCGCCGGCAGGGCGTTCGAGCGCGCGGGAGTGCCCACCTTCATGGGCGGCGGCTGCGACCACGCCGGCAAGGGCTGCATCCAGCGGTGCCCCAACTCGGCCGACCGGATGGTCAAGCCCGAGGTGGACCTGCACGCGGCGGTGGCGGGGTTCGAGAAGGAGCACGGGGGCGCGGTTGAATCCGAGGCGGAGCGCACGGTGAGGGGACGCAGGTGGAGGTTCAGGAAGGTGACGGTGCCGGCCAAGGGCCCCGTGGCGATCGACCTTGGCGCGTTTCCGGCCGGGGCGGCCGCCGAGTTCGCGTGCTGGCTCCCCCGCCCCGAGCGCGAAGGCGGCGTCCGCCTCTCGCTCCACTCGGGCCCGCGTACCCCGCTCGAGGAGAGGAGGGTGCGGGTGTACGACGCCGCAGCGTGCTGGGCAGACGGGCCGGGCGGGGAGATCAGGCTCGAGAACGAGGGGAAGAGGGAGAGGGTCGTGGTGGTGGGGTGGTGCGTGGTGGCCAGGGAGGAGTTTCTCGCGGCAGCAGAGGCAAAGGCCGGCAAGGGGGAGCGGGAGGCCGGGGAGAGGGGGTCGGAGGAGACGGCGGCGGTGGATGCGGTCGCGGAGGGGCTGGCCAAGGTGTCTGTGTGATGCGGGGCGGATGATCGCTTGGGACGGCCGTCGGCGCGGGTCGGGCACAGACCTTTGGCTGGGCGGAGAACGGCGCTGCGGGCACGCGCGATGGGGCGCGCAATCTTTAGAACGCTCGGAAGCTGGAACGCATTGAACGTTTGAACACTAGTAACGGACGACTGATAGACACCTCACACGAATGGTTGCTTCCGTTCCGCTGGAAGCCCGCCCAGATAACTCCTCCCACAACAGCAAGGCCAGTCCATCCGACCCGCATCGGCATCCAGGCTCATTAGGAACCTCGCCGGCCGCCCGTCGGCCCGTCTCCTGCATTCCTCGGGTTCAAGGTGCGCGCCGATTGCACCCTTCACCGCGGCGATCGGATCGGTGGCTCGTTTATCGTGCAACTCTCCCTCGTCCCCATCCTCGCCCTCATCGCGCCCTCTGCCACCGCTCGCGGCATCTCGACCCGCCGAGCAGTGCGAGCGCGTTTCCGGCCCGCGGGGAAACGGGGCGGAAAGGACGCCGCGGCGGCGTTGCGGCGAGGGATCGCGGTGCCCGTGCGGAGGGTGCGCCAACGCTACGGAAGACCCGAACTGGCCCCGGAAGGGCCGTCTTGGAGGGCATTTCGCGCTGAAGACAAGACCGGTGCTCTCGTGGACCATTTTTGGGGGTCTTCCGTGCCCTGGACCTCCACGGACTCTCGCCTCCGCGCCTGTTGAACCTCTGCGGACGCTTTCGGGGTCTGCCACCCCCTGAACATCCTCGGACTCTCCCTTTTCCGGCCGCGACGATGTCGGAATCGACTCAGCCCTCCTACTACCCGGTCCTGAAGCAGGTCTTTGCGGCACTGGGCTTCGTGTTCTTCTCCTTCCAGCTGGCGCCGCAAGTGTGGAAGAACTACAAGAACAAGAACACCGAGGGGCTGGCGACGGCCATGATCATGATCTGGTACATTGCCTCGCTGCTGCTCGCGGGGTACGCGGTCGGGATCGGCCTGGTGGGTCTCGATGTGCTCTGTCCGTCCTGGCACCTTGAACGTGCTCTTTCCCGTCCCGGCACCCTCTCGAACGCCGCTCCCGCAGACGATACTGGTGATTATTCAACCCCAGATCTTCACGGCCTTCAACGTGGCCGTGCTGGTGCAGATCTTCTACTACATGCCCAACAACCCGTCGAGCTACTTTGCCCGCAAGGGGTACCGGATACCCATGCCCACGGCGTGGCTCATCTTCTTCGGCGCGCTGGCGCTGTCGGCGGCCATCGTTGCGGGGCTGTACTTTGCGATCCGCTACGCGTACGACACGGGGCAGAACTCGGTGATCCTCGCGCTGGGATACCTGCCGACGGTGTTTGTGTTTATCGGTTTCCTGCCTCAGTTTTGGGAGATTTACCGTGGGTTTCCGTCCATCCTCTTTGTCTGCTTCAATGGCTCACTAATGTCTTGGCACCGCAGGCTATAAGCGCGTTATGGGCATCTCCCTCATGTTCCTCCTCATCGACGCCCTCGGCGGCATCTTCAACACCATCTCCCTCGCCTTCCACGAGACCTTCGACATCCCCGCCGCCACCTGCTTCCTCGTCATCGCCGCGTGCGACCTGCTCATCATCGCGCTGTACTTCCCGCTCGAGGCCGCGTGGCGGAAGAACAACCCCGCCGAGGCCGCGGCCGAGGCGGCGGCCAAGCGGGGGGAGGTGGTCGTGGACGAGATGGCGGCCAAGGAGATCGGGGACAAGGACGCGGGGTCCGAGGATACGGCGGTGGTCATGGAGCAGCTCCAGCCGCTGCCACCGGCCGCGAGGTCGTCGGATGCCGTTTAGGTGGGTACGGCCGCTACATGTTTGTATCTTCGGCGGCCGAGGATCGAGTCAGGCATTGCATTGTTCACGTAGTTGCGGCTCTATTCCGTGTAGTGGTACCAAAAGATGGTCCATGCGACGGGTACTACGAACAAATCGATCGCACCAAAGCACGCCGCCGCAATGCCGGTGTCGAACCACTTTTGCGCCACCGTCGAGGTAAGCGACAGATAGAACGACCACGTGATCAAGCTCTTCAAGAGCTCGTTGTAACGCATAGTGGCGTCGATGCTGGCCGCTGCGGAAGATTGTGAAATGGGAATATTTCTGAGCCGATGCAATCCACCCACGCAGATCGTAGAAGAAGGCGCCGAGTCCTCTATCAACGAACAAGAGCGTCTCGTTTGCCTGGCGTCTGGGCAAGACACCTTCAACACGGTGGAACCAGCGAAGGACAACACCGTGAAGCTTCGCGATCTTGCGCAGTTCATTTGACGTCAGAGTAGCTATCCAAGTGTTCATGTCCGAGAGCTCCGTTCCAGGTGGAGCCAGTTGTTCCAGCTGGTCGGTCCTGATCGCGTAGATGACCGTGAGGACGTATGCCCCCAGGCCTTCCTTGTCCAGGGCCTTGTAGATAGTCCCAACATAGACGCCGGATTTCAGTTGTTTCTGAACAAATGCGGCCTTCGAGATGTCGACGATGTTTTGGAGGGAGGTGCTCGAATCCGACGGTGCGGAGCGTGCAGAGCTAGGCCCTGCCTGTCCCGGGCCCAGGGCTTCTTGTTCTGTGGGAGCTTCCATTCTCTCCAAGAAGGGTGTCCGTGGAGACAAAGTGACCGCCACGTCTGCGCGGTTTTGGTTTACGGCCGTCCCCTGCACACAACCTTGCGCTACTCGCGCAACAACTACGTACAGCGACGACCAGAGGCGAAGGAAGACCATGCCAGCACTCGGAACCGACTCAAACGTGTCCGCGCGCCCCCCGCCGCGGCTCCTAGTACGGGTGCTTCCCTGCACCTTTTGGTTTGCGGTCCCCATCGGGCCGGGGTCGCGGGTTCGCGACCTCGTCGACCTGCATGGCGCCGTCGCCGACGCTTTGGATCTGCGCGGGCGCTCGCGCTCGTGTCTCGAGCTGCGTTTCTGCGCCGGCGCGGGAGCCAAGCCGGCGGAGGAAGACGTGCAGATGAAGTCGGCCTCTGGGCCCCCGCTTCCCTGCCTGAGCAGACCGGTGCCGAACGATGCGACCCTTGTTGACGGCGCACACGTAGTCGGCACCCTAAACTACAACAACTGCCCCTTCTTTTGGTCTGTGGACACGTTCTCGGTTGCGGGCTGGCGAAAGCTCCTCTTCGGCGAGTCGCTGGACCCGCCGCCGGGTCTTGCAATCGAGTATGCCGCCGATACTGAGCTGCAGCAGCCACTGCAGCGCTTTGCCGGCACGGGCAACGACAACGACGGCGAGGACTCGGAGTCGCTGCTATTTGGCGGGAAACCGGCGGGCGTCGTGCGAGGCGCTTCCGCGCTTACCCTGCGAGGGTCGCTGACGAACTTCCCATGGGCGCCATTCGTAAACGGAAAGGTGAAGCCAGAGTAGAGGGGTTTTGGAGCACTTCTCCCCCCGCCCCCCTCCTTCTTCCGCCCTGCCCAACCCCAACCCGGCCCCTGCCAACCGCGCGGCTGCCGTCTGAAATTTCTACGACCCACGCATCAACCCCGCTGCCGCAAAGCTCTATTCCGAGTTCAGCACCTCCCCGCGGCACCCGTCGCCAAGCCGAAACTGCTCGACTGCTACCTTGTCGCCTTCCCCAAGCTCCTCTACATGCTCCGCTGGGCGGAGCGGCAGCCAAACGGGCCTCTGCTCTACAGCGTGTACCATTCCAGTACGCCTATGGTGACCCGTGGGATCAGCAGAGGAAGGACAGACTGCGCACGGCGTTCCGCCACGCTTGGACTTGACTGAAGCAGGGCAACATCAACGCAGCCAACTTCAGGTGGACTAGCAACGACGCAGTCGGCGGGAACCTCGTCGGGCCCGAGCCCGGCAGCAATCCTGTAGGCACAATCTAGGACGCCGAACGCGCCTTCTCGTTTTGGCTCGCCCATGCCGCGCATGCGCTCGCCCTGGAGATCGGCGGCTTCCTCGCCTGGACCCTCCGCGCGATGAGCAACGTCTCGATCGCGCGGGCGCTGGTTGGAGCGCTTTGGTTTTCACTGATCAGGACGGCTCCAACCTCGGACTCGTCATCGCCGCGTACGACCTTTTCATCATCGCGCTATACTTCCCGCTTGAGGCCGTGTGGCGGAAGAACAACCCGGCCGAAGCCGCGGCCGAAGCGGCGTCAAAGAGGGGGGAGGTGGTCGTGGACGAGATGGCGGCCAAAGAGATCGGGGACAAGGACGCGGGGTCCGAGGATGCGGCGGTGGTCGCGGAGCAGGTGCAGCCTCCACCGGCGTCGGCGAGGTCGTTGGATGCTGTGTAGCTGGCACTGGGCTGGCCGGCTTGGAAGCACCGTTGTGGCCTTCAGTTGAGCGGATGTAGGCTCTTGGACCCGTGGAACTGCTGTTTGTGGGCGACAATTGTGAGGCGGATTGCCAAGTACAATTGAACTTGACTTCACTTCACCTCCAGCTTCCCGCAGACTGGTCCATCGCATCTCCTCTAAGGAGATCAGAGCTGCACTTGCACAACTGACACGGCTTCAGCTCTTTCAGCTTGTTTGGCGCTCTAACGGTTGCACTGGTGGTCGGCGGGAAGGCGGACGCGGACGACATAGCAGGCGGGAGATCTTCGTGGGCGGGTCCTGATGGGGATCTCCCGCGCGCGGGATCTCCCGCTGGCCTATAAACAGCACCCACCCAGCACGGCGCAACCCGAAACACGATCACGATGAAGGCATTTGTACTCGCATTTTTCTGCGCCTGCTTCTGCGGCGCCGTTGCGCTACCCAACCCCAACCCTGCCTCCCGCGCGGCCGCCGTCCGGAAACTCTACGACCCGCGCATCAACCCCGCAGCCGCAAAGCTCTATTTAGAGTTCAGAAACCCGCGGCTGACTTTTCCCGACCCGACGAAACGGCGACTTTCGCGGCGGCCGATATCCACGACGAGACCGGCCTGGTACCGTGCTCTTCCGACGCCGACCGCCATATCCGCTCGATGAGCGATCTCTCCATCGCGCGGGTGCTGGATGGGGCGCTCTGGCTTCACCCAGTTACGGACGGCTCCAACCTAGCAGGACACCAGGCTTACTACGACGCCGGGACGCCCGCGCATCCAGCGTTCATGTGGCGATTCTTTATCAACCACGGCGTGGTAGCTTCCGCCGCCATCGGGCCTGGTGGGCCGAAGCAGGCGATGAGGAGGGCGATCGCAGCGGTGCTCGACTTTGCCCGCTGGCGGTTTTACCATTTCCTCGGGGATTTCAGCTGGTCCAACGCGGCAGCGTACTGGGGCCCCCGCGTTCCCGCCGTGTCGCAGCTGATCGCGGGGACCGTCGCAAATTCTCCCACTGTCCCCGCCGAGCTCCGCAACATCACCATGAGCTGGACGGCGGGCTGCTATGGAACCACCGCCTTCCTCATGCACGTGCTCCGCGCGCTCAACATCCCGGCCGAGGTCATGTCGCAGCAGAACATGTGCGGGCATACCTCGATCCGGTTCCCGGAACTCGACGCCTACCTCTCGCACGGCGACGACCCGTACGCATCCACCTGGGGATTCGGCCCGTACGTGCCGCCGGCCGAGATGCTGCTCCTGGACGGGCAGACGTACCGGACCTGGTTCAAGCCCAACCAGACCGGCTTTGAAGCGTGCCGCAACGTCGGGCGCAGGCCGATCGACATGAAGGTCTCGGCGGGGTTCGTTTCCGCGACCACCTTCGGGAAGTACTGCATCGACGTAAAGGACGGGCTCACCAACGCCTCCTCGGTTGAAGCCCTGCAAAACTCTACGGTGGCCGGGAACTGGCTCTACCTGGCGCAGCTGCATCCGAAGGTGGTGACCAAACCCGTGTACGACGTGGCGTACCTCAAAGCCAACGGGCTTTGGGACCGGTTGGAGGCGTACAGGATCGAGTTTGGGTGCAACGCCGCGCCGACGTGCTGGAAGACGGGGTGCCAGGGGTACGATAAGCCGTGCGCATACTGTGTCGACTGAAGTCAAGTTGCAATGAAATCGATCGGTGTAACGAAACGGTGCTGTGTTTGCTGGGTCCGCTGAACAGCCCAGGACGCACTAGCCGATCCTCGCAGATCCTCTATCTGGCGAAGCAGAACAACAACACGCATGTGCTCCGTGCCCGTTCCTCCCAGCCCTTGCCATGCGGCTCTTCCTTCCCATGCTCGAGCAAGCTCAAGTGAACAAGCAGGCTTTGGAAAAGTCCGGCGCGTCGTCTCGAGGAATCTTGCCAACGTTCGACGAAAACGAGCGCGACGGGATCTCCCCATCCAAGATCAGCCCTTGTCGGCACTGGCGCCGCTGGCATTCCGCTTCGCCTCGTCCGTCTTGGCCTTGACATAGACCAGCCCCGCAAAGAAGCCTGGGAAGAAGCGGTTCAGCGAACAGCGTCCGCCGAAGGCAAGGAGAAAAACACACCCAGCATGACGCTCGTCACCCCCGTCGTCGTCACCGGCTCCCCGAACGCCACCATCCCCAGGATCGAGATTGGCAGCTTGTTCAGCGCCCCCGCCATGCTCGTCACGGCGCTCGAGTTGACGCGCACGCTCCAGCTCGTGCAGTACGAGATGCCGAAGCACGAGATGGCCGAGACGGTGACGGCCCAGGCCACGGAGCGGGCGTTGAAGACCTCAGGGGAGAGGTCGCAGAAGGTCAGGGTGGCCCACTGCTCGCGCTCGAGGACGAGGGAGCACAGGAAGAGCAGGGGCACGGCGAGCATGTTGTTGTACAGGACGACGTCGGCGTCCTTGAGCTTCATGAACTGGCGTTCGAGGATCAGCGGGGGTGCCGACACTGGAGGCGAGGATCACACCTTGAGCGTAGCCCTCATGCTCACGGAGTAGCTCGCGCTGGTCGCGATGTTCACGGCCATCCAAAAGTAGCCCTCGAGCTTGTGCGCCTCGGCACCCTCCCGCAGGCCGCCCGTCCGCGAGAGGTCGCCCCAGCCGGCGACGAGGGAGCTCGTCACGATCATGCTGAATGCGACCATGGCCAGCGGCGTGACGGGGGACCCGTTCAGGAACGCGCGCTCGCTGTACGCGATCGCAATCGTGTTCCCGTTTTTAAGGACGGTGTAGAGGGGGATGGAGAGCACGGCGAGCGCCTTCATGGACGAGTAAATCATCCCCACGAGGCAGAGCGCCACCGGCATCCCTGCGGAGGCGTGAGCGCCGCTCAGCGCCCGGTTCTGGCGAATTGCACAAACACGGCCCAGACCCACATTGCCGCGCCTCGGCGGGCCGGAACGGTCTGTGCGACGCGAGCCCGAGCGCGCAGAACACCTCCAGGAGCACCAGCACCGTCCCGTGCTGGATGGCCAGCAGCAGAAAGTTCGCGGTGAAGTGGTATTTGCTCAGCACGAACTTGTTTGCCAGCAGCATGAGCGTCGACGAGGCGCAGAAGGCGAGCACGGCGGTCGCCCGGTGCACGCGGCTGAAGGCGGGCGGCGCGCCCTCCGCCCGCGGCGTCACCTCGCCCGCCTCGAGCTGCTTCGCCATTGCGCCGCCTCCGTTGGCGCGGCCGGCCGGCCGGAACACCGTCGCGCGGAGTCAGGGCCGCCCTGACTCCAGACTGTTTTTCGGGCTGAGGACTCGGAGCCTGACTCGGAGCACGATCGACCTCGGTGCGCGACTCCACGCGCACACCCGCTTCGCAGCACTCGGCACACGTCCATCCGCGGCCCCGTACGCCCGAAGCATGAGCAAACGCGCCGAAGACGATTCCGCTGCCGACCCTGCCCCGGAGGAGAGCGGGCCGCCAGAGAAAAAGGCCAAGACGGACGACGCGTCGGACGCGTCTCCCGCTGCGGAGGCCGCGAAGGAGGCGCCCGCGGCCGAAGCGGCTGGTCACGCGACATCTTCGAGGTGAGCAGCGCTCGAGCTGGGTCCGGATTCGCCGACTGGAGCTCACTGCGCGGCCGTGCCCGAGAAGCCTCTTCGACCACATCTCGCTCCCCGTCACGGACTTCGAAAAATCGAAGGCGTTCTACCTGGCGGCGCTGAAACCACTCGGAGTCGAGAGCATCATGGAATTCGGAAAGAGCGTCGGCATGGGAAAGGTTCGGGGCCCTCAATCGCTGGATCCAGCCTGCTGATGGGCGTTCCTAGAACGGCGAACCGTCCTTCTGGATCGACGGCACGACGGGCGCGGACGTCACGACCCCCAAAGGCCAGCACCTCGCCTTCAGCGCGCCGACCAGGAAGCTCGTCGACGAGTGGTACGAGGCCGCGATCGCCGCCGGCGGGACCGACAACGGCAAGCCGGGGCTCCGCAAGGATTACAGCCCGACGTACTACGGCGCCTTCGTGCTCGACCCGGATGGGCACCGCATCGAGGCCGTGTGCCACGCGGCCGAGGAGTGAGGCTGGGCACGAAGAGATCGATATCCTTGACGACGCGACCGGTGGCCCTCTCGCCGTGATCCATCTACTGGCTTGTCTTCAGGTGACGATTTTGTACTGGAAATGAACATTCTTGGCTTGCCTCCCTTTTGAAAGCTTGGCCGTGGAAGACGTTGACGGTGCCGCGCGCGAGATTCCGCTCGGACTTAACAAAGCGACTTCCGCCACCGCCCCTCACACCTCCGCAGCCCCGGCGGCCCGCTCCTAGAGGCCTCTGCGCTCTTCCCCCGAACCCCTGCAAAGCCATGAGCGGGCTCAAGCTTCTCGTTCCCGTGAAGCGGGTCATCGACTACGCGGTGAAGATCCGGGTGCTGCCCAACAAGAAGGGCGTCGAGACGAGTGGGTCCGCCCCGCCGGCGCCGCATCGCGCTTCTAAACGGCACTTTGTCGTTGCCGCGCCCGTTTCCGGTGCCCTGGTGCCGCCGCTGCGGGGACAGACAACGTGAAGCACTCGATGAACCCGTTCGACGAAATCGCCGTGGAGGAGGCGGTGCAGCTCAAGGAGAAGAAGCTGGCCAAGGAAATCGTCGCGGTGTCCATCGGCGGACCCAAGAACCAGGAGGTGCTGCGGACGGCGCTGGCGATGGGCGCCGACCGGGCGATCCATGTCGACGTGGGAGAGGGGACCGAGGTGCAGCCGCTGCAGGTGAATATCTGGACCCCATCGGGGGCTACGTGGAGCGACGTCCTTGTCGGGTTTCGGGGGGAGACGTGGACTAAGGCCGGAACGAGGCTTGCTGCGGCCGATTTGGGCGAGAGGATCGGGCGCCACGCGGATGGTCTCTGACATCCCGGGTCGCTCGCAGGTTGCCAAGATCCTCAAGGCCGTTGCGGAGCAGGAGAAGCCGGACCTCGTGATTGTTGGCAAGCAGGCCATCGACGACGATGCGAACCAAACAGGTCAGATGTTGGCAGGCCTTCTTGACTGGCCCCAGGTGCGTCGTCTCGAAAGCCGCAGCGAGGCTCTACCCTCATCGATGTTTTCAACAGGGCACTTTTGCCTCCAAGTTGGAGGTTGCCGGTGACTCCATCACCGTCACGCGGGAGGTGGACGGCGGTCTCGAGACGATCAAGACCAAGCTGCCCGCGGTCGTGAGCGCCGACCTGCGGCTCAACACCCCGCGGTATGCGACGCTCCCGAACATCATGAAGGCGAAGAAGAAGCCGCTCGCCGTGTGGAAGAAGGACAAGGAGCTGGCCGGGCTGGACCTGGACCCGCGGCTCGAGGTGATTGAGGTGTCGGAGCCGAGCAAGCGGGAAGGCGGCAAGAAGGTCGAGAGCGTCGACGAGGTGCGTTTTTCTCGACCAGACTGTTTTTCGCCCTCGTCTCATCAGTCCTGCTGGCCACCCCATCACATCGCGCCGTCCCTTTCCGACCATCCAGCTGATCGAGAAGCTAAAAAACGAGGCCAAAGTGCTGTGATTGTGATGGATGCTTGAATATACCTGCTGCTGTTGGCCGAAAGTAAAGTCCACGTTGGTTTCGGGGTTCGGCGCTGGGAGTGGAGCCGGGGACCCGAAAAACGGCAGACGGCTCAATTGTCGCCCCGTCCGCCGCAAAAGCACTCGCAGCAAGTCGCTGTTTGCACACCCATCGTCGCTACTACCGCCGCAAGACTCCGCCAAAATGCCCGGCCGTCGCGTGAGCACCAGTACCCGCCTGCGCCGGGCGCCGGGGACGCGTGCTGACCGACCAACTCGTGCACCGTCTCCGCCCTTCTCCCACCATCTTCGGCGCTCCGTGTCCTCTATGCCGTCCATTCGCGCTACAGGTCTACATCGTTGGTGTCGGCATGTGAGTTCCGAAGTCCGCTGGTGCTCCATCTCGCGGCCGGAGCTGCCGGTGGAGTCATCGACCGAACGCTGATCTTGCGACCCGTTGCACAGGACCACCTTCGACAAGCCCGGTGTCAACGCCGACAAGGACTACTGCGACTACGCTCTTGGTTAGTCGCGCCCCGGGTGGGCCCCTGGAGAATGCTCATCCGGGAATCGCTTGATCAACAGAGGCCGCCACCAAGGCCCTCCTCGACTGCGGTCTCGACTACGACGCCGTCGAGTACGCCACGGCGGGCTACGTTTACGGCGACTCGACCTACGGGTGCGTGTTGCCGAAGGGCGGATGGATGGCGGAATCAGTCCTGACTCTTTCTTCGATTCACAGCCAGCGCGCTCTGTACCAGCTCGGTCTCACCCAGATCCCGATCATGAACGTGAACAACGTGAGCGATCTGCGCCTATCCCCCACACCGGCGATTGCTCATGCGCGACTGCGTGCAGAACTGCTCGACCGGGTCGACCGCCCTGTACCTCGCCCGCCAGGCCGTCGCTGGCGGTCTCTACGACTGCGCCCTCGCCCTCGGCTTCGAGAAGATGAAGCCCGGCCCGCTCAAGGGCAACTTCCCCGAGCGCACCTCGCCCCTGGACAAGTCGATGGTGATCATGAACGAGATGGCCCCTATCCAGGCCGCCCCGATCAACCCGCAGATCTTCGGTGAGTCTTCACCTTTGCGAGTCTTGCCGCGTGGATTTGACGTTTGGGTGTGAAGGCAACGGCGCCATCGAGTACTGCGAGGTCTACAAGCAGCCCCTGGACTCCATGGACTGGATCGCGTCCAAGAACCACACGCATTCGTCGCTGGTGGGACTTTTTCTTCGGCGCATTCCCGTTCGCCGAACTCACCCCGCCCTCGCAGAACCCCTACGCCCAGTTTAAGCACACGTCGACCGTTGAGGAGGTCCAGAAGGCGCGCAAGATCTACAAGATGCACACCGTCCTCCACTGCTCGCCCCCCTCGAACGGCTCGGCCTGCGCCATCGTCGCCTCGGAGGACTTTGTCAAGGCCCACGGCCTCCAGGACATCGCCGTGGAGATCATCGCCCAGACGTGAGTCCTCTACGCCGTCGACGTGCATGGCCAGTATTGACTCATCCTCTCGATCAGCATGGCCACCGACTCGAGCAAGCACTTTGCCAAGAACGGCAACCCCAAGAGCCTGATGGAACTCACCGGTGTCGACATGACCCGCAAGGCTGCCGCCGAGGCCTACGCCGCCGCCGGGATCAAGCCCGCTGACGTCGACGTCATCGAGCTGCACGACTGCTTCTCGTCGAACGAGCTCATCACGATCGACGCGCTCGGCCTTTGCGAGCCCGGCAAGGCCGGCGAGTGGGTCAAGGTGGGTGTTGTCGAAGGGGTTTGAAGTGAGCGGGCCTCATTTTTCTCGACAGAGCGGCGCCGGCCACAACCCCGTGCTCCGCCCCAAGGAGCTTGCTGCTCCCAAGCGCAGCCAGCCCATCAACGTGTCCGGCGGTCTCATCTCCAAGGGCCACCCTCTCGGCGCCACCGGTCTCGCCCAGGCCACCGAGCTCACGTGGCAGCTCCGCGGCTGGGCCGGCCCCCGCCAGGTCCAGGGCGCCAAGATCGCCCTCCAGCACAACGTCGGCCTCGGCGGCGCCGTTGTCGTCACCAGTGAGTTTTACGCTCCGCCGTGCCTTGCTGTCACCTGACGCTTTCCTTAAAGTCTACAAGCGCGGCTTCGGCAAGACCGGCGCCGCTCCGGCTACCTACGAGAAGACCCTCGGCTACAACCCTGGTACTGTTTTTTTCGTTTTGTTTTGGTTTTCTGCCCGCATTGACGTCGGTCCCCCCACAGCCGTCGAGGCTCGCGGCATCACCCCCGCGGACGTTGCCAAGGTCGCCAGCAAGAAGGCTGGAAGACTGGACATGAAAGAAGAACTCTTCACACAAGATAAAGTGATGCAGTACAAGCTCTGAGCGTCTTGTCGTCGTGGCGAGGGCGCCGGGTCTTGATGTATCCGCCTTTCGGCAACAGTAGAAGTTCGATTGCCGGTGCCGCTAGGAAAAGGGGCCAGATGCCATCACATTCCCGCATCTTATATTCAGTCCTCTTATAGCGTTGATGCTTTGGATTGATGGTGTCTAGGGTGGAACCGGGGCAGCCCCAGGATGATGATCGGCGGAGCCTCCTTCCCGATCGTCGCCCCCAAACATCGCACGAACGCGAAGAGCATCGCGTTTCTGAGCTCTAATTGCTCTCTGCCGATAGCAGAGACCCGTTTGTGAACGTGTCCGCGCTGCATTCCAGCACGTGGCAGCACGCAGCTGTCCTCGTCTTCGCGGTCGCATTCGCCGCGCTCATCGTTTATCGGAGCGTGCTAGAGCCGGGCGAGAGCACCAGAATGGCTGCGGATCTTCCTTCCTATTACAAGACCCCGAAGGACAAGCCTCTGCTAGGATACTGGGACATTCGCGGACTCGGCCAGCCGATAAGGAACCTTTTGCACTATGTCGGCGTCGAGTACGACGAAGTGCTCTACTTTGAGGGACGGCAACCGGATTGGGGCAAGGACAAGCCGATCCAGCCGACACCGTTCCCGAACCTGCCCTACTTCTTCGACACGAACGGCATCAAGCTCGTTCAGAGCAGTGCCATCGTGCGCTACATCGGCCGCAAGCACGGCCTTTTGGGATCGACCGAACAGGAGTCCGCGTATGTTGACATGGTGATGGACGAGGTCGAGGATTGGCGGAGTGCCGTCGTTGGACTTGCCTGTGGGTTTCCACGATATACCTCCTGCCTGTGCGATGGTGACAATGGTGGACAGACAACCCGGATTTCCCCTTCCAAGAGGTCTACAACAACAACATCGTCAAGCATCTCGATCTCTTCGAGAAGTACGCGGCGTCGCTTGGAGGCAAATGGATTGCGGGATCGGAGAAGCCGACCGTTGCCGACTTCCTGCTGTGGGTCCTCCATCCGCCTTGGAGCAACAGCTGAGCTTACCTGCCTATGATTCTGCAGCTACGAGATGCTGGACACCAACTACTACCTCGTTCTCGAGAACACCACGCCAGCGATCGACGTCTTCGCGTCGCGGCCGAATCTTGGCGCGCTCAAAGCCAAGTTCGAGGCCTTGGAACCTATCAAGGCGTACTTCAGCAGTTCGGCCTACAAGAAGCGTCCTTTCAACTACACGCCCGGTGAGATCAGGCCGTTCGGTCGACGTAGCTGCTTCTGACCGGCGATCTTGAAGATGCCAAGTGGTACTGAGTGGCCATTGAGAGAGTAATGGAACATCCGTGATACAATATAGAGCAAAGAAAGCCTATCAGCGTTGGAGGTCCTGGGAAACTCGACGAGTCCGATGGAACGGCCTGCTACTGGCTGGCTTCAACCGCGACTCGTACTCTTGATCCTGTTCCGCTGACCCTTGAGAAGTCCCGTGGGCCCGTTACAATGATATTGCGACCGCGAGTGCCTCCAACGGCACGTCTACCCACGACGCTTTCGACGCTTTGGGACGCGTCTGGGAACGCGGGAGGAACTGTCGAGCTCTCGAATCTCGCGTCGCGAGGGACCATCGCGGTGGTTACGATGGCCCAGAGCTGGGATCCACCGGGTCGCGAGCTTCTTCGGCTCCTGAAGTGGCTCGCCGATTCGGTGCCGCTTGAAGAATCGGGGCCGGTACCGTCCCCGACGTCCTCGACTCGGACGCGGAAGGACGCGCTCACCAACACGGTCATTCGCCTCCCTCTGGAGCTACAATCCTTCCTCCATTCTCTTGTCGCCCTTGACACTTGCTTTGTCGTCGTTGTTCCCGCGTGGAACCCTTCAGAGCTTGCCCATCTCCGGAGTGTGCTGCCGCGGAATGCCTACGTGGTTCCCGACCCAATGCCCGACATTCCGCTCGCGAAACTGCTCGGACTCCAAACGCAGGGCGGGTTGGGGACGTGGCCAGCCATTTTGGTCGCAGAAGAGGACGGGCAGGTCGCGTCCGTAGTGATCGGAAGGGGCAGCGGCTGGTACGGCGACGGGGAGCTCCTCCAGACGTTGGCAGCACGGCGGATCAGCGAATGTGACGCTGCGCGCAAGGCCTGGAAAGAGGGGGAGCGGGCAGTGAGGAAAGGGTAAGGGCTCGTCCTGCCCGGCAAGTTCCAAGTTGACACCTCACTTGCCGACAGGCTCGACCGCTACCGCGCACTCTTTCCTCTCAAGTACGATCATCCCGGGACCGATCCCCTGCCGGTTGAGATCCTTCTGCAGGTCCTTACCCACCTGATTCCCGATGACTTGCTACATGTCGTCGAATCTCCGAAAGCATCGGAGGAGCCCAACTATCCCAGCTCAAGCCCCCTCGTGGACGCGAGCGCGGAATCTTGGAGGCGTGACCTGCACTCCTGCGCCTTGGCATCACGGTCCTTCCTCACCTGCGTGCTTACGCTGGTTGCGCGGCACGCGCTTCCCGCCCTCTCGAAGCTCAAGGAGGTGCTGCCGCAGAACATTGACGGATCGCTCGCGCGGCCATTGGACGGTGCATTGGACGCGAGAACGGTGTTTCTCGGGCCCGAGACCGGCGGGGTCAGGGACTACGTGCCGATTGAAGTGCCCTACGCTCGGGACGTCCGGCTGCCAAAAGTCGGCGTAAGAGATATTGAGAGGAAGCGGCTCATCGTCGAAAGATGGAGGACGGCTCTAATGTCTTGGCACAAGGCCGTGTCGCTGGCACCGCTGTGACTCTACACCGGGTGCGCCTTGACGCAGAATCGGGAATCCAATGAAGCTGCCCAAGTCTGCGGACCTTGCGCCGGTGGCACTGGGTTCTGTTCCGCGGCACAGGGCGGGCATGCCCCCCGAGCGGGCTTGCCCGACGAACAAGAAGAATGAAGTCTTCACAGTATGCAGTTCAGTGTCAATCTTTCCGTCCGCTAGCCTCTTCGGCAAGTTCGGTTTCCGAGCTTCCCTTTGCGTCCACAGCCGCCGTCGGCGTCGGTTCCGCCGCGTGCGTGGGCACGGTCTCGCCCTCCTCTGCATCTTTCGGCAGCGAAGCCTGGTACTCGTCCCAAAGCTCCCCGACGCTCTTCCCCGCCAGCCACCAGATGCAGTCCTGGTTCCATTCGCCCTCGCTTCCGCAGTACGCATTGAGCCTCTCGACGAAGCCGGGATGGCGTTTTTCGATCCAGTCCAGGAAGAAGCCGGTCGTCTGGTAGCCGGCGAGCCAGTTGTCGGAGCGGCCTTCGCGCCAGTGAGGCGGCGAGAGGCGGTGGCGGAGGCGGACCAAGTCAGCGAGCCCTTCAATGAGGCCGCCGGGGAGGTTGTTTAGGGTCGAATGCTGCCAGACGTGCACGAGCTCGTGTACCAAAACGCCGTGGCACTAGAGAAACGCAATTCCGCGACAAGGATAGGAAGAAGAAAGATCAGTAGGCGACAAACGACTGTTGAGTCGGGCCACATACTTCGCTACGAAGGCCGTCGAGCCCGCTGCGCTTTAAGATGTCTCTGAGGTACCTCGTGCTCAGGTGGATTTCAGACTGGGTCCCATCGTCATTGCTGGTCGTGTAGGCAATGCCATCCATGTTGTCGGTAAAGAGCATCACTCTGGTGGTTCGAAGTCGGTAACCGACGGTGAGTCGCGAAGGACTCGGTTTCGACGTTCCACTCACGCCTGCCGCGGGCCTGGGAAGCGTGCGTACTTGACGGTCGGATAAAGCATCTCGACGACGCCGACGCTGAGTTCCTCAAACCAACTGCGAAATGGGGTTGAGAAGCGGAACGCGGCCTCCTGAGGGATGAGCTCACATGTTCGGGTCACGCCCTCCCGGCACGGCTTTCCGAAACAGATCGCCCGTTTCCTTCGAATCGTCGTTGTTGATCCACACGTAGGTCGGCGTGGGATATTGTCCAGGCGGAGGAGGCACCGGAATGGGCGCCGTTTCCTCCTCGTCATCATCCGCTCCATCGCCGCCGTCCTCCTCGCCGGATTTGTAGCCGCCTTCGCTTCCTTCCTCGCGTTCGGAGCCCGCATCTTTAGCTCCAGTTCCGGTTTCATCGCCTCCCAAAGCGGCATCCTTCTCGACCTCCCGAGAAACCTCTTCCCATTCGGAATCGGTACCCGGCGATCTGTCCGGTTCAGCCCTCGATGGCGACGGGTTGGGGGCAAAAATGGTCGCTGCCGACCCAGCCGGCGCTTCGGAAGTGACTGAAGACTCAGTCCCGGAGGTTTCGAGACGTGCTCTTTCCTCAGAGGCCATGAAGAGCGGTCCGCGTTCGTGTCGCCTTTGCTGAGAGGGGTCCAAGGGCTCACGCTCGCGCGCGCAGCCCGATCCGCGGCGCCGATTCCGTGCACCCCTCCCACCTCCGCCGGCTCCCCCACCGCGCCGCGCCGCCGCCGCCGCCATGCAGATTTTCGTCAAGACGCTGACGGGCAAGACCATCACGCTCGAGGTCGAGTCGAGCGACACCATCGACAACGTCAAGACCAAGATCCAGGACAAGGAGGGCATCCCGCCGGACCAGCAGCGCCTCATCTTCGCGGGCAAGCAGCTCGAGGACGGCCGCACTCTTGCCGGTGAGCACCGCGCCGCCATCCGCCGGCGCCGGGGCGCTCCCCTGGCGCCGGGGCCCGGCCTTCCACTTTCCACGCGCTTCGACGCCCGCTGACCGTCCCCCTCCCCTCCTCCGCCCCGCTGCGCTTCTCCCGGTCTCCTTCCTCTTTCCGCCGATTTTTGGGCCGCGTCCCGCAGACTACAACATCCAGAAGGAGTCGACGCTGCACCTTGTCCTGCGTCTGCGCGGTGGTATGCAGATCTTCGTCAAGACCCTCACTGGCAAGACCATCACCCTCGAGGTCGAGTCGTCGGACACCATTGACAACGTCAAGGTTCGTTTGGGCGCGTCGGGGCGCGTTTCTTTTCGCCGAAAGGCTCATCGAACGCCCTGCAGACCAAGATCCAGGACAAGGAGGGCATTCCCCCGGACCAGCAGCGCCTGATCTTCGCCGGCAAGCAGCTGGAGGACGGGCGCACGCTCGCCGACTACAACATCCAGAAGGAGTCGACCCTGCACCTCGTCCTGCGTCTGCGCGGTGGTATGCAGATCTTTGTCAAGACCCTCACGGGCAAGACCATCACTCTGGAGGTCGAGTCGTCGGACACGATCGACAACGTGAAGGTGCGTTCGCCCGTGCGAGCCGCGTTGCGGTTGCCGGAAGCTGACTTTCGTTGTGTCGCGCAGACGAAGATCCAGGACAAGGAGGGCATCCCTCCGGACCAGCAGCGCCTGATCTTCGCCGGCAAGCAGCTCGAGGACGGCCGCACGCTCGCCGACTACAACATCCAGAAGGAGTCGACCCTGCACCTTGTGCTCCGTCTGCGCGGTGGTATGCAGATCTTTGTCAAGACCCTCACCGGCAAGACCATCACCCTCGAGGTCGAGTCGTCGGACACCATTGACAACGTCAAGGTTCGTTTGGGCGCGTCGGGGCGCGTTTCTTTGGACAGGAATGCTTATCAAACCGGCCTGCAGACGAAGATCCAGGACAAGGAGGGCATCCCCCCGGACCAGCAGCGCCTGATCTTCGCCGGCAAGCAGCTCGAGGACGGCCGCACGCTCGCGGACTACAACATCCAGAAGGAGTCGACCCTGCACCTCGTTCTCCGTCTGCGTGGTGGTCAATGATGCAGAGGACTGTTCGCGGACGGTTGCAGCTGGACTGTGGCACGGTGTACCTTAATTTGATTTGACATTTGATGATCCACCACATTCGAGAGTCACGATCTTTCTGTGTCCTCTGCTAGAGATGACTCGGGTCGTAGCCGGGGACGTCGGCATTCCAATGGATGACACCTGTCCCCCTGTGGGTCCCGACGTGACAAATGGATCCGAAAGAGGAGACGACGACTGCCATTGCTATTGAGAACCCCGCTCCACGGAAATCCAGCATCCTGAGCCGGGCGGAATGGCTCGTTCTGCTTCCCGCTGCGCCCTCCCCGTTGCAAGCCATGTCCGGAGCTTCTCCCCCCGCAGACCCTGCGGCGGACCTGCGGAATGCGGATCCTCTTACACTTGATTCATTCACCTCTATTCTCTCTAAGTGGACGCCTTCGCTGGCGATCTCGGTCAGGGTTCAGCGCGCGACCGAACCTTGGGCTACAAGGCCCGTCCTTCGCGGGACGCTCCTGTACCTCGTCTTTGTGCCTCTACTGGCCGTGCCTTGGGTCTTCAATGACGGCAGATTCGGATCCGTTCAATTGGCCGTGGGAACGTCCACGCTGGCACTAGCTTTCTTCGCCAGCTCCGTTGGGATAACTCTGTTTGCTGTGTATCAAGCAGGTCTCAAAGTCATGGGAAACTCTACGACCACTGTTAAGGTTGCTTCTCGGGACTATTCGTCTCACGGTGCCGCCGGTCTTGCGAGGTGGATCCAGCTGGCGTCCAAAGTGGGCTCCGATTCCGCGGTTACAGCCCTGCTGGGCCACAACTCTAAGGACGACTTGTGCCCGTGCCCCAATGTGCAATGTGCAGGGCGTCTGCCGCGCCGCGCTGATGTTCTTCGGATAGTGGATATGTCGTTCCGGCTTTCTTTGCTGACCTTTAGTGGGTTCTCGTACTTCTGGACGCCTCTAGTTTCTACAGGCATCGCCCAACGCACCTGGACGACGCCGTGGTCTGCCGTTTTCGGCGGGCTGACCGTCGCCGCCCTCTTGAACTTTGGATGGCCAGCGGCCTTGGTGCGCTTCTCGACCAACGTTCCACTACTTCAGCTCTCCAACCGGATCGGATGCCGCGCCATGAAGCTTGCTTCGGAAGACATGCTCTGCCGCTACCGTCTCCTGATTGACACGGGTGCACAATGGACTCGTGGAACCACTTCGGAGCGGCAGCTTTACATGGACCTCCACATTCTCTTCACAAGCAGCTGGCGGCGCCGCATTCTTCAGTACACCGCTAGCGTCGCAAATCTATTCGCTTCTTCTGTCAACCTCCTGATGGGTTTGATCAACATCGCTGCCTGTTCTTGCCTGCCGGCTTGCTTTCTCCTTTACCTCGTTTATACGCTTGCGATGAATCTCATCGACCTCGTCAATGTTAGCGCGGCCAATGCGCAGATTTCAGACGTGCGCTCGCTATACGCGGATGTCTCTTCAGAACTCCGCGAGCTCCGCCGGATCGCCTATACGGCACCGTCCCGACCTGATCCAGATGTGATCGCCGCGTTGGAGGCCGACGCGGAAGTCCTGGGCTCCTACCTGGATGTCGACCGCTACCGCTTGAAGTTTCTTGGTTTCGTGATGACGTACGGCGTCGTCAGGACGCTATTCGCGACCCTTCTGACGCTGGGGATTGGGCTCTGGTCCATTCTGAGGGGTTTGGGAGTTTTCGTCACGATGGAGACGATCTGTCCGATCGTGGGCCCGTGAAAGATGTCGTCAAAGATGTAAAGGTTGATGAAATCGAACGCCTTTTGCGACCTACTCTTGGCAGTCACGGATGCGGAACCCCGATCGTCGCGCTCCGCGGAAGGACGAAAGATGACGTTCAATCCCACGCTGACGGAGTCCTCCGCCGTCCTGAAGGACATTCTGGGCGGAGGACGCGAGTTTGCCGCGTCCGAGCTATGGAGCAAGCGGCCCGCCGTCGTCATGGTACGGGCTGCGCAGCTTCTACGGGAGACAGTGCGATAACGAACCACGCGCCCGTTGCACCCTTGCTGCACGTTCCTCCGCTGCTTTCTCCTTGTTTCGACTTGTGCTGCGGCTCGTGGTCGACGTCTCGAACGGCAGGTGGTTCGCAGGCCCGGCTGATTCCTGTGCAGGGAGGAGGCCCTCGGGCTGTCCTCCAGGAAAGCCGAGCTCGACAAGCTCGGCATCGACCTCGTGGTGCGTTGGCACCGGTCACCGCAAGTTGCAGTTGATTTGACGGACGCCACAGGCCGTGGTGCACGAAGACATGGGCGCCGCCGAGTTCAAGGACTACTCTTTCCGTGACTCGCCCGTCTATCTCGACACTACCAAAGCCTTCTACAGGTGCTTTCGACCCAGCAGATGCTACTTGTGGGGCAGCATCTTACTGTTCGACGTTCAGGTTCATCGGTGCCGGTTCGCTGATTTGGGCGGACCCCTCGGACTTGACGTCCCCCGAGGCCAAGGTTCACGGTGATCGGGCGCGCGCCAAGAAGGTCAAGGGCAACATGAAGGGCGAGGGCAGGATCATGGGTGGCCTCGTCGTCGTCAACACCGCCGGCGCCATCTGTGAGTTCGCCACTCCGATTGCAGAGGCGATTGGTGCACTGACACGCACGCTGCAAGATATCTACAACGAGAAGATCTTCGGCGACCACGCGCCCCTGGGCGGTAAGTTGATCATCGCAGCAGTACTAGTTCGGACTCCAACGCAATCGCACATTGCAGAGGTGGCCGAGGCTGCCCGAATGCTCTCCTCGGCGCCCTCCGCCCGCCTCTGAAGCGCCTCTAAGGCGGTCCTTCTGCGTCTGCTGGCTTCAGCGACGGTCGGCTTTGTCAAGCAACATGATGGCTTCCGCGTAAAGCACCCTCTTCTCCGGAAGGCGTGGACAGCGTGATACAACAGCTTGAAGCCTCGATAGTCGTTGATGTAACCAAAGGAAAGCACTGGACTTGGAATAAGCACTCTCCCTTCACAAAGAAAGAATCATGTCATTTCAATGAGGTTTACACCGTGCCACAGACCAACTCCAGCCGTCCACAGCGGAGATCAAAGTTCATTGACCGCCACGCAGACGGAGAACGAGGTGCAGGGTCGACTCCTTCTGGATGTTGTAGTCCGCGAGCGTGCGGCCGTCCTCGAGCTGCTTGCCGGCGAAGATCAGGCGCTGCTGGTCCGGGGGGATGCCCTCCTTGTCCTGGATCTTCGTCTGCAGGCCGGTTTGATAAGCATTCCTGTCCAAAGAAACGCGCCCCGACGCGCCCAAACGAACCTTGACGTTGTCAATGGTGTCCGACGACTCGACCTCGAGGGTGATGGTCTTGCCGGTGAGGGTCTTGACAAAGATCTGCATACCACCGCGCAGACGGAGCACAAGGTGCAGGGTCGACTCCTTCTGGATGTTGTAGTCGGCGAGCGTGCGGCCGTCCTCGAGCTGCTTGCCGGCGAAGATCAGGCGCTGCTGGTCCGGAGGGATGCCCTCCTTGTCCTGGATCTTCGTCTGCGCGACACAACGAAAGTCAGCTTCCGGCAACCGCAACGCGGCTCGCACGGGCGAACGCACCTTCACGTTGTCGATCGTGTCCGACGACTCGACCTCCAGAGTGATGGTCTTGCCCGTGAGGGTCTTGACAAAGATCTGCATACCACCGCGCAGACGCAGGACGAGGTGCAGGGTCGACTCCTTCTGGATGTTGTAGTCGGCGAGCGTGCGCCCGTCCTCCAGCTGCTTGCCGGCGAAGATCAGGCGCTGCTGGTCCGGGGGAATGCCCTCCTTGTCCTGGATCTTGGTCTGCAGGGCGTTCGATGAGCCTTTCGGCGAAAAGAAACGCGCCCCGACGCGCCCAAACGAACCTTGACGTTGTCAATGGTGTCCGACGACTCGACCTCGAGGGTGATGGTCTTGCCAGTGAGGGTCTTGACGAAGATCTGCATACCACCGCGCAGACGCAGGACAAGGTGCAGCGTCGACTCCTTCTGGATGTTGTAGTCTGCGGGACGCGGCCCAAAAATCGGCGGAAAGAGGAAGGAGACCGGGAGAAGCGCAGCGGGGCGGAGGAGGGGAGGGGGACGGTCAGCGGGCGTCGAAGCGCGTGGAAAGTGGAAGGCCGGGCCCCGGCGCCAGGGGAGCGCCCCGGCGCCGGCGGATGGCGGCGCGGTGCTCACCGGCAAGAGTGCGGCCGTCCTCGAGCTGCTTGCCCGCGAAGATGAGGCGCTGCTGGTCCGGCGGGATGCCCTCCTTGTCCTGGATCTTGGTCTTGACGTTGTCGATGGTGTCGCTCGACTCGACCTCGAGCGTGATGGTCTTGCCCGTCAGCGTCTTGACGAAAATCTGCATGGCGGCGGCGGCGGCGCGGCGCGGTGTGGAGGGGAACGGAGGGAACGATGTGGTGGAACCTTCCGTGGTGCTGCGGATCGCGCATTTTATAGGCCGCGCGCTCAGCCCCTTCTCAGCAAGCCGAATCTCTCAATCCAAAGCCATCCGCCGCCATTCTCCCGATCCTACATCGTGCATCGGCTTCTCCAAGTGCCGTTTAGCCATGTTGATGCCCTCTCGCGCCGGCTCAATGCAGGAGCACCCCGCGATCGCCCCTCGCACCCCCATCCATCCCCGTCTTCGCCCTAAGCATCGGCAGGCAGGTAAAGGAACTGACCCGCGATCGCCGCGGCGACGACGAGGATGATCGACACCTTCCCCCCCGCCGCCTTGAAAAAGTACAGGGATATGAGCGTGAGCACGTACAGCACCGCAGACACGCCGTTGCTGTTGACCGCCCCCAGCTTGTCCTCCGCCGTGGGCAGCCTCGGGTCCGACAGCTGCACGGTGACCGAGTACCGCAGCAGCTCCATGGCGACGACAGCGATCAGCCCCGTGACCGAGGCGGTGACGCCCTCGAGCGCGCTCTGGATGGGGTCCAGCATCACGAGCCACTCCCAAAAGTCGTGGCCGATGATGGTGAAGCTAAAGCAGGGGATGAACATGCCCAGCGTCATCAGGATGGCGCCGGCAAAGGCGTA
Organism: Hyaloraphidium curvatum; assembly: GCA_025558095.1. Taxonomy (NCBI): domain Eukaryota; kingdom Fungi; phylum Monoblepharomycota; class Hyaloraphidiomycetes; order Hyaloraphidiales; family Hyaloraphidiaceae; genus Hyaloraphidium; species Hyaloraphidium curvatum. Next base: position 326,057 of record JAIVFI010000043.1, read on the forward strand.
GCCGAGGTTGCCGTTGTACCCGGCCAGGCCGCCCTGGAAGCCTACAAAGGTGACGAAGATGACGAGCGGGGCGGGGATGACGTTGCCGATGGCGATGCCGTCGAGGAAGACCTGGTTGCTGAGCCATTTGCCGAGGACGACAGCTTCCTGCTGCACGAAGGGGATGGCGGTGTAGGCGCCGCCGAAGGAGAGGACCCCGGCGACGAGGCCGAGGGCAAAGAGGTGCCCGAGGTCCGGCGGGTTGGGCGCGATGCCGATCGCCAGCGAGTTGCGTCCGGGGAAGCCGCGCGTGGCCACGTAGGCGACGTAGCCGGCGATATCGGCGGCGATGATGACCCCCGCGGCGGCGTACCAGTAGTAGGCGTGCTTCTTGTTGCCGGCGGCCCACATGCCGTTGCCGCGGTCCCATAGGAACCACAGCAGGGCAAAGACACCGAGGGTGATGAAGAAGTTGATGCGCAGGGCCGACTGCAGGAAGGAGGCGAGGGCCAGCCAGAAGAGGACATTGCTGAACTTTTTCGTGCGGTGCGAGTGGAAAGCGTGCTCGGCGATCTTGTGCACGGCGCGCAGAACGAAAGCCGCGACGACCGGCTGCAGGGCACGGAAGCTGGCGTTGACGTACCTGGCGGCAAGCTCGGGTTAGCTCACTGGCACGCCCGGGGAGACGACGCTCTTCTTGTGAAGTCCCCAAAGAACCACGCCCTCTTGCCCTTTGGCAAATTCGGAGAGCACAATCAAGTACTCACACGTTGCTGAACCCGATCAGGTAGTAAATGTAACTCAGGAGGAGCATCAGGAAGAAACCCGGCAGGATGAACCCCAGCCCCGCGATCAGAGCGCCAAGCCGCCCCCTGCTCAGCATTCCGAAGTAGCAGCACAGCTCTGCCGCCTCGGGACCGGGCAGAACCTGGTACACCGCGTCTTTCCGGGGGTAAGAATCAGCGACGGCTTGGCAGACTTCACATCGGAAGAAACCCACAGACCCGGTTGAACTTCTTGATGCTGATCCATTTCTCCTTGATCACCAGCTGCTCCTTCAGCATGGCGATCTGCGCCACCGGCCCGCCCCACGCACGAAGGCCGAACACCAGGAACTTCCCGAATAGCTCCAGCAGCCCGAGCCTGGGCGCATTGCTCGCCATCTCGTCCACCACCGGCGGCACCGCACCCGCTTCGGGGTCCACAGGAGGCGCCAGCGGCGCCGACGGCCCCCCGTTCGCCGGAACGTCGACCACGATGTCCTTCCCCTCGGCCTTGTCGGCCACGTCCAGCTCGACCCCCGGGCCGCCGTTCGCGGCGCCGGCATGGCGGCGGTGGTGCAGCCCCGCGCCGTCGGTCGCCGGGTCCGCCGCAGTCAGTGTCACGGCGTCCGCAGGGGTGTCGGGAACGGCGAGCGCGTCCGCGGCCGCGTCCGTGCGCGTCGTCCCCGAGCTGGGCGAGCCCTCGCGGGGGACGAGCGCGATGCCCTCGTCGGCGCTCATTTCGTCAGCCTGCGGCGTACGGCGAGCGGGAGATTGGTTGTTTCCCGGAAGTAGCTGGGACTGTTTAACGCCCGCAAAGCGAAATGGCGGCGGGGGCGCGATTTGCCCATGAGGATCCCGCATGGCGCCATCGACTCGCCGGCGGGTCCCAACTGGAAAATGCATCGCCAGGCTGCCGGATGCGTGCAGACACCGTCTGAGAAGATTCAAAGAGAGGTTGGGGGGGCGGTGCTTGCGATGCGTTTCGGCATTGGGAGGTACGGATGGTAGCATCGGAAGCCCCTTCATCCGAGGCTGCGGAAGGGCGATCGGGAAAGCATGGGGCGCGCGCGGAGCGGGGCAGGCTGGCAACTCTTCCCGTACAGTCGATCTGCTGGCGGGTCACGCCATCGCGACGGAGGCTGGCGTGCAAAGAGGACGTCAAAAGCACGACAGCTTCCAGGTCCCCGCGGCCCCATGGTCCAATACGAAGTGGAATAACAACATCGCATTGCAGATCGACATTACGGGAGATAGCAAACCATCACAGCTTCCCCTTCTCCCTCCCTTCCCCCTGCAGCAGTCCCAGCGCCCTCTCAAGCACCTCCGCCGCTCTTTCCCCCGGCCCCTCGCACATGACGCACCAATCCGGTCGCACAACCGCGACCCACCCCAGCGGCACCTTGCCCGGCAACACCGCACCGTCCAGCGCCTCGATCCTCGCCTCCGCGGGGCCGAGGTTGAGCGCCTGCGAGCGGTGGCAGTACTGCACCGCCCTGCCGCCCGCGGCTTCGAGGCGAGCAAGCAAGGCCGAGTCCACGACGGAGGCAGGGTCGACGCCGTAGCCGATCAGGCAGAGGGAAGGGCCGAGGGCGTCGTCGCTGAGGGTGGGGGTGGAGGAGGGGGAGGCGCGGACGTAGCCCTGTGGCACGGGGGCGCCGGGGACCAGCTTCGCCGTGCCGGTGCGCGCAAACAGTCCTTTCGGGAAGCTCGGCGCCGGCTTGATCTTGAGATCCTCGAAGTAGGACCGGGCGCCCGGGATCAGCAGCTGCGAGGCGGCGATGGTCCCGTGCACCGCGGCGGCGCCGATCCAGCTCGTGGGCATCACCACCGCGCCCATCATCCTGGCCAGGTTGATCATGGCCAGGGCGTGCGGCTGGCGCTCCTCGGTGTAGCTGTCCAGGATGGCGGGGGAGGCGCGGCCGCGAACCACCCATGCGAGCTTCCACGCCAGGTTGGCGGCGTCGCGCAGGCCCGAGACCAGGCCCTGCCCGGCGAACGGGGGGGTGATGTGCGCGGCGTCGCCGGCGAGGAAGCACCGGCCCTTGGAGAAGGCGGGGGCGCAGCGCGCGTGGAACCGGTAGACGGCGGTGCGCTCGATGGTGACCTTTTCGGGGTCGTCGCAGAAGGGCGCGAGGAGCTTTTTGATGTTGTCGGGGCGCTCGAACTCCTCGCGGCTCTCGCCGGCGTGCAGCTTGAACTCCCAGCGCTGGCGGCCTTCGGGAGCGGGCATGTGCTGGCAAGGGCCTGGAGGTTAGCAGAGCTCGAGATCACAGAAGGTCACACTCACAGGCGTCGGCCTGCGAGGATCGCAGATGAACTCGATGTGGTTGCACGGCCTTCCGGGGTTGATGGCATCGACGATGAGCCAGTCCTCAGCGTAGGACTGCCCCGTGAAGTCGAGCCCGAGCGCGCGCCGGACGAACGAGTTGGCGCCGTCCGCGCCGACGAGGTACCGTGCCTGCACCTCGAACTCGTCCCCGTCGTCGCGGCGAAACGACGCCCTCACGCCGTCGCCGCGGTCCTCGAATCCCTCCAGGGTCGCGCCGAGCTCCACGCGCACCGACTGCTTCCCGGCGAGCTTCTTCCGGAGCAGCGCCTCCAGCTGCGGCTGCACGAAGGTGACCAGCGACGGGTGGCCGTCGACGATGGCCGACGTGTCGACGCGGGCAAACTGCCCGAATGCCGGCGAGATGTAGACGACCTCGGGGATGCCGACGACGGGCAGCTCGCCGTCCTTGATCCCAACGAGCTGCAGGATGCGCAGCGCCTCGTTGTCGAGCGCGATGGCGCGCGGCTTGGGGAACACGGCGCGCGTCGCCTCGGCGACCACGACGGAGACGCCGTACGTCCCCAGGAGGTTGGCCAGCGCGGCGCCGACGGGGCCGAGCCCCACGATGAGCACTTCGGTCTGCATGTTCTGCGATGGGTGTCGGAGTTGAGGGCGGCGAGGCGCGCGGGCGGGGTCTTTGAGGGTGGGTGGGGGCAAGGCGTCCCCTTCCGTCACGCCACAGCCGCGGCACTTTCGGATTCAGCCCCGGCTGGGAGACGCGGCAGAAACACGTCGTGCGGTCCTCCACCGCCGCTGGGTCATTCCATGAGCTGGATTGGAGGATCTGCGAGCCTGCGATTGCCCGAGTCCGACCTTCTTCGTTGGCTTGAGTTGTTGCCGGCGAAGCGGAACCGCAATCCGCCGCAGATCAGGCCATCCGGAAGCTCTGTATCATCTTCTCAAAGATCCCGACGAGCACTTTGGATAAGCGGTGGAGCGGGATGTATGGCACCGGAAGGGCCGAAGCGAGGTGCTCGTGCGTGGATGGCGGTGAATTATCGATTACGTTACATTTTTCTGCAAGTCATGGGTATAAGAGCGTTCAGAGCAGCAGAACCATCCCGATCGCCGCGACCGCGAGCCCCGCGCCCGCGCCGGTGCGGCCGGCGGAGTTGGGCATCGAGGTGCTCGTGGGGCGGGCCGACGAGGAGGTGCTCGAGGCGGCGACCGACGACGAGGCGATCGAGGCGGTGGTCGACGCCGGGGGAGGGGCGACGCTGCTCGTGGCGGCGATCGAGGTCGACGCGGGCGGAGGGGCGACGCTGCTCGAGGCGCCGGCCGAGGAGGAGGCGACGACGGGGGAAGAGGAGGCGGGGGCGTCGGTGGTCTGGCTCGCGACGGTGGTCTGCACCGCGTCCGTGGTAGTTGCGGGGATGCTCGTGGCCGCGGAGGAGGTGGCCGTAACCACCGTCAAGGTCGCCGAGCTTGCCGTCGCGGTCGCCGAGCTCGCCGTCGCGGCCGTCGAACTGCTCCCGTTGACCGCGCAGCCACACCAGAAACCGGCCGTCGGGAACCCGCAGGAGGTGCCGTCGGGCTTCTGACCCCCGGTGTAGCTTCCCACGTAGTCGCAAGACGAGAGCCCGTCGCACTGCTGGCCGACGTTCACCGAGCTCGGGAAACATCCTCCCCATTGCCACGTGGCACCCTGAGGCGGCGGGTTCGGCGGGGTGTAGGAGGTGTTGAAGAGCCCAGAGGCGCAGAAGAGCCCCGTGGTGGTCGGGTCGCGCGAGGCACACGTCGTGGGGGTCTGGGGCACGCTGCCGGTCGACGGAGGGTCGTACAGGGTGAAGGGACCGACCCAGGGCTGCGCGATACGGTTGCACTGCTCGGAAATTGTGGCTTGGTCGGCGTTGGCGGGGACGCATCCTGTCCACGTCCACGTCTGGTAGCTCGGGAGCGTCGGTTCGACCGGCCACTGCGTGACGCCGCACCACAGCGCGGTAGAGGTAGGCGCGGGGCAGGCGGTGGCGTTGGGCTGCTGCCCGTCGGTGCTGGTCAGGCCGGCGACGTGGTTGGCGCCGAACTTGTCCGAGCACGCCGCTTCAAAGTCCGTCGACGGCGCCACGCAGCCGACGTAGCCCCAGCCGTCGCCCGAGGGCACCGGTTGGGAGGGGTAGTAGGTCGGCGTGAGCGAGCCCGTGGCGCACCACAGGCCCGTCGTGCCGGGGCGCGACTGCGAGCACTGCACGGTCGGGTCATCGTAGAGCTGCCAGACGCCGACGTATTGGGTCGAATAGTAGCCGCAGGTCTGGTTCGCAGACGCGGGCGATGTGTCGGAGGGTTGGCAGCCGGCAAAAATCCAGCTCTGATAGGGTGGGAGGACGGGTGTCGGCGGGCCCGAGCGCCTGAACAAAGGTGCGGCTGAGGCGAAGGGGAGGAGCGCGGCCGCGGCGGCCGAGGCGATGAGTGTGGAGCGCATTCCGGAGTGTCGAGTTTTGGCGATGTGATTGGGCCGCAGAACGCGCCCTTTTGAAGGAAACGGGGCGAGGTTTCTGCGAAACGCGGCGTTGCGGCCCCAGCCGCGCACAGCCTTTCCGCAGTGCCGAGCTCGGCCACCTCCAGAACAGCCTCGGGGAAATAACCGCTGTACGCATCTGATTTCTATTCTAGAACGATCGATCTCCGCAGTTCGCGCCGCGTCCCATGTACCTCCTCTCCCCCCCCCGCGTTCGATCACCGCGCCCTGCCCGCCAGCGCCGCGCCCCACGCCCACAAAAAGTACCCCGCCGCGCCCGCCGCGCCCGCCGGCACCGCCCACGCGTCCAGCAGCGCGCGCGCATTGTTCCACGCCGTCGCGGGGCCGAACATGCCCGAGGGAACGGAGGTCTCGTCGCGCGGGCGGTTGGCGCCGCGGGGGAAGGGGCGGCCGGCGCGGACGGCGGCGACGAATTCTGAGGAGAAATGATCAGGATGGTGAACGGGCGGGGCGGGGAGGGGGAGGGACGTACCTTCGGGGTCAAAGTCGACGCCGATGGGGTTGACCTCGTACTCTGGCCCGGCCTGCGTCCGAAGGTCAGCCTCCCGCCTCATTGCCGGAGCCCCGCACGCAACGCACCATGAACGCGTCCGCCCCCGCGGCATCCAGCACGTCGACCTGGGCCTCGATCTCGTTCCCGTCCGGGTCGGCGTAGTACATCGAGACAGTCATGCCGTGGTGAATCGCCCAGAAGGGCAGGATCCCCCGGCGCTTCCGTTCCTCGTACGCATCCGCCAGGGCTTCGAGGGTGGGGTAGGAATAGGCAAAGTGCATCATGCCTGTTTCGAACCGGGTGCGCTGCTTGAAGAAGGGCGGCGCGTTGAAGAGCGCGATGCGGTGGTGCTCCTCGTCGTAGGTGAGGAAGGCCAGCTTGGCGTTTTCGAACTGCACGCGGACTGCGGGAAAACGGGCGATGATGAGCCAAGGGCGCGGAGGCTGCGATCGGAGTAGGTACGTACAGCCGAACGACCTGGCGTACCACTCCTTCATCTTTTCGAACTGCCGCGTGGCGAGGACGACGTGGCAGAAGGCGCTGGGCGCGACCTTGCTGGGGTCGAGGCCGGCGGGCGCCTTGGCGTCGGAGGCGTGGGACATGGTCGCCGGCTCGGGCATGGTTGAGGATCGCGGGGCAGAGGCGTGCAACTGGTGGAGGCAGGTGCAAAGAATGGTTTTGGAGGCGCTGCCGATCGCGGGTAGATATACCCAGGCCGGGAGCATCCCGGATTTGCCGGGGGTGCGCCTCGCAACGCCGCCCGCGCCGCCCCGCGCCTCGCCCCCACCCGCCCGCTGGACAAATAGCCGCCCGCAGGAACGATAGGATCCGCCACGCCTCCCGCGAACCGCAGCCGTTCTTCTCTCGCGGCACCTCCACTTCCCTGCCCGCCCCGCCGAGATGGCCTCCCTCCTCACGCCCACCTGGCGCGCGACCTTCGACGAGGGCTTCCCCGCCGAGGACGTCGGCACCGTGCACATCGCGCCCGCGGCGGACGCGCTCACCTTTGCCCGCGCGGGGGACACGCTGCTCGGCGTCGTCGCCTACGAGGCGGGGACGGTGAAGGCGGTCGACCTGACGAAGAGGTTCGGCGCCGGGGACGCGGTGGAGGTGTTCAACAGGGAGGGCTACGCCAAGATCGAGGAGGCCGTCTCCAACGTCGCGGCCGACGATCTGGTCGAGGTCCCCGCCGCGGACCTCGGCCTCGCCGTCGACTTTGCCGGCGCCCACGTCGCGGTGGGGACCAACTACCCCGAGCACGCCAAGGACGCCGGCACCGTGCGCCCCTTCCTCTTCCCCAAGCTCGGCCTCCCCCTCCCCTCCGGCTCGACGGTGGGCGTGCGCGGCGGGCTGCTGGACTACGAGGCCGAGCTCGCGCTCGTCACCCTCCGCCCCCTGCGCGTCGGCCAGGGGCTGCCGGAAAGCGTGGGCCTGGTCCTGGCCAACGACTTCACGGACCGCGACCTGCTCTTCCGCTCCCTCGACCCGCGGGACATCCTCTCGGGCAAGGGCTTCACCACGGGCAAGAGCGCGCCCGACTACCTCCCCGCCGGCAACCTCCTCGTCGTCCCGCGCGACTTTCGGTCCTTTATCCCCACCCTCGAGCTCCGCCTCTACGTGAACGGCAGGCTGCGGCAGCGCGCCCCCTGCTCCGAGATGGTCTGGTCCGCCGACGAGATGCTCCGCCAGGCGCTGGCCCTGCAGGGCCGCACGTGGTCGCACCGCGGGCAGCAGGTCCCGCTGTTCCCGGGCGACGCCGTGCCCGAGAGGACCATGGTGCTCACCGGCACCCCGCACGGCACCGTGTTCCAGGGGCTCCCGCCCGCCGTCATGCTCCGCGGGCTCGCGGGGTTCCTGATGGGCGGGTTCCTGTGGCAGGGGCCGATGGGCTGCGCGATCGATGCGTACGGGGATGCGGCGAGGACCGGGGGGTGGTACCTCAAGGCGGGGGACGAGGTGAGGGTGCACGTGCACGGGTTGGGGGAGCTGCTGAGCTTGGTGGTGGAGTGACCCGGAACGAGGTGTCATTTTTGGCGGAGTGCCGCGTTGTTTCTTCTGGGTATAGATTCGGAAAGTAGTTGTCCTTACGAAGCTCTGGCCCTCCGCGGCGTCCGTCCGATCCCGCGGTTCGGATCCGAGGTACGCCATCCGCGCCCGACACCGCCCCGCAACCCCTGCTCGAGCACGACCCCCGCATCCGCCGCATTCCGGCCCCGCCTCGACGGTGGGGTGCCGAGCGGCCCGCGGAGGTTGCGGGCGCGAAGCCGCCGTGGTGGCTGGTGCATCCCATCGCCCTTCCACCCCCCCCCATTTTCCTTTTCCCCGCGAGCGGGGGCAAGTTGCCTGGAGGGAAGCAAGTGCCGCGGCCCGGAGGGCATTGCGGCGGTGGATGGCCCGGCGCGCGGGAACGGGAGGCGGTGAAGAGGTTGGGCGGGCGAGGCGAGGAGAAGGGGAGCGGCCGGCGGCCGTTTTGCGTCCGGCCGGCAGGGCAGCAACGGGCTGTTGGAAGCGTTTCCGCGTCCCGGGACGTGCACTGGCCGTGCCGGAAGCCCGCGCCCGTTCCGGACAGGGGGGTCCGGACCGCCACGGTCCGCGCGGCCGCCGGGGGGCCGTTGCAGGCACCGAATGCGGGCCAGCGTCGGATATTTGCGGTCGTAGAACGGGGCGGATCCGGTGCGGCGGCCGCCGGGAGGTGGGGAGGGGGGCACGGGGTGGTGGGGTGCAGGGCGGCCGGCCGGGGTGGGTGCATGCCGGCGCGCGGCATGCACGCGAATGGCGGGTCTATGTTGGCAGATTGCAATGGCAGGGGGGAAACGGCGTTCCGACGCATGGCGCGGCGGCAGGAGCCGGGGGACGGGGCGGCAGTGGCGGGGAGATTTCGCAAGCCAGTGGAGTGGGCAAAACGGGTCGGAAGCCCTCGGCGGGGGGCCGTATGTGCGAATGGATCATCTACAAAGCGGAGTATGCGGCGGGGGAGGGGCAGGGGGCCGGCGATGGGCCGGGGGGGGGGCGGCAGGGTTCGGCCGGGCAGGACCCCGAGACGGACGGCCGGTGCCCGGTCGTTGAGGGCCCTCCAGACGTCTGAGTGCGTAGTTCGTAGCCCGGGCGGTCCGGTAGCGGTGCCTGTTGCCGGCCGTTGTGCGAGCGGGGGCGCTGCGGCGTCCCGCCTCCGATCCCCCATAATCGCTGTTTCGACTGCGGCAGCCGGCATGGCGGCCCCCCCGCCCGCGGCCAACGGCCACCCGCCTGCGATGGCCGACTTTGACGACACGGCGTCGGTCACGTCGGGCCCGGGGTGGGGCCGGGGGTACGCGCCCTCGGTGTCGTCGGACTACTTCTCGCTGTACTCGGCGGGCGAGCCGCCGTCGCTCGAGTGGGACGCGGCGTACGACCCGCGCAAGACGGTTGTGCTGCAGCCGACGCGGACGTGGAAGAAGCCGCGCGGGCTCGGCGGCGGCGTGCTCGGGCGGCTGCCGTTCCTGGGCCCGAAGGGCGCCCCGCCGGCGCCGCCCCCGTCGCCCGCGGCCTCCCCGCCCCTGCCGCCCCCCGGGGCCGGGCAGCCGGGCGCCCGCTCCGCCCGCGGGGCCCGCCGCCGCCCGCCCGCCGGCGCCCCCGCCCCCCCGCGCACCATCCACATCGCGCAGCAGAACGAGGCGGGCTTCTACACCATCTCGGAGATCTCGGTCGAGCAGTTCAACGAGCTGTACGGCGACTTCTTCGGCACGGACGCCGTGTCGCTGCTGGAGCGCCGCGGCTCCCTGGCGAGCTCCGCGCGCGACCCGGACGCCTTCTCGCTCGCAGACACGCCCTCGTCGCCGCGCCTGGGCCCGCACGCGCTGGCCGCGCAGCAGTCGGCCGCCACGCTGTCGCCGCGCACGCCCTCGCTGGCCGACGGCGCATCGGTGGCAACCGCCGTGCCCGACGACCGGCCGCGCAGCGAGGCGCCGCCCGCGCTCCCGCCCGGCAGCGGCTCCCCGCGGATGCCCGCGTACACGGACCTGGACCTGGAGATCCAGCAGCTGCTCGCCGCCGACCCGGCGGCGCCGCAGCTGGACCTCCCGCCGATCCTCGAGGACGTGCCCCCGCCGCTGACCGCGTCCCCGCCCGCCGCGGGCGACCTCATCTCCCCCGAGGCCCTCGCGGGCATGGACATCGCATCGTTCGAGATCCGCGGCACCGAATCGGGCGCAGACGGGGGGAACAAGCGCGCCAGCGTGCTGCTGCTCCTCTCCCGTGGGGAGGCCGCGCGGCACCGCCCCCCGCGCGACCCGCAGCCCCACCCGCAACCCCCCATCCCCGAACCCCCCGCCCCCGTGCTCGACGCGGACTTCCAGTCCGAGCTCGCGCGCATAACCAAGGTCCCCAGCGGCCTCGTCCGCCTCGACTCCCCCCCCGCCCCCCCCGCACCCGCCCCGCCTTCCCAACCCCCCGCATCGCAACCCGCACAACAACCCGCCGGAACCGGCCTCCCCACCCCCCGCCCGTCGCCCCCCACCCCACCCACCGCGCGCGACCTCGGGCCCCCCGTCATCCCCCCCACCTCCACCGAGATCGCGTCGACCTTCCGCCCGCGCGACAGCATGGCCATCTTCCCGGCCTCCGAGCCGGGGGAGCGGCCGCGGGATTCGCTGTTCGATTGGGAGGAGCTGATGGCGGAGGCGCGGATGAGGGTCGAGAGGGAGGCGTAGCAGGTGCGTTTCCGCGTTCGGGGGTCGGGCGCCCGGTGCTGACGAGCGTCCGGGGCAGGTGCAAGGGGACGATGGAAGGCCGTGGACAAGGCAGCCGGCCGTGTAACAGAAGTGGATCCCATTTCCCTTTCCCTTTCCTGCCGGATGGGTGGCTTCCGTCCGCTCCGGCCGGCGGCAGTCGGCGGTCGGCCGCCCGGTCGGCTCCGGGCGCTGTTGTGCGGTGTCCCGGCGCCGGGGAGGTGCGGCCGGGGTCGATCGGGCGCCCGTCTGCGGCAGGGTTCTCGGGGACGGGACGGGACACGTGTCCTCGGCGCGGGACGTCCGAGCGCGGCCGCGGAAGGAAAAGAGCAGCTCCAAGTCGCAGGCCATGTACCGTTCCCACCTCCGGAGCACATCATCGCCCACGCGCTCGGCAAACGGCGCGGCACAGTCCGGTCCATGGTCCGCAGCTGCACGCGGACCTCGACGCCGGCGGAATATGCGGCGCGACCGAGGTTGTTCTCTCGGCGGCGGCGCCGCCGGCTTCGAGCTGGATAGTGCCGACCTCGGCACCCCGCCGGCACGACCATCTTCGCGGCCTCCGAGGAACCCCCGCGGAGCTTCGTCACGGTGCCCAAGGAACGGTTGAATCACGTGATGACCGTCTCCGGGGAGCCGCATGAGGCGCTCAAGAGCGCGGGGGGGATGGGTGCACTTTGCGACCCGCGCGGTGGTGACGTGTTTTCGGTGGGAAGCATCACCTTTTGCGGCGGCCTGTGGGACGGGAAGGGGTTCAGTGGCGGTATGTCGAGGATGCTCAAGAACGTGGTGAGTCGGTTCGGGGGGTTGGAGGGCCGCTAAACCGGGCAGAAAGCCTGCAGCGTGACCGACGCCCCCGCCCCCCTGAGAATCCCAAAAAGCCCCACGCCCACGGTGAGCCCCGTGGCCAGCATCCCCCTGAACAGCGGCAGGTCCACCGGGAACCCCGCGAAGCGCGCCAGGTCCCCCGCCGTAGCCGCCTCGAACCGCTCCAGCAGCCGCGCCTGGGCCAGCAGCCAGTCGGCGTCTGCGGGGGGCGGGGACCGCGCGCAGGCGGCGAGGAGGGCGTTGCGGGCGCGGCGGTACAGTAGGGCAAGGGAGGAGAGGCCGGCGTTCGATGCCGCGGCATCGGATAGGAAGCGCACGGCGACGACGACGTAGAGGCCCGCGGCGCCGATGAGGTAGGCGGGGATGCAGCCGGACCCTATCAGGGGAACGAGCGAGACGATGCAGAGGGCAAAGATGAGGATGAACACCGAGCGCGTGACCGCGTCCGTGGCGTCCCTGATCGTCCGCAGGGCCGGCGCCAGGCCGCGGTGCACAGACATCCACGGTTCCGCGGCGCCCTCGGCGGCGACGACACCGGCGGCGGAGCAGCGCGCGACAAGGGGGGCCAGCGCCAGTCTGACGGCCCTGTGGCGGATCCGTGCTTCCAGGTCCAGCAGCGCCAGGTCCGAAGGGATCGTCTCAAAGTACACCGCGAAGTGCACAATCACCTGCCCGAAGATGTTCCACGCAACGAGAAGGGCTTTACCAGGGTTTGACCACGTCGTCGTAGCGAGAGTGACAGCGTAGGTCCACTGGAAAAGCAGCCCCCACACGGCCGTGCCCGGGACGAGAAGCAACAACGCGGACGCGAGCTGCAGTCTGCCCGACTTCCGCCCTACGTCGCCCGCGCATCGGGCAGCGGGGCAAGGGCACATGGGATCGCCTTCCTCGTGTGCAATCCACGGTCCGCCCGGGGCCGCGTACGGGGAGGTCCCTTCAACATGAGCAGGGGCCAGGGAGGCCCACCGAACATACCCCGCCATGGGGTGCCGGTCGAGCGTGCGCCAAGCGGTGCGAGCGACGTCGAATCTCGCCGGGACGGCGAGCTGCACCACGAGCAGGAAGATTGCTGCGGCGCTCGCGCCGGTGGCGACCCCCCGCGTGGAGAAAAGGCCCGAAGCGAGCAGATCGGGGATGAACACAAACGGCTCCGCCACCATCGGCACCGTGGCGACCAGGAGGCGCAACAGCGCCCGCTGGTTGACAAAGGGCACGTACGGCTCCAGCGCAAACACGGCACGCTGGAAGGGCAGGTGCCTGAAGGCAGAGAAAAAGTCGGAGCGGGTGAGCGGGGCCGCCTTGCGGGCGGCGCTCGCGGGGTCGTCCTCGGCGGGCTCGTCGGGCCACAGCGGGGCAGCCGGCTGCGTGGGAGCCGGGAGCAGGGCCAGCCACACGTCGGGGGGCGGCCCGGAAGCAAAGCGCGGTTCCATCGCAGGGTGGCACGTTCTGCGTATCTGGGCGGGAGACTGTCACTCGCCGACCAGCGCTGCTCCGAGAAATTCGATTGGATTATAAGGGTCCTTCCGCCGTGCCCTTCTATCGCCACTGCCTCCCACTCAAACGAGCAACGCCAGAGGCGCAGAATGGCCCGCAGCAGCATCTCCGGCTGGTCTGCCCTCGTCACGGGTGGCTCCATGGGAATCGGCTTCGAGTGCGCAAGGGCTCTTGTCCGCGACGGTTGCACCGTCACCCTGGTGGCCCGTCGGCCCGACCGCCTCGCGCAGGCAGTCGAGCTGCTGCAAAAGGAGGCGCCCGAAGGGACCGGCGTGTTCTCGGTCGAGTGCGACGTCACGGACGAGGAGACGGTAAAAGGGGCTGTGCGTGCAGCTTTCGTGAACGGGGGGGACAAGCTCCACGTCGTCGTGCACAGTGCCGGCGGCTCCAGGATCCAAGACGGAGATGCGATGCTGCTTCCACGGATCTCCTTGGAGGGGTGGAAGGCGAGTTCCCAATCGCACCACGCGGAATCAGGTGGAGCTCAAGCCTGTAGAGTAGTACATGCTGGACCTCAACGTCACCTCATTCTTCCTCATCGTCAAGCATTCTGCACCCTACCTTGCCAGAACCGCTGCATCCTTAGCGGTCGGCACGCCCCTGAGGCCCCCAACGACGTCGATAGTAGCCATATCGAGCGTGAACTCGGTGAGGACGACCAAGTACCACGGCTCCTACGCCGTGACAAAAAGTGCGGTCTGCGCGACGGTCAGAGCTGCCGCTGCGGACCTGGGATCTTATGGAATTCGAGTGAACTCGGTTATGGTGGGCTGTGGAAAGTAGCTTGTCTGCGGGCTTCTGTCAACTAATCCGCGATCCCCGGGTCGTTTAGCCGGGACTCATGCCGACAGAGCTATCTGCACCCTTCCTCGGCACCCCCCTTTTCAGGTCGTACACCGACAACCAGATCCTCAAACGCGTCGGGGACGTCGGCGACCCGGCGGACCTCGTGCGGTTCCTCGCGGGACCGGAGAGCAGCTGGATTACCGGCGAGTCCATCTCGGTCGATGGAGGGCAGCACGTATACGGCGGGGGCGTGCCGGAGGACTGGGAACTGTTCTTGGGAGAGATCTTTGGGGACGCGGCCAAGGACAGGATCACGATGCCCGAGATCGAGCCTTGAACGGCAACTAGACTCCCTATAGGCACCGATTTTCTCTAGAGTATGTGCCGCAAGCAACGCTAATTTGGACGCCTCAGTTCATGTCCTTGGCCAACGACGGGATCGAAACGAAACGCCGCGCATCCCGCCGCCGATCTCGCACGCTTTTACCGATCCCGTGCCCGGACCGCCGCCGCCCGCGGCCGCGTGCTCCCGGCCGCACAGCACCAGCTCCTCCAGGCCGTCCGTCGACAGCACGATGTGCTCGGCGGCCTGCAGCACCCCGATGCACTCGAGCAGCCGGATCCGCTCTACCGGATCGGCGGCGGACCACTCCACCCGGTGCTTGCCCGGTCGGCGAGAAAGAGATCCGCGAAGGCGACCGACGGAGCTCTTCCGCGAGGCGCGCGACGTCCTGCGCGGTGGTCGTCGGGCCGATGGATACCTGGTGGATCCGCAGCGTCTCCAGCCCTGGCCAGAGCCGCACCTGCGCGAGGTCGCCGCCGAGGCACTGCAGGTTCAGGTGCCGCACGGAGCCCAGCCCCGCGAGCTTTTCGAGGCACTCGTCATCGGTCGAAAGATAGGCCCAGTCGTCGTCCTAAGCCACCTCGATCGCCGCCGGCCGGAACGAAGTGCGGTCGCAGAGGTGCCACAGCAGGGCCCAGTCGCAGACCATGTACCGGTCCCACTTCCGGAGCACATCGTCGCCCACGCACTTGACAAACGACTTGGCGCGGTCCGAATCCATGGTCCGCAGCTGCACGCGGACCTCGACGCCCGCGGAATGGGCGGCGCGGCAGAGGTCGTTGACGATCTCCCCGACGGCATTCCCCCGCAGAAATAGCTTGGCGAGCTTGGGCGGGAGGGTGAGGTGGTCCAGGCAAAGATGGCCGGGATCAAAGTCCGAGGCCGCGAGCACGAGGTCTTCCAGCCCGGCGAGCGGGAGAGAGAAGAGAGCCTCGACGTCGGCGAGGGAGTGGACGCAGAGCTCGAGGCGCCGGAGGTTGCCAAAATTCCCCACGAAATGGCTGAGCATGCCGGCATTGAACTGACCAGCATCGTCGGGAACGAACATGGTCCGTACGGCCCGGGCGTGCGAGCCGTTTGCCAGGCTCCACGCGCGAGAAAGGTATTCGAACGAGTTGCAGTACCAATCGCCTGAATCGATTTTGGCCACCAAGAGCGGACCGAGGAGGCGGTAGCACGCCTTCGACGACCTGGCCAACCGGAGCAGCGTCCTCGGTCACGGTAACAGCCGAGGAACTCCGCCACGCGCAGCAGCAGCTCCGGCGGCAGCCTCGGCCTCTCCTCGCCGTCTCCGGCCGGCAAAGAATCGGCGGTTGCGTCCAGATCCACCGGCAAGGGCAGGTCCGCCCGGGCCAGCGCGGCCTGGAGCCGGGCGGCCTCGCGCTCGAGCGCCGCAACGCGCCGGCGCAGCGCCGCGCGGTCCTCTTCGGCGGCGACCAGCTCCCGTCTCAGGGCGCGGCATTCGCACGGGACGGACGCCATGGCGGCAAGGGGCGGAAGGCGCCTCGAAGGCGAGGTTGCGTGCGGGCGCGTGGTGTGGGGCGTGGGTCCCGCAATAGCGCGCGATTTCGGTCATCCGCCGGAATCATCTTCTGGCTCGCCCGACGGGGGCCGGCAAGCTTAACCCGTACACCTGAACAACAGCTGGAAGCTGGGTGAGCCAGTGGGCCCGATGGCAGACAAGTCGGGGTGAGCATCCACGACTCACGCCCCCGCGCCGGCCTTTGCCCTCGATTTCGCGTCCTTTGCTGGCGCCTGCGGGCGGGACGTCTGTCGGCCCCGAGCTCCCCCGCCCCGCGGGACGGCGCACCCACCCCGACCTTGCCCCGCAGGCACTCCTGCACCTTTGCGTTCTCGGCGTTCCTGTCGAACAGCTCCGCGTAAAAATCGGCCATGCGCTCGGCATAGTCCGCGATCAAGCGCCGG
Organism: Hyaloraphidium curvatum; assembly: GCA_025558095.1. Classification (NCBI taxonomy): domain Eukaryota; kingdom Fungi; phylum Monoblepharomycota; class Hyaloraphidiomycetes; order Hyaloraphidiales; family Hyaloraphidiaceae; genus Hyaloraphidium; species Hyaloraphidium curvatum. The sequence continues at coordinate 342,181 of JAIVFI010000043.1, forward strand.
AAGTCGTCCGTGAACCGGTACCGGGTGAGCGTGTCGATCGCGTTCTTCTTGGTGTCCTGCTTGGCCAGCTGGAAGTCGTTGCGCTGCGGTGCGCGCTCTGACGCGGGGGCCGGGGTGGGGGGGGAGGGGGGGTGGTGGGGCTGGTGAGATCGGGGAGGCCGCCGGCGCTGCTGCATGCGGGGCCTCACTCTTATCGTTGCACGCCTTAACCGTTTCGCGCTTGGCCGGGGCGCCGATGTTGACCTCCTTGGGGCTCTTGTCAAGGATGTAGGTCAGGCATATGGAGTCGAACGCGGCCCTCAGGGCGCGGCCCCTCGTGCGGGCAAAGGTTGACCGAAAGGACCATTCGGCGTTGAGGAACTCGATGTTCTCGGCCGAGTACTCGGTGCGGGCGTACTCGAGGAAGTCGGCGTTCATGACCTGGTCGCTGAGGAGGAGGTTGACCAGGGGTTTCAGGCTCTCGGTGACTGCCGCGAGCGAGGTTTCCTCGTCCACGTCGGTGACAGACTTTGGGCATTGCGGCGAGGGAAGTTTGCTTCCCGGATCGCACCGCGTGCCGGGACGGCCCACCTGGAGACAAGTGTACCGGTCCTTCGCCGTCAGCAGGGTCTTGGCGTGCCGGATCACCGTCTGCTCGAACCGCTTCTCAAAGTCATCGATGAGCTTGGCGGCACCCTTTGACTTTTTCCAGTTGGCCACCTCGGCGAGGAATGTCTGGTCCCGCTTGATGTGCCTGGTGGCGGCGCGGAACGTGTCCGCGGGGGCATCGAAGCCTTCCGCCGTCACGGCATCGGTGATTGCAGTGCGAATGGCGTCGGGAACGCTGATCTTCTGCCTCGCGTCGTCGGAGACGTAGGTGTTATAGATCCGCTGGGCCCATTCGACGTGCTCAGCGAGCGCCTCTGCGTCCTGGCGGTCGACCTTGGCCACCCTCCACGTTGAGAAAGTTGTAAGGGGCGCACATGGACGGCCGCGCGCTGCGAATGCAGGGCGCCATCAGTTCGGGGGCGGACGGAACCAGCGAACCCTGCCTGCGGGGCCGCGCACCAGACAAAGTCCCCGAAGCTCGCCGACAGCGTCATCTCCGACAGGATCGTGTTAACGAGGTCCTTCCCCGTGGCCTTGAGCCCCTGCCCTCCCGAAACGGCGACGGTGGTCGTGCCGACGCCCGATGCGTGCTTGGTCGCGTCGGCGTTCTTGGTTTGGCCGCCGCCGCCGCGCTGCCCGGACCGCCCGCGACCGGCATCCTCCGCGCAGAGCGCGCCGCGGAGCGTGAGGGACAGCAGCGCGAGCAGGGCGAGGAGGGGCACCGGCCGCGTGCGCGCCATTGCTGGTTTCCGGGCGGCTTTTGGGTGCCGCGACTCGGGAGGACCCTGAAAGTAGATGTGCCATTCACACTCACGCATCATCCTCCGACGTTCCACAGACTCCAGCTCTCGGCTCTCGGTTTTCAGAGTCCCCTTGCCGGACCTCCTGGCGGGATTCGTAGGCACGGGCCATGGGAGGAGCTAGCGGCAAGTAATGAATTTCACCGCCACGAGACGCGCGCCCTTTGCAAAGCTCGCTACTTGGAATCCCCGCTGGCTTGGTGCAGTGATCCCGATGCTTCAGATGATGGTTGAGTTTGCCCCCATCTTGCCAGGCCGGGATGCCGCCCGGGCCTAAGCGGCGCTGCTGTGTTTGGACCGGCGTCCAAAAGCCCCGGATCCGACCCCTACAGGCGCCCTTCCGAGTCATGGATCCCGTAGGAGTTCGGTCGTCTGTAGCTCGATGGGATTGGATATCGTACAATGGCCGAAGCCATCCGTCAACCCGTTGACCCGATCACTTTCTCGAACCACGCCCACATCTCGCCCTCGGTCCGCGGATCGTACCTGTGCCCGAAGCCCCCGACCTCCCGTGTCGTCACCTCGGCTCCCCACGCACGGAGCACCCTTGCGGCATCCCTGCTCCCCGGCGCCGCCCACCGGTCCTCCGATCCCCACGCCAGGAACACCGGAGGCAGTTTGTCCGGCAGCCCGGCCGGCTTGGCGTCCTCCCGGCCCCAACCATCGTCCCACGCGCCCATCCAGGGGCACGCCGCCGCCGGCGGATAACCCCCGGGCGCGTAAGTGGCCGGGTCCGCGAGGACGTTCATCGCAAACAACGCCCCGTTGGACAAGCCGAGCACCAGCGTCCTGTTCTGATCCGCGCGCACCTCGCGTTCGGGCGACGACAGTTCCGCCATCAGCGCGCGGTGGAACCGCAAATCGGGGTTGCGGGAATGGGAGCCCGCGTGCGTCGAGAACCACCCCGCCTTGCCGTACCGCTCCTTGAACTCGTCGCTCGAGTCAGGGAACGCCAGGATGAATTTGTGGGACGTCGACATGGCGGCCCACCCGGTCTCGGCGAGCATGTAGAAGGCCGAGCGCGTCATCCCGTGGTACGCAATGACGAGAGGGTGCGCGCCGGGGGGCAGAGGAGGGTGGTAAACGAGGGCGCGGCGCGAGCCGATGTTCAGGGTTTGGAGGCCGGGCAGCGCGGGGCAGTCCGGGGGCGGCGCGGGCGCGTCGGAGGACCGCGGATTCGCGGACGGCGCGTCGGGGGGGACGGGCCGCGATGCCGCGGGCGCGGGCGGCGCCGGCGCGTACAGGAAGAGGAGGAGCCAGCAGATCGCGTTGAAGAGGAGGAGCGGGAGCTGCATGACACGACCGCGCATGGGCCTAAACACCCCGACGCTTCGATCGCGCGAGGGCGTCGATCGCGTTCTACCTGGAACATCGACACTCGAACCCCGCCGGCATTTGGGAATCGGGCTTGGCCGCCTCTGGCCTACTGCTCTCGGCATCTTTTGTCTGTGGCCCTGTCTCCGAGGTCGTTTTCGAATGGACGCGAGAGAACTGGGCGCCGAGATTCCGGCCCCGGCGACCATCCGCTTAGGACAGATGTCCGCAAGCCAACGCGCCACTGCCGGCGATGTTAAGGCCGACGAGCCGGCGGCGTTCGGCGACTACGAGTGGCTCGCACTTTTCCCGTTCGTCGTTGGCCCGTCGGTGCCGCTCGCCGATGGTCCGCCGCCACCGGATCCGGCCGCTGACCTCCGCGCGCTGAAGCCGCGGGACCTCAAATCGCTCCTCACCGCATGCAAGGAGGCGCACCGGCCTTTGATCGGCATTCTGCTTCGCGCGTACGCTTCTCTGTTCCTGGGCGACTTTGCGGCGCAGCTGTTGGGTATGATTCTGCGAGTTCCGGCCGTGGCTGCCGCGCTCGTCTTGGCAGCAAACAGCACTCGGTATTCGGCGCGGAATTTGTGGCTCGGGGGCTTTGCGGTCGCCGTCCAACTTCTCTGGGGACCCGCAGTCTCCTTCAGCCATCAGTTGCGGAACGCTCGCGCGCTGTTCAGGGGGAGGCACAAGACTTTTGTCGACAACGCAGTATCCAGTTTCAGTGTCGCCAACATGTTTACTTGGTCCTTGCTGACTAAGCAGCGGCCGGACTCACCGCTCCTGGCGCACCGCGAAGCGGATGATGCGTGCACGTGCCGAACCTGTGCCGGGGACGTAAACCGAGTCGACGCTTTGTCGCGTTTCGTCGACCTCTTTTCCAATGGCATAATCCACATCCTTATCGTTCCGTTCCTGCTTTGGACACCGGCCGTTGCGTTTGCATCCTCCTTCTGGTCGACACCGTGGGCAATGGCCGCCGCGCTCTGTCTCATTTCCCCGCTGCCCTTGATCTGGCAGACTCTGGGCCGCGTTCTCAACTTCCCTGGCCTCCCAGCGCTGCACTACGAGTCCCGGCTGCGGGTCCGGGCATCGACGTTGGCCCTCGATGACCTGCTCGCTCGCTACCGCCGGCTCGTCCCCCTTGGTGCAACCCCGGAGCACCCTCAGCGAGAACCCTATCTTGACCTCTGCCGCACTCTCTCCGGCTACTGGTCCTCCACCGGTCGCTTCGCGCCCACCCTCATCCGATCCTACGTCATCGCCCACGTCTGCGCAATCGTGCTCTGCTTCGTCCTCAACGCCGCCGCGGGATGCATCACGGCCTGGCAGCTAGCCGCGCTCGCCTACTTTGTCGCCTTCACCTCGAGCGTGCTCGTCAACGTGGCGGCGCAGAATGCCGGGGTCACTTCGATCACCGAGCTCTGGGCCCGAGCCCAAGGCGCGCTGCGGGCGCTGGCGCTCGAGTGTGGGCCCGGAGAACCAAGGACCGCCATCAGGGACCACGACCGCGTGCTGGCGGGGTTCGTGGACAGGGGCCGGCTGTTCCGTGCCAAGATGTTCGGCTTGATTGTGGACTTTGGCCTGCTGAGGGCGCTGGCAGCCACGGCAATCACGATTGCCGTCGGTCTCTTTGGTATCTTTAGGGGAGCGGGGCTCAGGATCACCTTGGAAACCTTCTGCCCAGCGGGGTGATGGCATGAGGTCGATCACGAAATTCACGCAAGCGCGGGCTGGTCGCAGCTCGACGGGCGCAAGTGGCCGTCTTTCGAGCTTCTTTTTCACCGAGAAACAGTCGATATGTATGTCGCCTTACGGCACACTCGTATGCCTTGGTCAGTCTCGGGTGCCGTGTCGAAACGGCCAACGTCGCCCCTAGACCGACCAATTCTGCGCGCTCTCAACACCCGATCGCGTCAAAGTCGTCGATCCAAGCGCACAGCATCGCAAACCGCGGCGCGTTGATCCTCACCGCTGCATCGGCAAGCCGAGGTCAGCTCCGCCCGCCCTCCGCACCCGGCTCCGCGGTGTCACCCACCCCGGTTGTAGCTCGGATCCGTGTGCCCCGTCACGTACGACTGGTTGGCCCACCTCTCGTCCCCGCGCAGCCACATCTGGGCGCTGTTGACGCCGTAGATGACCCGCTTGGTGCCCCGCGGGTTCCACGCGTACACGCCCGAGCCGCTGTTGCCCTTGACCATGTCGAACCGGTAGTTGAAGCTCTGCTCGTGCGCGGCGATCACGGGCCCCCCGGAGTAGTACAGTCGCTTCCACTTGTCGCCGGGGTAGCCGTTGACTTGCGCCAGGCGTGCAGGTTAGCGCTGGTTTGCGGCGAAATCGGAAAAGGACCCACGGTTCATGGTCCAGCCCGAGTCGATCCCGTCGTTCCACCCGTAGTTGAACCAACCCAGCCCCGTGTCCTCCTCGAGCTCGATCAGCGCGTAGTCGTAGGCAAAGTCCCCCCGTTCGGTCCACCCCGGCCTGGCGTGCACCGCGTGCCAGCGCAGGACGCCGTGCGGGGAGGCGGGGACGCCGTCGTCGTCGTGGGAGGGGGTGAAGTCCAGGTTGCGGATGTAGTCGCCGTCCTTGCCGCTGTGGACGCAGTGCCCGGCGGTGAGGACGTGGCGGGGCCCGACGATGGTGCCGGTGCCTGGATGCGTGGGAACGCCACGGCATCGGGCGGGGTCACTCAGATGGGCGTGGAATCGAGCGCGGATGGAACTCACAGTGGTCTCCTACGACGCCAACAACGCGGTAGCGCCGCTCGTTGCGCCGCTCCGGCGGTATGCGAACGCGATCGTCGGCACCAAAGATGTAACGCTTGGCAGGGGCCGGGTTAGCATCTGCCAAGAGACCGATGCGGGCGGCAGCTGGCAGGGTAAGGGAGGTGCGGGTGCGCGATTTGGTCGAGGCCTTGGATGAAGCTGCGGGCTGGGTTGCCGTCGGGGCCCTGCCAGAACTCGTAGACGGGCTCCGAGTTGACGTGCGGCCTGTGGAAGTCCGGATGGAGGTGTTGTTTGATGTACTGCTCCTTCTGCTGGTTAAGCTTGTCGTGGACGTCGCTGTCAACGTGCGGCTTGTTGACGAGCTCCGAGTCGTTGTGCCGCTCGTGGAAGACACGGTTCGCGTCCTGCTCGAAGAAGACACGGTTCGCGTCCTGCTCGACGACGACACGGTTCGAGTCGATGTCGTCCGACTCCTGGCCGTCGAAGATTTCGTTGCCGTCCTGCTCCGCGTCGTGCTGGAGGACGTGGCCGAGGTTGTCGTGCGCCTCAAACAAATCTTCCCCGCAACCCAGTCCCCCGTGCAGCTGTAGTACCTGCTCCCGGGATGCTCCGCCGACTGCAGCGTCCAATGCAGCTGGTCGGGCGTTGCGGGATCGGGAACCATAAGCGCCCTCGCATACGCCGCGAGGGCGGCCGCGACGGCGGTGGCGTTGTACCTGAAACGCACCACCTCGCCCGTTGCCCGCGCGGCCGAGACCCAATCGTGCTCCGCGTCGCCATCGAACGCGGTGCCGGCCTCGCGGGCCTCGATCGGGGTGTCGGGCTCGGCAAACACGCCGCCGAAGGACGTCGGAGGGAGCGCATCGCGCGCGGCGTAGGCGCGGCGGAGCGGGTTGAACGGCGCGGCAGCCGACGGCGGCGGGGAGATGTACACGACGTCGGCATCGGGTTCGGGGAGCAGCCCGCCGGTCGCCGTCAGCGCCTCGGCGGCGTACTGGTGGCCTGCAGGGGATGTTGCGGAGAGTCAGCCCAGTCCGCACGCGCGCCGAATCCCACCGCCCGGCAGCCGGCGCCCGGTAGCGGCAGCGGAAGGCAGGCGGCGGAAGGATCCGCATGCGCGGGGGCACGAACCGAAGGCGAGCTGGCCGGCGGACGTCTGCGCCGCCGTGGGCGGTGCCCCGAGGGCCGCCGCGGCCAGCGCTGCGACGCCACGGAACAGCGCGTGCGGGCGCGCCTTCATAATGGTGCTGGGCGGGTAGGTGTTTCCAATGGAATTCGTGTCTTTGCAGTCGCTGGGACGGTGCTCTTGTTGTGTCCTCGATGAGCAATTGGTCTGACGGGGCCTGGGCACGGGTGCCGAGGCGGCAGCACAGCGCATCCCCTAGGATGCCAGTCAGCAGACCGCAAGCCGCTACCATGGCAACCCCATGAAGTGGATCGTTTGAGAGCTTCAACAGAGGTCCATAGACATTGAGATGTATGTATCGCCCAGCATGCACCGGTAATGTGGCTGAAGTCCAGACTCGGTCCGCCGAACCGGTTGACCTTTCTTGCATAGCGCAGTGTAGAACGACGTCAATGACATTGCTAACTCCAAGCATTCACCAATCCCACAGCCAGCACAAACACCCATCGATTCGCGGAGCGGGTCCCCTTCACAGCCTCGCCTCGGCCTTTGCTGCATCCTCTTTCTTCCACTGCTCCTCCACCACCTCGATCGTCGCTTCGTTCAAAATACCCTCGTCCTTCTTGACCCCTGCCGTCTGCCCCCACGGCCTCGGGCTCCGCCCCAGGGAAATCTCCCCCGCCAGCTTGTCGTTGCCGAAGGGCCCCGACTCGTGGCCCTTGACCAGGTGGCGCGCGGCGCGGACGGCTTCGAGGGTGGGAGGGGAATAGTAACCTTGGGCGTAGTCGCCCATGGCGTAGCCGAGGAGCTCTTGGACGTCGGGGTGCAGGGTGCGGGCGATCTCGGGGGGGACGGAGAGGTACTGGAGGGACGTGAACCGAGTCAGTCCAATTCCGGGACTCGGCGGCCGAAGTCAACAGACCTGGTTCTCCTCCTGCCTCAACCACCCGCAGGCAAACGCCACGGACATCCCAACCCTCCACTTGTCCTTGGTCACGTTGGCCCCGCCGGCTTGGATCACGCTCCCCGTGTAGATCAGCGCGGACCCCTTGGGCATGACCGCGTAGCACGTCTCGGCCTCGGTGGGCTAGTACTCGTAGTCCAGCGGGCGGACGTGGGTGCCGGGGGCGAGCCGGGTGGCCCCGATCTCCTTGGTGAAGTCCTCCAGCGCTCAGATGCTGGCGAGCTCGGGCTCCACGCGCTCGCCGACGAGGTCCTTGCCCCAGGCCTGGCGGTCGCGGTGCCACGGCTGCGCGCGCGAGTTGGGCTGCCGTCCGCGGGGCGAGGTAGTCAAAACGGGGGGCAAGGGGGGGTTTCAGAGGCCACCCACCCCAATCCTGATGACCTGCGTCGCCATGGCCTGGTATCGCTTGCACCACGGCAGCAGCACTTCGTCCGCCACGGCCCTGAGGATCGGATTGCGGAGCACCGCGTCGCAGAACGACCTGCTCCGCCCGGCGAGTCCACCCGTCCGAGTAGTATTCGCCCCCGAGAAGCTGTCCATCCCTGTTCCCGTGAGTTCGATGAACGGCCGCATCTCGGCCACGATGGCGTCCGCCTGGGCGGCGGTGATGATGTTGGTCACGACGCAGGCGCCGTCCTCGTTGACAGCGCGGAGGATGTCGGCGCGGGGCGCCGTGCGCGCGTCAAAGTAGCGGAGCGGCCGCGGCATTGCGTATAGGGTAGCTGGGGCCGGCGGGCGGCCGGAGTGTGCGGGAGACAGGCGGTTCTATCTCGGCGGAGCGGAGCGGAAAGACGGACCTCGAAGCCCGCCCTTCACCGACTCGATCGATCCCCACGCAGCGGGGAGCTACTTCCCAAGTGAACAGCGTAACTGAGACAGAATCACGCCGCCTGGGATTGGCCGCGAGACTTTCCGCACCATCGAACACAGACTGTACCGATCACAGGCTCGCCTTCGCCTCCTCCCCCCAGACGTCCACCACCACCTTGCCGTACCCCTGCCTCCCGTACATCGTCCCGATCGCCTCCGCCACCCGTCCCACGCCGATGAACGTCCTCGGATATAGCACCGGCCTGAACCGCGGCTCCCTCCCGTTACCAACCTCGCTCCCGCCGAGCGTCCTGCTGCTTTCCGAGAGCCCGAAGCACCCGCACAGCACGCGCCGGTTGACCTCCTCCCATTCCGCGCGCGAGGTGACGCCGCCGAGCCAGACGCCGTGCACGGAGATGCCCTTGACGAGGAGCACGTTGGGGCGCACGCGGGGCATCTCGCCGCCCGCGAAGCCTATCACGAGGATGCGCCCCATCCAGCGCTGGCAACCGGGACGCGAGATCAGGTTTGGATAGAGGCTCGAAAGCGGGGAGTGTACCCACGGTGCACTTGATGCTCCCCTCGAGGGAGTTTCCCACCGTTTCGACGACGTAGTCCACCCCGATCTGGCTCTCCGGCACCCCCTTCGGCGTCCGCTCCCTCGCGATGGCGCGGACCTCCTCCCACCACTTATCCTTGGTGTAGTCCACCACGAAGTCCGCGCCGCACGCGCGCGCGACGGCCGCCTTCTCGGGCGTCGAGCAGGTGGCGATCACCGTGCCCACGCCCAGGTACCCCTTCGCCACGTGGATGGAGGAGGTCCCCATCCCCCCCGCCCCGCCGTGCACGAGGAGGATCCGCTCCGAGACTGGGCGGGCGTGCGGGTTGGGGTCGGGGACGCCGGGCGGGGGAATGCCGCCGCAGTTGACGAGGGCGTAGAGAGCTGTGGGGTAATTCGCCAGGACGGCGGCGCACTCGCGGTTGCTGAGCTGGGGTGGGCATTCGTAGAGCCAGTACTGGCCGGTGGGGTCGTTCTGTGGGCAAGGGCAGGTCGGTGGGCGGCGACGGGCGGGACGCGGGTTGAGGTACCTCAGGGAAGACGACGTACTCGGCCCATGTGCCGCGCTGCACGCCGGCATTGGCAAATCCGACCACTGGAAAGGCACATTAGATGAAGCAATCGTTGCGTTGAGGCCCTGATCACCCACCCCGCATGCCGGCCTCGAAACGCTTGACCGCCGACCCCACGGCGACCACGTGCCCGCTCAGCTCCGTCCCCGGCACGAACGGCAGCTTCGGCTTTGTCTGGTACTTTCCCTGCGCCACGAGCCCGTCGCCGAACGTCGGCGCGATGTTCGACACGCGGATAAGAACGTCTCCGGGGCCGCACGCGGGCACGGGCGCGTCGACGGCGCGGATTTCCTCGACCGAGGGCGCGAACGAGGAGAGGAGCACGGCTTTCATCGAGGAGCCGGGAGCCGGGGCCGCCATCGCGGTCATCGCCCGCCTGGGAGACAGGCTTCGCAGAGGTTGGTGCTGCGTCCGTTTCCGCACGGTCCTCGCCAACCCTGACTTGCCACGGCCTCCTGCCGGTCTCCGCGCCGCCCTCCTCCGCAGCGATGTCTGCCGTGCAGAATGCCGTCGCGGCGTACAACGAGTTCGCGGACAAGTTCATCAAGGTGCGGCGGCAGGGCCGGGTCGTGGCACGGGGGAACTGGAAGCGGGCACCGGGCGGGACGCGTCGGGGAGCGGACGCGGGCAGCAAACGCCCAAGCACCGCCGCGATGCGAACGATCGGAGCGTCTTCTCGGCGCGGGAGGCGGCGGTCGGGGTCCAGGAGGACGCGGGGCCATTGTTTGTCCGCCCCGCGAGCACGTGAAGGCACCTCCCCGCGACCGGCACGGGCGATGCCGGCCCGGAAACCCTCTCAGCGCGACCGGATGCTTTTCATTAGGCCGCTGCCGCTCGCGTGCTGATCCCTCTCCCCCCGCAGTTCATGAACACGACCACCGGGCGGGACCGGATCAACGGGTCTGTTTCCCCCCGCGCCCTCCCCTCCGCCGACCTAACCAGCCCATTTCTCCCCGTTCACCGACCGCCGCACATCAAGGCTGGTCCAGTTCGCCGCGCAGTTCCTCGCCTGGTACACTGCGCGCAAGGGCTACGCCAAGGAGACCACGCAGTCGTGGCGGAACCTCATGGCGGCGGTCGCGACGAGCCGGAGACGTGGGTGTCTTTGGCATGTGGGGAGGGACGGGAACGGACGGGATCCGGGCGGCGGGCGGCGCCTCCCGGCTTGCCTGGGGGGCTTTCACCTCAGCCTCCTCCGTCTCTGCTTTGCCCCCTCTCCCCCCCATTCTGATCGCCACCCGTTCCAGTTTTCCGGATCGGCCGCACGCAGGAGTTCATGCGCGCCATCTCCAAGTCCTCCTCCATCCGCGACGATGTGGTGCGGTACCTCCAGATCCTGCGCTCCATCGCCCTCGCGCTCTGGCTCAGCAACGACATGCTCGTTTGGGTACGCTCGGCTTCCTTCCCCTCCCCGGCGATCCGGAGGCTGACAACTCCCCCGACAGTTCCACACGGTCGGCTTCCGCACCTACCCCAACGCCGCGCAGATCGCCGTCCGCGCCAACCGCTTCTGGCTCGCCGGCGCGCTGTGCGGCGTGGCGCAGGACGCGTACAAGCTGCGCGGCAACGCGGCGGCCCTGGAGCGCGCGGCGGCGGGGCAGGCGAGGGGGGAGCTCGGCAAGGACGGGGGGAAGAAGGAGCTCGAGGTGCTCGGCGCGTGGGTTTCCCGTTCTTTCACCGCGGGTTGAGCTGACGGGAGTTGTTGGGGGGACAGCCAGAGGAAAGAGTACCTCCTCCAGACGGTGCAGGACGTCCTCGAGGCCGTGCTTGCGGCGTCGCTGCTCGGCCTGGTGCGGATCGACGAGGGCGCCTTCTCGCTCGTGGGGCTTGCGGCGACGGGGCTCGGGTTCAGGACGGGGTGGAGGAACCTGTGAGCGGGGACCGGGGAAGGGGGCGTCGGACAGGCCGTGTGCGGAGGTCCCGGCGGGGATCGCCCTCCCGCCCCGACCGGGCTCTTTCTTGTGCTCCAGGTATGTGCGCCGGCTCACTGTATGCCGTTGACGCTGTATGGGGAGCGAAAATACACTTACAAGAGAAACTGTTTGCTTGGCGGAACCGATCAGACGTTTTGCTTGCGGAACCGGATCACCACTTGGACATCTCTGCCACGACCTCGACGAACGTCGGCCTGTCGACCGCCCGTTGAACCCACATCCGCTTCATCAGCGCCCACATGTCGTCCTCCGCGAGGAATGGCCTGAAGGGCCGCTCGCTCTTGTCGCACACCTTCCTCATGATCTGCACGCGGCGAGATCGGTCAGCCGCATCCCCATGGTCACGACGAGGGCGTAAAACGCACCGCGCGGGTTGGGAGCCCCCCAAATGGATACATTCCCTCGCTGGTCACCTCGTAACAGACCATGGCGAAGGCGTACACATCCGCGGGAGCGCGGAGCGGCTCGCCCTCGTATAGCTCCGGAGCAATGAAGCCTTCCGTGCCCTGTACAGCTCCGGCACCCACGGTAGATGACTTGGAAAGTTCCGTGCGGATGCGGGAGAGGCCGAAGTCGGCGATCTTGGGGATGTCGTGGTCTGGTGGGGCGCTCGTGAGCGGAAACTTTGGCAAAGGCGGGTAGGAGACCGACCGATCATAATGTTAAGCGACTTGAGGTCGCCGTGAAGGACGTGGAACGAGTGCAGGTATGCCATGCCGTCGCCAACGCCCTTCAGGTAGCGGATCCCCACGGCTTGATCCCAGTTCAGGTCCTCGAGGCGTTTGCGCATGTTACCGCCGGCGCAGAACTCGGAGATCATCATCGGGGGGCTCTCGCAATAGGCCAGCAGCGGCAGAACTGCGGTGAGGTGACCGTCATCTTGGGTGCGGCTCGGATCGGGGCAAAACGGTGCTCACTGTTGCGCTGATCGAGACTTTCCCAGACCTCAATTTCTTTCAGGAACATCTTGATCGTCCTTGGCTCGACGGCGCCCTTTATGGTCTTGACCGCCACCGCCGTCGCCCCGCGAAGCACGCCGCGGTAGACCTTGCCGAATCCTCCAGCACCGAGGAAATCCGCCTCGTCGTACTTTACGTCGCCTGCCGCGATGCGCTTCTTCCTGTTCGGCGATGCGGACTGCGCAGATGGCAGACCCTCCGGCTCCTTCGCCCGACGCATTTCCAACTCAATAAGTCGCTTCATCTCTGGTGTCACGACATCTGCGGCGGACCAACCCTCCTTGTTCCTGACAGTGATGTCCACGCGCTCTTTGTTCTCCAAGAGCAGCAATGCAACTTCACGGTGCTTCTGCTTGCAAGCGTGAATGAAGCCAGTATTCCCGTCGGCGTCGGGCTGGTTCACGTCCACTGTGGTGCTGGCGAGCAGCAGGGAAACGGTCTCCACATGGCCGTACCAACACGCAAGAATGAATGCCGTCGGCCGGCGAAGCACCTTTTCTATGCCGTCCGAGCCTGTCACCCTTGCCACCTCCGCCACGGCAATCGGGTCGATCTTGGGGTCCCCGAGCAGGTGCTTCACCACGTCCATCTTCCCGAAACGGCAAGCATGGATGAATCCCGTCCAGCCGTTCCTGTCCGTCGCGTTTAAATCTACCACGGAGTCCGCCCTGCTGGGATCCACGAGAAGCTTAATGACGTCTATCGCGCCATCCGCACAAGCCACGATGAAGCCCGTCCGGCCATTGTAGTCCTTCGCATTCACATCGACCTTGGGCTCCGCGAGCAGCACTCGAAGGATATCGCAAGAGCCGGATTTGCAGGCAGAGATGAAGCCAGTCCAGCCGTCGTTGTCCTTCGCATTGACATCTATCCTCGAATCCCCCAGTAAGGCAACCACGACGTCCTTGTGGCCATTTTCGCAAGCATGAATGAGACCAGACCATCCCTCGCTGTCTTTCGAGTTGACATCCACCCTTTCATCTGCCAGCAGGAGCTGGATGTTGGCCACGACGCCCCATTGGCAGGCATATAGGAAACCCGTCGAACCGTCATTGGACTTCGCGTTCACGTTGATCCGCTCGTGCGACATCAAGAGCCGAATGACGTCCGTTCGTTCACTCCTACCGCAAGCCAACATGAAGCCAGTACAGCCCTCCTGGCCCTTCGCATCCAAGTCAACTCTTGCGTCCGCCAACAAAACCCGAAGAACATCGACATTGCCTTGAAGGCAGGCATACATGAATGCGGTCAGCTTATCCCCTCGGTGCGTTGCGTTTACGTCGACTCTGGGATCCTCCACCATCAGGCGAACGACATCCACGTGACTCAAGGCGCACGCCGCCATGAACCCAGTGCGGCCCATATCGTCCTTAGCGTTCACAATGTCTTTGCGGCGGCCAAGCAGCAGCTTGACGACGTCCGCCTTGCCGTTTCGGCAAGCATAGATGAAGCCCGTGCACGTGCCGTCCGTGGCTTGTATAACGGCCCGCCCGTCCGCCAACAGGAGCTCGATGACGTCCGCGTGCCCGTTGGCGCACGCCTTCATGAACCCGCTGCGGCGATCAGTGTCCTTCGCGTTCACATGGACTTCTGGATGCTTCAACAGCAGCCTGAGGATCTCCACTTTGTCCTCCTCACACGCCAAGATAAAGGCGGTGGATTTGTGTTCATCCCTCGCGTTGACGTCGACCCTGGCGTCCGCGAGAAGCTTTTCAAAGCGCAATGCGTCTCCTTCCCGGCACGCGGCATGCAGCGACACCGCGAGGAGCTTCTCCTCGTCCGTGAGAGCTTTCGGCCCCATGCCGCGATCGTCACGTGGGGCCGGCGTCGTCGCTCGGAGCCCGCGGAATCGCTGGCTCTTCGGCACGGTCTCCGGAGAGAGTGCGGGTGCGCGGTGACCTTGCGTTCGGACGTGTCGCGCTTGCCCTTGCACACTCCGGCCCCGGCTCTCCGGCCGCCGGAGCAAACCGAGCTAAGCCTCTGGTGGCTCGGAATGCGTGGCTGGTCGTCCACGGGAAGTGGATGGCCGCGTCGGGTTGGACGACGGATTCCGTTTGGCGAAGAATTCGCCTAACGGTTTGGCCCTCGCTCACTACAAAGCCGTGGGCGGCGCAGTTGCGGAACAGGGCGGTGCAGGGCGAAACGGACGTCGCTGCTGTCTTCGCGGAAGCCAACGGGGGCCGACGACGCCGAGGAGGACAACTTTGCTCTCATACTCGTGCTCGCGTACGCGCTCGTTTCCGTCGGCGTCCTGGGGCGGCCCGTGCCGGGATGGGAGGACGCCTCCGCGGTGGGCGACCTCGCAGACCGCGATACGGAGGGCAACATCGCGGATTCGTGCGATCGGTGCGGGGACGAGGCGGGCGCGCTGCTGCGGTGCGGGAGGTGCAGGGTCGCGCGGTACTGCGGGGCAGAATGCCAGCGCGCGGCGTGGGCCGCGCACAAGGACGCGTGCAGCCGGTGCTCGTGACGTGACGTGCCATGTGCGCCGGCTCGGGCCTCCCAGGGCGTTCCGTCCGCGTCGGGCGTGGCGAGCACGGCGTCATCGCAAATGGAGCATCAGATCGGCGCGTCGGACGGCGTGGACTCGAAGCTCAAACACTACTAGTCGACCCTGTCTATCAGGGGCATTCGCCCGATGAATCGCCCGCGAAACCTCATCATGATTCACGTTGGTCAATGAGCTATCCGTCCCCGGCTGGTTTCGCGGGAGGGAGGCAGACCTTCCTGTGCTCCAGCCATTCGCGGCGGAAGCAGTCGGAAGAGCAGAAGTAGGCGATCTTGCAACGGGAGCACATCTGAAAAGTCGTCCTGTCCTTGGTATGCGCCCCGCATCCGGTGCAGGCCGCGCCGACCGGCGCCCCGAAAGCCGCCTCCGACATGCGCCCGATGCGCGCGTGGCTCCGCCGAGAGACCGCGAGCTCGCACACCTTGCAGACCGGGAAGACGTCCAGGAAGATGTCGAAGGGCCAGGGCGGGACCAGGGAGCTGGTCGCGACCATGTAGGTCGTCGGGGCGTCGCAGAGGATGCAGAAGCGCGGCTTCGAGAGGAAAGTATCTGCGAGCGCTTGCTGGGACGCTGTCGTGGCGGCCTGCACGAGGAATTGGTGTCCATCTCCGGCGGCGCCTTCGGGGAGATCGTCATCGGCGAAGCGGACGGCGAGCGGCGGGGCTCGGTCCCCAAAGACGGGCTCATCCGCGCCCGCCGGCCAGCAGGAGCAGATGCGAATGAACGGGGCATTCGTGCCCGCGGTCGGCACCGGGAATAGGACCCGGCGCCATCGGGGGAGACGGGTGATGATGACGTGTCGGACTTCACAGGATTGCAGGTCGCATCGTTCCATGACGAAGACAGCATCGTCACCTCGCCATCTTCTCCTCCTTTACAGTTTCTACGCTTTATCTCCATTCGAAGTGACGGTTGTAGATCGTCGTTGGCCCCAAGATCCTCTCCCGGCCAAACTGTCTGCTGGCGGCGCGGCGGGTCCGCCGCGTTAGGCGTCGAACACTGGCAAACGCTCCAGCTTCCAATCCGTGCATCCAAATGCCAGCTTTCCGTCCTTGGGCCCAGGGACGACTCACGTGGACCATTCAGGGCGCCGACCGACGCCCTCGAACCCTTTCGCCGTCGGCGGCCGCAGGGACCGACACCACACAAACTCGACGGGCAATTCCCACACCCACAGCCCTTTCGACTCCTCCTCCAGAGCGAAATGTGGGCAATTTTGCCGCCGCCTTCCCGTGCAGCGCCACTGACCGGCCTCCGCGTCCCAGGCGCCGCCACCCCGTCCTCGCCACCGCCGCCGTCGTCGGCGTCGCGAACAACGCGGCGGACAGGAGGGTTCAGGAGCAGATGGCGTACCAGCAGTACCCTCCCCAGCAACAGTACCCACCTCAGCAGCAGCCTGTGTACCAGCAGCCTCCCCCGCAGGCCTATGGTGGGTGGCCTCCCCGACCCGCCCCGGTCTGCGCCGATCCTGACCCCCGTTTGAAAGCCCCCGCCCCTCAGGCGCCGCAGGTGGCTCTCCCGCCTGGGTGGATGATGCAGCAAGACGCTGCAACGGGCAAGTTCTTCTACATCAGTGGGCTTCAATCCGGTCCCTGTCTCCACGTCAAGTGATCGTGCGATCGCCCTTTATCAGACACCACCGTCAACCCTCCCACGACACAGTGGGACCCCCCCGTGTTCGCCGCGCCCCCGCCTCCCCAGCCGCAGTATGCCGCCCCGGCCGCCGCCCCCCCGCCGATGCCCGCGCAGCCCGCCCCCGTCGCGGCGCCCGCTTATGCCGCCCCGGCCCCGGCTCCGGTTGCCGCGCCGACCTACGCTGCTCCCGCTGCCCAGGCCTACGCCGCCCCCGCTGCCGACCAGACGGGGGCCGCCGCCGCCCCCGCCTACGCGGCCCCTGGCTACGAAGCGCCGCCCGCCGATCAGGGCTCTGCCGCCTTCGCGGCTCCCGCGTACGCCCCTCCGTCGTAAATAGGAAGTTGTTGTGGGTCTGTTAAATGATGACAGTTGGGCACGGCGGGAGGAAGCAGGTCTACTTTCGCCCCCGAAGATGCGTCTTTCGTTTTGGGCCGTTTTTCTTTACGAGATGAACTACAATGCATCAAAGTTCTTGGCGCTCTGCATCTGCTTCATCGGTTGTTGGACCGAGCCAGTGGGAGGCGGGGAGGCGGGAGGGCGGTCAAGACCTCCGGACTTGGCGGCGAAGCCCGTCCCGGATCAGTGAAATGAGCGAAAGCACCGACACCCCCAGGGGCCGGGAAGCTCCCCACCGTCCCAACTGACGGTCGATTTATCACCCTTCTTCGCAGGTGGCGCCTAGGGCCGACCTCGGGTCCGTGTGGACCCCTCAGGGACTCGCCGCCCGACGGCATCAGGGTCCCACACCACCAAACCTCCAACACCACTCGCCCTTCCGACCGCCGCCCGTCCTCTGCAGCCAGCGAAAATGTGAGAAATGTCGGCGCGGTGTTCCTCTGAGCCGAGCTCACACGATTCTCGCCAGGCGCCGCCATCCCGTCGCCGCCACTGCGGGCGTTGTCGCCATCGCCGGCAACCACGCCGAGAAGAAGCAGGCCCAGGCCATGCAGCAGCAACAGATGGCTGCTGCTCAACAGCAGCAATACGCTCAGGCTCCCCCTCCGGCCTACCGTGGGCCGCTTCCCGTCGGCAGCGCTCGCGGTCCGTGCTGATCCCCGACTCCCGCGTTGCAGCCCAGGCCCCCGCGCCGCAGCTGCCCCCCGGGTGGATGATGCAGCAGGATGCTGCCACCGGAAAGTTCTTCTACATCAGTGGGTCGGCGATCCCCATCGCCTTGTCTGCTCGCCAACTGATCCCGTGATCGCCTTTTCCAGACACGACGGTCAACCCCCCCACGACGCAGTGGGAGCCCCCGACCTTCGCGCCGCCCCCGGCTCCGGCCCCGGTCGCCGCTCCGCCTCCTGTTGCCGCACCCCCGCCGGTCGCCGCGCCTCCGCCGGTCGCTGCTCCCGCGCCGGTTGCCGGGCCCCCGGCCCCGGCTCCCGTCGCTGCGCCCGCCTACGCCGCCCCGCCCGCCGCTGAAGCGCCTGCCGCCCCCGCCGCTGCCCCGGCGTACGCCGCCCCCCCTGCCGCCGAGCAGGTGCAAGCCGCCGCCGCCCCGGTCGAGGCCCCCGTTTACGCGGCCCCTGCCCCCGCCGCCGAGGTCCCGGTCGCGGCTCCCGCCTACGAGGCGCCGCCCGCCGTTGCCGCCGAGCCGGTCGCCCAGGTTGCCGCCGCGGAGCCTGCTGCCGATGCCGCTGCCCCTCCCGCGGCGGCTCCCGTGTACGCCGCTCCTCCTTCGTAGATCACAGGCGCGGAAGAAGCATGCAGAGGGGGATTCGTGGAGGATATTGGCGCGGGAGGAAGCAGGTCTACTTTCCGCGAGGGAATGTGTTTGCCAGTCCTTTTTCCTGATAGAAATCGTGGGCAGACGGCGTCGTTGCAGGACACAAGGCGAGGATTTGCAGATCGGCAAGCTTCCCGAACGCCGGCCACGGTAGCCCGCAGGTCCGAGCCCCAGTATCGTTTGTCCTTTGATTTGGAATGTCAGTGAGCCAATAAAGTAAGTCTGAGGCTCAAACGGGAGGTGTCGAGATCAAGACCCTCACCTCTATGGCCCATTTGCACACGGGCCTGGTCTTCTCGGTCCCGGGCCACGCAGTCGAACGGCGGGTCGAGGCCGCCAGGAAGGACTACTCCCGTTTCGTCTTCAACGCCAACTTCTACCCTCTGATCGTGCTTGCTTTTGATTCGTACAGCGCTGTCTCTGCCACTTTCTCGCGCTTCTCCTCGGAGATGGGGCGCATCCAGTATCCCGGGATCGTCGGCCGCGATGGGCAGCCCGTGGACCTCGATGGCCTTTACTCTCGTTTTGTGCGGCGCTTCCGCGAACGGATCGCGGTGGCCTGGGCTCTTGGCGTCGCGGCCCAACTCCAACACTGGCTTCAGCTGTGCACCAAAGCCGCCGCTGTCAACGCTCCGGCCCCCGCGCCGGTCGCATTTGGTTTGAATGTAGATGAGGAGCTGATTCTTGGGGCGTAGGGGGATTTCTAAGTGTACGGTGGGATTGCTAGCTCCTCATTATACAAGGAGGTGTCGGCCTCGCTAGCCGAACTGGCAGCCCGCACGGCTCTGAGGACTCTGAGACAGCCTCGTTGCGCCGTACCTCTTTTACCTCAATGGACCCCCCTGACACAGGGCAGGGGCCCAATGATGCGGCCGCTCCCGTGGTCCTGCCTGATGGCAAGGTCTCCCCTGCGCTCGCCGCGGCCTCCTCGGAGGCGCTTGCGAATCCCGTCCACTCTTCCCACGCTCCCGGCGTCGCTGCCTCTCCTCGCCTCCCTGGCGCGGCAGAGGAGCCCGCGCCGGCCCCCGCTGGTGCTACGGCTCAGCTGACAGGTTCTAAGGAGGACGCTGCTGAATCGACCACTGAAATCCGCCCCGCGTCCGCCAACGGCGGCGCCCGGGAGGAGCCGGCTCCGCAGAATCGTCTCCCGAAAGCAACCGCCCCCGCCACGCGCCTGGGGTCTCGCTCTTTCGCCGCAGCAACGTCGCGCACCTCGCCCGACCGCCCGATTGTTCGTGTCACGGACGGCGCGATGGCGGAGCATCTGGCTTCTGCCATGCCTTTCTCGGCGCCCACCAACTACGCCAAGCTCATCGATCGGGTGCAACCGCACGCCAACGGTCGGGGCTACACGCCGGCCTTCATTGGGCCTGTCCCCCACTGCCTCATCGACCTCAACGGTGTGCCAAAGGACCGACGGCGCGTCGTCGCCGAAGCCGTGGCGAAGGCGACCTTCCCCACCACCGTCTTCACGACCGAGACGCGAGGCTACAACCCGCGTTACTCGCGACTGGACCTCTTCTGTGTTGTTGGTGCTGTCGACGGGGCAGACGCTATCAACGCCTTGGTGGAGCAGGGGGTGCTGGAGGTCAAGTTCCCAAACGGCCCGACGCGTCGGCTGCGCATCCACCCTGTCTTCAAGGACACGCACGCCGAGCTCAAGATCGGGCCCATGATCGTCCCTGGTTCGGTGCACAAGTGCCCGGACTGGTGGGCCCGCCTCTACGCGACTTTCCAGAACCACTATGGGGCCCCTTGCCAAGTCATTGAAGCGGCTCCCATCTCGGGCACCGACAGCAACGCCTTCTGGCGGGTCACTTTCGACGTCTCGCAGTGCGGGGTTGATGCCTTCTTTGACCGCGCAGCACGCATTGGCCCACCCTCGTACTGCTTCCTTGACTCGTGGGGGACACTCCTCCAGCACAAGCTCCTTCGCCCAGCTGTCCGCTATGACAGTAGCAACGGACAGTGCGGCCACTGCAAGCGCACGGGCGGCCACGTCGGTGACGATGCCACGTGCACCAACTGTGCTTACTGCCCAGACGGTCTCAACCGCATGAATCCCGGCGCCTTTGCCAGCCCGCAAGCACGCCGTGCGCACGAGGCGGACTGCATTCACAACCCGGCCAACGTACGGCTCTCTCCCCCAACGGTGGAGCCCGCCACGACCCCGCGGCTGCCCCCCCTGAGGGAAGAGGTCGTTCCTCCGCATCTGGCTTCCCCCACCGCCCCTGCGGCCAACGAGTGGCTTACAGCTGGGCCGTCCGGCAAGCGCGCAGGCTCTGCGCCCCCAGCTCTTGCCCAGCCAGTGGCCAAGGCGTCCCACAACAGGTTTTCGGCACTCGGTGGTGGTGGTGCCGGTGCTTCGGTCGATTGGGGGGAGTCTGACGCCGCCGAAAAGATGGATTTCCATGGTCTTCCCATTTTGGAGCCGGCTGACAAGGATGGGGACGAGGACATGGGTGGTGCCGACCAGCTGGCCGCTGAGAACGCCATCAGCAGTGCTGCACAGCAGGTTGCAGCCAATACCGCGCTGGAGGATCTGGAGCTTGCTGCTCCCGCAATGGAGGGCACGGAATCTGCGATGGAGGAGGATGCCACCGGCTCTGAGGCCTCGGGTGGAAACGACGCCGCCTCCGAAGCCTCTGCTGAGGGCGATGGTTCGAACTCGGAGGCACCAAGCGAAGACATGCACACGGCCGATGAGGCCGCTGGGGCATCCGCGGTTGGTGATCCTACGATGGCCCCAGGCCCCAAGCACGCAGGCAAGGGCCGTCCCGTGGAGGATGTGGCAGGGACAAACCCGGACAAGGTTGCCAAGCCGTATCAGCAAATCGACGTCAAATCCGCCAAAGCGGAACGGAAGGCCAAGGCGGCCGTTCGCAAGCTCGGCTCCCCCCAGGCCAAGGCCGCCTCCACGTCAACCGGATCCCTGCTGCCGGCTCCTGGCTCACCGTCCTTGAATGCCTAAAACACCACCAAGCAAGTGGCAACGCCGAGTAGTGGGCTGCTCTTCTCGGCGCCGAGCTCGTCCGGATACCTCCCGGGCGCGGTCAGCCCCTCCATCTTTTGCTGTTTTGCAGTCTTCACCGGTACGCCAACTACCACTATCTACAACGTCTCACCGAGTTCCGAGGCCGTTCGCGGCAGCAGGGGAGACTTCCGACATTGACCCCGCGTCCCCCGGGGCCCCTCGGCCAAATGCCGTGCCTAGCTTGGCCGAGGGTCACACTATGCCCACGCCACCCCGCGGCTCCTCCCGCTTGCCGGCACCGGCGGGGGGGAAAGGGGCGGCACGCTCGGAAGTATCTCCCTCCTCGTCATCGCCGATCTTGATCGCTGATGCCCCGGCTTCGGCCGCCTCCATGCTCTCGGCGCACCCAGGCCATCCTCTGTGGGAAACCCCAGCTGCAACCGCCGTGCCGAGCTTGCAGCTGCCGCCTGCGCCGCCCCGCACAACCCCCGGCACGCCGCCGGCACCAACGGCCGGGGGGGGGCAGAGCTCCTCGGAAGTATCCACTCCGACGCGCACCTTGCCTCCTTGGTATGCTCACACGGAGCCCGGTTCGCCGGCGCACCTCGAATGGCCAGGTTCCGAACTCCTCGATGACGGCGGCCGTGATGCTATCGGTGACGCGTGGTCGGCACTTGCGGCCTGGCACAGGGCGGGGGGCGACCTGACCGAGTCACAGGAGGTTTGGATGCGGACACATGCGCTCGACGATTGGGATATCTCGTCGGACAAAGCACCGTCCGCGGTAGCTGATCCTGGCGGCGGGACACCGGCATCGCCGCCGCCACCGTATTCGCCATGAGCCGCACGCCGCTCCTGCCTTACAGCTGCCACCGCTGCGCGGCAGCTTTCGCCAACATCGGAGCTCTATCTCATCATCACCAATCTTGCATCGACGGCGATGTGCCGATGGCGGAGGCGCCTGCTGAACCCGGCCTCCATGCGTGCCCGGTTGATGGTTGCCGCTTCCAGCCAACTCCAAACAAAAACAAACGGGACGGTCATCTTCGGGTCACACGGAGCCCGGAGCACTGGTTGGCGATGCAGCGCCTGTCTGCCGATGCGTTGCGCGCCATGGGGCTCGCGCGGTGCGGGGGTTGCCGGCGTCCCTACGCCGCAAACGCCTCTGGTGCCGGTGTTTCTGGACAGCACACCTCGTGCAACCCGGACGCAGCTAACCCACCACTCGGCGTCTCTTTAGCTTCGCTTCCACCCGATCTCGTCGAGTTCCTCGACCGCGTGCGTGCCGAGCGGGCGGCTGCCACGGGACGCGCGGAGGGACCGGCGTCACCGGCGGCATCGTCGGCATCTTCCCGTGCTTCGCCACCCGCGCCCGCGCTGATGGCGGCCCTTGCGGCCGCCCGGGTTGCGGCCGACGCCCCGCAGGACGTCCAGGCGCAACGGGCGGCGCTGGCGGCGGCGGCGGCGGCGGCGCGTGCCGCCCCGGACGGCGGTGATCCCCCAGGCGGCGACGGCGCGCCGGGCGGCAACGCCGCGGCTGGCGGACACGGCAACGGCGGTGATCCGGGCGACCCAGGCGACGGTGGTCCACCCGGGGGTCCCGGGCCTGATCCGCCGCCGGGCGGGGGCGCGGGGGCGCCGCCGCCGGAGCCGCTGAAGCACCGCTACCGGACCACCACCTGGAGCACGCTCGCCTTCCGGGCCAGCGAGTCTTTCCAACGGGCCTACGAGGACCCGGCGGCACCGGAAACCGACCTGCACCGCACTCTCACCGCCTACCTTGCGTTTGGCGGCTACGTCATGTCGGGGGACTACATGTTCGAGCAGAACTACTTCGCCGCCCGTCAGGTCAACCGGGGCGCGCGGCGGGACGGGCTGCGGCCGCTCAACTACCAGCTCTTCAAGGCCATCGTGCTTGCCGCCTTGAAGGGCGCTCCTGGTGCTGCGTCCGCGGCGCTCTCGGGGGAGGCCGTTCCGGCTGGCTTCACGCCCACGCTGCAGGCGGAACTGGAGGAGCTGTACCCGGGGCCGCGGGAGGGAGAGCCGCTGTGTCGGCTGTCTCTGCCCCCCAACGCGCCCGCGCCCTGCCCTGCCTACACGGACGCGGCTTTCCTGGAGGACATCTGGGCCCGGTTGCGCCGGAAGAAGGACGGCGTGGGGGCCGGCATGTCGGGTTTCAGCATGGCCAAACTTTTCATCGTGCACAACTGCGAGAACGACGCGACGCGGCGGAAGCTCCGCCCGCTGGCGGCCATGGTGCACGGCGTGTGCACTGGCCGACTCGACACCCCCATGCTCCGGCCGCTCCTCACGGATCAAATCCTCGTCCCTCTGCTCAAGCCGGAGGGGGGGCTCCGGCCGATTGGCATTATGGAGGGCATCACGCGGCTCGCAGGCTCGTACCTGGCCGTGCGGCACAAGGCTCTTCTGAGGAAGCTCCAACAGCAGGAGGACCTGGGTCACGGGGTGGACGGGGGCGCGGAGGCGACCGCCCACGCGGTGAACGCGTGGCTGGCGGCCTTCCCCGACCACGTCGTCATGAAGGTCGACTCTAGGAACGCCTTCAATACGCTGCGCCGCCTCTTCGCGCGCGAGGTGGTCCGCCAGGTGCCTCAGCTTATCCCGTACTACAACCTCGTTTACTCGCGCCCTTCCCACGCCTACTTCCGCGACCGGCGCTCGGCGGAGCTCCTTTTCCGGATCACCATGTACGAGGGCAACATCCAGGGCGACCCGCTGTCGTCTGCCATCTTCTCCTGCGCCATGAGCCGCATGCTGCGGCCCATCCGCTCTGGGCACCCCGACTGCCTCATCCTTGGGTACCTCGACGACCTCACCGTGGTCGGGCCGCTGGACTCGGTCATGGCCGTCCTGGGAGAGGTGCGTGACGGCCTTGCTTCCCTCGGCATGACCCACCGCCCGGACAAGAGCTACCTGCTTTCGCTCTCGACGAACCCGGCCGTGCTGGAGCGGGTGCGCGCGGCCGGTGCGGCCCACAACATCCGCGTCGCTGGCTTCCCGCCTCACGAGGCCGACCCCGAGGTGCATGCCACGGCGTCGGCCCCGGGCTCGCCTGACTTCGCTCGCTCGTGCGGCCTCAAGGTGGTAGGTGCCCCGGTCGGCACCCCTGCCTATGTGGAGTCGTTCCTCGCGGCCAAGATCGACTCCATTGCCGCTCTTCTCGATGAAATCGAGCGCGCTGCGCTCGGCTACGCCATGCCGGCCGACATCCCCTCCCTCCAGGGCCTGTACTCCCTCCTCCGTCTCTGTGTGACCCAGTTCTTCTCGTTTTGGCTCCGCATTCTCCCCCCCTCGGTTACCCAACCCTTTGCTCGACGTCTTGACAACGCGCTTTTCACCACCTTCTTGCGCTTGCTGGGAGATCGGGCCGAGGATCTGGATCCGCTGTCGGTGGAGGGTCGGACTGTGCGGGAGCAGGTATTCTTGGGTCTGCACTACTCGGGGATGGGGCTTCTGTCATCGGAGAAGGTGGCCTCGGCGGCTTACCTGTCTTCACTCAACCTCACGGCGGGCCCCTTGGACGCCATGCTTGGTCTTCGAACCTCGGCCCGGGATGTGGGCGTGGAGCACGTGCGGGAACTGGTTCCCGTCATCGAGGCCCTCCGCCCCGCCTTTGAGCGTGTCGAGGATGACACGGCCGCAGCGTACGCCGAGGCTGCGCGTGCTGGGCAACCGGTGGGCGCCGCGCCCGCCCGCCGTACGCTCCCTGCGGACGCCAGTTTCTTCGCCCAGCCGGTCTGGCACGGCCTGCAGAGCGACCTTACGCGTCTCGAGGACCAGCGCCGCCTCGCGGCTCTGATTGCCTTGCAACCCGCCACTTCCGCTGGTCTGGAGCGCCGCAAGCGGCTCGTCCAGGCGCAGGACGGCCTGTCGGCTTTCCTGACTGCCTCTCCCGCGCTGCTTGCCAACCACATTCGCAACAACTTTTTCCGCTTATGCGAAGGTACAGGACGTCTGACATTCGGACAAGGGTATTTTCATTTTCGGTTCGGAGGCGTGGAGGCGTCGGTCCTCGCGATCGACTCGTGATCGACTCGCGATCGACTCGCGAGTGACTCGCGAGTCACTCGCGAGCGACTCGCGAGCGACTCGCAAGTGACTCGGCACAGCCACCCTCCTGGGATATATAAAGAGCGGGACATGTAACAGTACAATCTTGATCGCCAGTTGACTCTACGTGCTCTCCGTGTCGTTCGACCACCGTGCGGAACCCCGCCCGGCCGGATCCTCGTTCTGAGAGCCCTTGGGACGCACCCCGGGAGACATCCCGTAACCTCTTTCCCCCGGCTACAGTCAAGTATCTTCAGCGCTGTTCGCTTATTCATATTCAGGGCCTATCCGACCCGAAGAGCCGAGCGGGATTCGCGCGCCGGGTTAGAGCTTCAGGCCCGGTTCCGACCCGGACCGTCGCACTGGTCCGACCTCCGTGATCCTGCTCTCGGGTCTTCGACACCTCGTTCGACTTCAGTTTCGACTTCGATAATCCAAAAACAACTTCGCCTGGCACCGGCGCTTGTCGACTGCCACTCTTTTCTGTCAACCGTATTCCGTCAACCAAGTTCATTCCCCTTCGCCAAACATGGACCCCGTTCAAGAAGCCGCCCCTCAGCAGGAGGTTCAGCAGCCTCAGGAAGCTAACGATTTGCAGAACAACCCGCAGGCCCAGGCGATTATCCAAGCTGCGCAGGCCGCGATCCAGCAAGTCGGCGCCGCCGCCAACGACGTCGCCCAACTCGCCGCCCAGCAAGCCGCCCAGCAAGCCGTCGCCGATCAGCTTGCCGCTCAGCTCGTGGCGCAACAGACCGCTCAGCAGTTGCCAGCTGCCCAAGTTCAACAGCAAGCCGCCGCCGAGCAGCTTGCAGCGCAGCAGCTCCAGCAGCTCGCCGCACAGCAGCAGGGTCAGCGGAGCGAGCAAGCCCCGGCTGTCAACGCTGCCGCCGCTGGTCTCCAGCCGCAGCAGTTCGTCGACGCCGTACGGGCCATCGTTGGCGCTCAGCCGCCGAACGATGGAAGCACCGGCCTCCCCCAGGCGGATCGCCAGGGCGGAGCCGCCAAGCTCCCGGCTCAGCTGCTGCCTGCTTCTGTTCAGCCCTTCGATCCCGCTACGCAGGACCCGGAAGACTTCTTCCGCGACCTCACTACGGTTCTCACGGCGTTCGGCTCCATCAACAACCTCGTCAAGGTCTTCCCGGTCTTCCTTGGGCCTCTGCCGCGCGCAATGTGGCACAACATCACGCCGCAGAACCGCCCTCCGGACTATCCCGCGACGGCCACCTATCCTCCGGTGACCCAGAACGATGTGCTTGCCTGGCTACGCTACCACTTCGAGCCCCGCGACGCATCGATGCATTATCGCCGGCACTACAACACGATTCAGATGACCAACGATGAGACCCTCGACGCCTTCGTTGCCCGCGTATCCCTGGCCGAGACGCGTTTCCTCTCGCACTGCGGCGATCAGCTTCCTACCAGGGAAGTGCAAGACAGCGTGTACGGCCAGAACCTGCTCTACGGACTGCGCCCGGAGCTACGCGGGAAGGCGCTGGAGCTCCTCGGGGATCACCTCATCAACCGCACTTCCGTCACCAAGGTCATCGAGAAGATGCGCACCGTCATGCAAGCATCGGGCCCTGCGCAGCCGCGCGACATCCGTTTCCTGGGCCAGAACTCGATTTCGGAGATTCCGGCTCTGGTCGGCCAGCACTCGTCTTCGGGCTCCTCCAAGGCGACCGACAAGGCGACGACGGAAGTGCTGCTGGCTCATACGCAGGCTCTCACAAAGCTGCTGGAGCCTAAGGGAGAGCGCAGGCCCACCGGTGGACCGCCGGGGGAGTCTGCGTTCCGGCCTCCGCGCCGTTTCGTCCCCTTCCAGTCTCGTCGGAGCCAGCCGTTGCCGCCTTCGGGGCCGAACAGCGACCTCGTCGAGATCAAGGAGCTCATCACCAAGCTGCTGCCGTCGCCTCGCCATCAGGTTCAGGCCGCGGAGACCAGGTCGAACCCCCCCGCGAGGCCTCCTCCGATCGATCGGCCCCGCCAGCAGCAGGAGCGCCAGGATCGCCGGCCCTTCACCTCGGAGTACCGCGACCAGAAGCGCTTCCAGCCTCGCCACTGCCATCTCTGTGGCATGGATGGGCATGCTCAGGACGAGTGCTGGGAGTTGGAGAAGAATGCCAACCGCCGCCCACTCAACTGGAAGTCTCGCCTCGGCAACACCCCTTCGATGCCAAAAAACTAGCTTTGCCCTCAGTGCCGCACGGCCATAGGGGGGCAGAGATCCAAGCTCTTGAACCACATGTGGAACCTCTTCCTGGAACTTCCCCGCTGCCGGACGGCACGGACCCTTCATCTCCTGGCGGATCGCCGGAGTTGTCGGATTCCGCGACCGATGAACCGACGGCGGAGGACCACGTTCATCATTGGCCCTTCGGGGGCACGGAGTACATCCTCTTCCTCGAGGCGGAGGCAGCTCGACAGGCCGCCGTTCGTCAGCAGCGGGAGGCGCTCATGCCGATCGACGAGACCCTGGCCCCGCCGCCGGCAGCGGATTCGGCGTCGCCCGGCTCGGTCGAGGTCGTGGGAAACGGTGAACCGGCGGCACAGGATGCGGACGCGGGATCAGCGGATGCACCTATGCACGAGGGCCCGACCGTCCGCGCCGTTCCCGGACCTTTCGAAAGGCCCCCTCCTCCTTCCGCCTACGCACGACCACCGCTGCCTGGCCCTCGGCCTCGCCCGCGGCCACCTGCTCCGGTCGCCCCTCCGCCGGATCGCTGGACGTGGACTTCGCAAGTGCAGTTCCACTATCAGGCGGCACGCGTTTCGGCATGGGTCAACGGCGTGAATACCCCCGCGGCCCTCGTCGACTCCGGTGCCTCAGTGGTGGCGGTTCGGTCGTCCTTCTTCTGCCGGATCCACCCGTCGCCACCGATCAAACCATGGACGACGTGATCCTCGGCACCCCTTGGCTCTCCGCCCTACGCGTTCAGATGGACTGGGAGACGCCGGTCCTCTATTTCAAGGACGATCCGGAGGGGGTCGTCGTGCCAATGCACATTGTTGCGCGACCGCTCTTCGGATCACACCTGGTCGCCCCGCTCCATTCAACCACCTCCATCACGGTCTACCCCAACGAGGACGTCTCGATCACCGCTGAGCTGGCCCCGACGACTCCCTTGGCGACCGTCGTGGAGATGGACTTGACAGGGGTCATCGAGACGCCGAACACTTCGCCGTTCGATCGCCTCTTCATCATCCCGTCGGCGACGCCCGACAGAGACGGTCGGCTGCCGATTCTCATCCGCAACTACGGGACGACACCGGTCACGATCGGCCCGGGCACCCACCTCGGCCGCTTCCGCGTGCGGATTCCTGGATTTCTCGCTCCGGAACCGCCCACGTATCTGGCTCCCGCGCAGATCTCGATGCTGGAGCCCGAGCTGCCCCACACCGAACCGGCCGAATCCACGCTCACGGTCGAGGAGACCATCGATCTGTTCGCGGTGCCCTCGCCGGGATCGATTGGACCACCTCAGCCTCCCGGCGTGGAGCCTCCTCCGGTCGAGGCTATCGAGCTCAAGATGGACCAAACGATCCTGAGCGAGGGGGACAAACCTCGTTTCCATAAGCTCTGCGACCGCTACCGGGACGTGTTTGGTCCTTGGATCGGCAAGCTGCGCAACCATCGCTTCCGGATCGACACGGGCGACCTCAAGCCGATCCACCAGATGCCGTACCGGACCCCGTTCCGGCTTCGCGGGGAAATGGACAAGATCATCGACGACCTGCTCGTGCAGGGCGTAGTCGTCCCCTCGCGAAGCCCCTGGGCCACGCCCTGCATCATGGTGCCAAAAGGGCACGGCTCGGGCGAATGGCGCCTGGTGATCGATTACCGGAAGCTCAACGCCGCCACCAAGCGCGACGTCTACCCGATGAAGAACCCAAGCGACACTCTCGCTCTCCTCAGCGCGGCCAAGGTGTGGAGCGTTTGCGACATCCGCTCCGGCTTTTGGCACGTGGAGGTGGCCGACGAGGACAAGGAAAAGACGGCCTTCACGACGCACCGCGGTCTCTACCAGTGGGAGCGGATGGCCATGGGCTTTACCAACGCTCCTGCAACCTTTGCTCGGATCATGGACGAGCTCCTCGCCGGCCTCCAGTGGTACTGCTTGGTGGTCTTCATCGACGACATCATTATCTTCTCGCAGACGGTCGACGAGCACCTCGTGCACCTGGAGCTCCTCTTTGACCGACTGCGCGAGGCCGGGATGACTCTGAAGCTGGCCAAATGCAAGTTCTTCCGCCGCGAGGTCAAATACCTCGGGCATTACGTCACCGCCGACGGCCTCAAGGTCGACCCCGAGAAGACCCGCGCGGTGGACCAGTTCCCCCGCCCAACGACCAAGAAGGAGCTCCAATCGTTTCTCGGCCTCTCCAACTACTATCGCCCCTTCATTGCCGGCTACGCCAACATTGCCAGCCCGCTCACCCGCCTGACGCAGGACGGCGTCTCGGTCTCTCGGGCCTGGGACGACGCATGCGAGGCCGCCTTCCGTATGCTAAAGGAACGGCTTACGTCGGCGCCCGTGCTCCGTCGCCCCGACTTTTCCAAGCGCTTCGTCTTGTTCACGGATGCCAGCGATATCGGCCTCGGCGCGGTGCTCAGCCAGCGGGACTCCGATGGCAAGGAGTACGTCATCGCCTACGCCAGCCGCGCTCTGCAGCCGAACGAGCGCAAGTGGGACACTCGGGAGCGCGAAGCCCTGGCCGTTGTTTGGGCATGCGAGCATTTCCGGGCGTATTTGATCGGGGACGAGTTTGAGGTGGTCACCGACCATAGCGCCCTCAAATGGCTCTTGGAGACCTCCAAGCCGGGCCGCCTACAGCGCTGGATCCTCCGGCTCTCGGACTTCAGGTTCCAGATCATCCATCGCTCGGGCAAAGCGAACTCCAACGCCGACTTCCTGTCTCGTCAGCTCGTGGCGCCGTCGCCCGACGAGGACGTGCCTATGGGCGACCCCGAGGAAATCTTGGACATCCCTGCCTTTTGGCCCCCAAACCCTCCCGACCCCTTGCCTTTTTCTTCTTTTTCTGGGGGGGGACGGGCGCCCGGATTCCTCTCCGGGAGTGATCTCGGTCAGACTTCCCGTTCTTCGTCAACCCCAGTCACCGAGTCAGACTCGGGACGAGCTACTGCGGGTTCCTCAGTCAATTGTGAATCAATGGAGCGAGTGCTGTCTGGCACGGAGTTCCCGGCCACGGTTGCCGCAGTGGAGGGAACCCTGTGGAGCGATCCGGGGACCCTGCCCGAGGCTGCGGCACCGGAGACGCAGATCCTCCTGCCGATCCCAACGACGAACGCACAGGTCGACCCGGCAGACGTGCCTGAGCGAGACCTGGCGTTCCTTCATCCGGCACTGCTTGAGGTGCTACCCGATGTCGGGGGCATCAGTGCTATTGACCTTGCCGACGTCAGATCCCGGGATGCCCTGCGCAAAGTGCAAGAAGCCGACGTCGAGACCAGCGCGCTGATCCGCTTCGTACGAGACGGGGAGCTCCCTCCCAACGTGAATCTGGCCAAATTCTGCAAGAAGTACGGCGAGCAGTACTTCCTCGCTACGGACGGCGTGCTCTGCCGGCGCGATGTACTCGCGACTGGTACCCGTCGTATCCCGGTCACCCAGCTCGTGATACCGCACGAGCTGAGGGAGGCCTACCTGCAACGTGCGCACGACGATCCCCTGAGCGGGCACGTCGGGCGACACCGGGCGTACAGCAATCTGCGGCGCCGCGTATATTGGGTCGGCATGGCGCACGACGTTCGCCGCTGGACGCGAGCCTGCCTTACATGCATGACCCGGAAGATGCCTTCGGTATCGAACCAGGGCTTACTGAAATCGGTTCCTCTCACAGGTCCCAACGAGGACATCTACATCGACTACATCGGCGAGATCAATCCGGCCACGCCCCGCGGCAACAAGTACCTTCTCGTCGTCTACGATCCGTTCACTAAATGGGTCGCGGCGTATCCGACTCCGGACCTCTCTGGGCCGACGACGGCGAAGCTGCTCTATACGCGATGGATTCTCGAGCACGGTCTTCCGAAGCGGATTCACCACGACAACGCCTCGAACCTGGACAACCATTACATGGAGTACCTGCTCAAGCTACTCGGCATCAACCGGGGCCTGGTCACGGTTGGGCATCCCAGGGCTTCCCTCGCGGAGCGCCCGAACCGGTGGATCATCGACGCCCTGAGCGCAGCGGTCTCCAAGAACTACCAGACATGGGACGAGGACATCGTGGGGGTCATCTTTGCCTTCCGGACCTCCATCCACGCGACGACCGGCGAAACTCCGTTCTTTCTGATGCATGGTCGGGATGCTCGTATTCCGCTCGACCTACTTTACGACGAGACCGAGATTCGCGAGCCAGTGCACCTGCGGGCCAGCGACGAGGAGGACAAGAAGACAGAGGATGAGCGCCGGCGGACCTACGTCGTGGAGCTCGTGGCGCAGCTTCGTGCGGCCTACGACCTGGTGGCCGAGAAGATGGCCGCAGCGGCGGAGACTCGGAACGCCAAGGCCAACGCTACCCGGCTTCCGATTACCTTCCGCCCCGGCGACCTCGTGCTCATCTGGGGACCAGAACGACCGCGCAAGGGCGAGCCGGGCAAGTTCGTCTCTCGTTATCTTGGGCCCTACCGCATCGAGGAGTCAGGCCACACCGAGCTCACCTGGAAGTGTAGACACGTCTACGAGACCGACCACGTCACCACTGTGCATGTGGACCGGCTGGCGCGCTACAAGCCTTGGGAGTCGGCCACCTTCAACGCGCGCTCGTGGAACGCACGCGCCCCGGAGCTCGCCGCCGGTGAAGAGCTCGATCTCTCGGAACCGGTGAACGAGTTCGAAGAGGAAATCGAGGTCGAGAACGCGCTTGGGAACGAGCAGGAGTACACCGTCGAGGACATCGTCGGCCACGAGGGCCAGGGTCACGGACTCAAGTTCGAGGTCAAGTGGCGGGGCTTCGCTCGCACGACCAAGCTCCCTCTGGACATGTTGCACGGCGCCATAGGGATCGTCCGCGCCTATGCCGATCGCGTTGGTCTCCAGCTCCCGACGGGTCTCCCCAGGCGCATGCGGACTCGGCGTCGCTAGTAACACCAACGACGTCTATCCGGTCACAGCACTACCATCTCTGTGCTCCGATCCCCGGCTTTTCACTGACTCAAACCCGACGTACTACCTCGAGCCTATCCTCGACCCCCTCGAACGCCAACTTGTGATACCCGGACTGAAAATGCGTGTTCAGATTGCCCAGGAGGCCCTTAGCCTTGTGCTTTACCAGATGGCACCACGGGAACGAGCATACCGCCACTTCGCCCTTGGTGGGGCTCCGGTACAGTTCGCCGGCGTACGTTCCGGCAATCTTCCATCGGAGGAAGGAGCCTGCCGGCACGGCATCAGGGACCTTCTTCGTCACCCGTTCCGCCTTCAAGCCCCAGACCGGCGACGACTTCTTCATCTGGCACATTCAGTGACGATCAGCGCTTGTGGGGCGTACTCCCGTCGAGCCGTTCACCTGCGCAATCTGCTCCCGGGCCTCCCCGCGCTGCACCACATGCCCCTCGTCTTTACCTGAAGTTGCCGTTTGGGCCGTCTGGAAGGCGCTCCCTTGTTCAGTGGCGGCCTCGAAGTCGCCTAAGTGGTCCAGCTCCCAAGAGGGCGCATGAAGCGTGACTGACAGCACGGGGACTTCGTCGGCCGCCTCGAGCTCCTCCCTCGAGTCCGCCGCCGACTCGCCCTCGCCGACGGAAGGCGCACCCTTCGACGACATCGCCGGCAGGAAGACGCCGGAGGTCCGGGTTGCGGCCGCGGCCGCGATCGGGTCGTTGCCTCTGGCCCCGCCAGCCTCGCGCAGCTTGGCGGTCCCGCCGGCCTCGCGCAGCTCGGCGACGAGCCGACGGAGCACTCGGACCTCGACAACGACGTTCCCAGCCTCTTCGGCCAGCGGCAACATCCCGCGCATGGCGGCCAGACGCACCAGTTGCAGGAAGCAGTCGACCACGTCGTCCTCCTGGCGCGGCGCTGAGCTCCCGTTCGAGGACCACGCCGCTACGCTCTTACCTTGGTGCACAGCAGGACGTCGAAGGTCGGCAACCGAACCTCGAACCACGAACTCGGCGGGACGACGTTCGGCAGCTCCGCACTCATGACAGGCGCGGAGATCCCCCCAGCTCTTCTGGACCCTACGTCGCGATCCCCCGCGAGCGCTTTCGTCGACGCAATGGCGTACGGCCCTCGCTCGCGCCCCGTCCCCCGTGGCGGGGACTGGTGACCCGGTGTGCGGGCGAACTCGCGGTCGACTCGACTCGCAGTTGACTCGCGGTTGACTCGCGGTTGGCTCGCGGTTGACTCGCAAGTGACTCGCGAGTCACTCGCGAGTCGCTCGCAAGTCACTCGCGAGCGACTTGCGATGCACTCGCGAGTTGCCTGCGCTTCGCACCATATAAGCGGCGGACCACAGGAGGCCGCGGCCGCGGACTACGCACCCAACGTCGACCTCGCCGCTACCGTCTCCCATGGCGACCCCCACGACTGCCGGCCACAACCTGCGGCCCCGCCGGCCGCATGTGGCCACGGCGCCGCCGCCGGCGACTGCGCCCGTCGCTGCGTTGCCTGGCGTCGTACCCCCGGACTATCGGTCGGCGCTTGCCTCCCTCTCGACCCGGCTGGACGACCTCCGGGCCGACCTCGACGTCAGACACTCCCAGACGACGGCCCACTTGCACAAGGTCGAGCAGGCCGCCTTCTCCGCGGTCATGCCCATCCGCGCAGCCCTCGACGCACTCCACCCGGTGCTCAACACCCTCGTCAATGTCGGCAACCTGGAGCAGCACGCTCTTGACCGCGTAACGGCGACGCTCGAGCAGCAAGAGGCCCGCCTGGACGCCCAGATCCGCCAGCAGCGTGACGAGCTCCAGGTGGTCCTCAGTGGCCGCCACCGCGAACTTGAGTTCGCCGTCACCGCCTTGCGCCGGACCGACGACGCTCGTCTCGGTGCCATCGAGACGCAGCTCGACCGGCTTGCGTTGGTGCTCGAGGCTCAACGTCAGAACTTCAACGGCATTCTCCTGGTGGACGAAGCTACCATCGAGGAGTTGAGGGAGTTCGGCTCTTCCCTCGCCGGGCTGGTTGCTCAGACCGGGACCAACCTCGAAACCACCATCGAGACCGTCGTCGAGACCAATCTCGCCCGTCACAACAATGGCCCCATGGCGGAGTTTGCGGCCGACCTCAAGAGCGTCCTGGCGGCCCATCTGCAGCGATTTGGGTCGGAGCAGCACAAGCAGCTCATGCTTTCAGCTCAAGACCACACCACGCTCCTCACGGCCGGCCTGAACGCGCAGCGCGAGCACTTCACCAAGACCGCCGACGAGCAACGGGCCCTCCTGCGTCGCTTCCTCGGCAATCAAGTGGCTCCCCTGGCGGGGCAAACGACGCCCGCCGTGGTCACCTCCACGCCGGTCGGCCGCGTCAAGGACGAGGACCTCGTCACCTCCGACGATGAGGCTGGGGATATGCAACCTCCAGCTCCTCGCCCCGAGAGCGTGTCCAGCAGCGACGCCTCCTCCATCGTCTCGCAGGACGACGGCCTCTTGGCCGCCCTGTACGACGACATCCCGGCCGCTCCCTACAAGTCGACCATGCCCCCGGTCTACACCCCCTCGGCCGCGGACGGCTCAGCCGTGCATGCCGCCTTCGCTCTCGGCTTTACCCGCCGGCTCCGCGCCCCGCCGCCGAGCGACGACGAGGCGGACGCCGACGTCGACTTTGAGGACGCCTAAGCCACCCTTCGGCCCTACACTCTCCAACATCTGTTGTCTCCACCTCGGCCTTCAACATCTTCTACTGCAAGCATGACGTCACTCCGCGGAGGATCTTCGATTTCGTGGCGCCGAGGGCGGCGCCTTCTTTTGGGTGGGGGCGTGCGAAGGTACAGGACGTCTGACATTCGGACAAGGGTATTTTCATTTTCGGTTCGGAGGCGTGGAGGCGTCGGTCCTCGCGATCGACTCGTGATCGACTCGCGATCGACTCGCGAGTGACTCGCGAGTCACTCGCGAGCGACTCGCGAGCGACTCGCAAGTGACTCGGCACAGCCACCCTCCTGGGATATATAAAGAGCGGGACATGTAACAGTACAATCTTGATCGCCAGTTGACTCTACGTGCTCTCCGTGTCGTTCGACCACCGTGCGGAACCCCGCCCGGCCGGATCCTCGTTCTGAGAGCCCTTGGGACGCACCCCGGGAGACATCCCGTAACCTCTTTCCCCCGGCTACAGTCAAGTATCTTCAGCGCTGTTCGCTTATTCATATTCAGGGCCTATCCGACCCGAAGAGCCGAGCGGGATTCGCGCGCCGGGTTAGAGCTTCAGGCCCGGTTCCGACCCGGACCGTCGCACTTACTTGTACGCTTCCGGCTTTGCCTCCCGCTCCTGCACGAGGCCGACTACCCTGGTCTTTCCTTGCCCTGCCGGCGGGGCTGCAAGCGATCGGCCATGTCGCTGACGGGGGAGCACGCGTTCTCGGGCTGCTATGGCCGGGATCTCTTCAGTCCTGGTCACGACGACATTTGCGCGGCCATCCGCGCGGCGCTTCGCTCCATCCCGCTCCTCCGCGTGCACCCCATGCCGCCAAACCTCCTTGCGCATGGCTACGAGACTGTCACCCCGCCCACGCCTGCGGATGCTGGCCGCCTTGGCGACGTTCTCATCACGCACCGCGAAACCCGGAAACGGTGGTTGCTCGAGATCAAGACCCTCACCTCTATGGCCCATTTGCACACGGGCCTGGTCTTCTCGGTCCCGGGCCACGCAGTCGGACGGCGGGTCGAGGCCGCCAGGAAGGACTACTCCCGTTTCGTCTTCAACGCCAACTTCTACCCTCTGATCGTGCTTGCTTTTGATTCGTACAGCGCTGTCTCTGCCACTTTCTCGCGCTTCTCCTCGGAGATGGGGCGCATCCAGTATCCCGGGATCGTCGGCCGCGATGGACAGCCCGTGGACCTCGATGGCCTTTACTCTCGTTTTGTGCGGCGCTTCCGCGAACGGATCGCGGTGGCCTGGGCTCTTGGCTTCGCGGCCCAACTCCAACACTGGCTTCAGCTGTGCACCGAAGCCGCCGCTGTCAACGCTCCGGCCCCCGCGCCGGTCGCATTTGGTTTGAATGTAGATGAGGAGCTGATTCTTGGGGCGTAGGGGGATTTCTAAGTGTACGGTGGGATTGCTAGCTCCTCATTACACATTGCGCGCAGCAATGGCGTCCGACGGCGAGCGGGGCCGCGATGGCGACCGGAAGGGCGAAAAGAAGGACAAGAAGCGGCGACGCTCGCGGTCGTCGAGCGGCTCGTCGGACTCGGACGCCGAGCGGCGACGGCGGAAGCGGAAGGAGAAGAAGGAGCGGCGGCGCGACCGCCACAAACACGCCGACGGGCAGCGCGGGGGCGGGGAGGAGCTCTGGGTCGAGAAGGCGCCGGCGGCGCCCGCAGCGGCGGGTGGTGCCCAGGCGGGGAGCCGGGAGGCCCCGAAGGAACCAGAGGAACGCCCGACGGACACGGCCCCTGCGCCGGCTCGGCCCGCAGACGCCGGCTGGATGTCGTTTTCTGCTCCGAAACGGGACGACGATGCCGCCGAGGACGAAAACACCGGGGCAGCAGCGGCGGTCGACTCGGGCCGACCGTCGGACCCATTCGCGGCCATGTTCGACGCCTCGACCACGCAGCGCAAGTCCAAGGCCGAGCTGCAGGAGGAAAAGCGCGCAGCCGAGGCGCGCCTGCGCGAGCCCGGCCGCTCGGACCGCGAGCTGAACCCGTACTGGAAGGACGGCGGCGACGGGCTTCCGTCCGACCAGCGGAAAAGGAAGCACGAGTACGGCGACGCCGGCTCCGCTTGGCGGATGCTGAAGCTGCGCAAGGCGAGGGAGATGGCTGAGGAGGAGGGGCGGAGCATCGAGGAGGTGGCGCTGGAGCGGTTCGGGTCGATGGAGGAGTACCTGGACGCCGTGGAGGAGCGGAAGTACCTCGACGCCCGCGGCAGGGGCTCGTCGGGCGGCCGCGACCGTGACAGGGACAGGGACCGCGATAGGGACGGGCGGCGAAGGGTGGAGGACCGCGACGTGGCCGGCCGCGCCGTGCTGGCCGCCCGGGGCGAGGCCTTCAGGCGGGCCGGCGACGACGGCGGGCGGTGGTCGCCCGCCCAGGGATCCCGCTCGGGCGGCACCCCGAGGACGGATACCCCGGGCTCGGACGCCGATCGTTGGCCCAACGACGGCACTTCCAAGCCCGCCGCGCCGACATCCGCCTCCCGCTACCCCCCCGTCTCCATCCCCTCCGCCATCCCCACCCCGCCGCCCGGCACCCCGCCGCCCGGCCGCCCCGTGCTCACCACGGACCAGCTCAACAAGCTCCAGGCCCGCATCCTCAAGGCCCGCATCTCCAAGGACCCCAACCTGCCCGCGCTGGAGCGCGAGTACGCCGAGGAGAAGCGCCGCGCCGCCGCGGCGCCCCCGGACGTCGTCGTGCTGCCCACCGTCGACTCGCGCGGCAGGCTGCAGGACCTCCCTTCTGGCTCCGCTTCGGGACCTCCGCGGTCTGCGGGACCGGCCAAGCGCGCCAAGCCGTGGGCCGCGGACAAGGCGCAGGGCGACGCCGAGGCCGACCCGTCCCGCGCGCCCGATCTTATGGAGCTGCTGCGGAGGGAGAAGATGGGCGTGGGGGAGGGGTACGACCGCGAGCTGGCGGAGCGGATCGCGCGGGACTCGGCGTTCCGGGACAACCTGGACTACATGGACGAGCAGTCGGACCGCATGGCCCGGCAGGTCGGGAGGTCGGACGACAAGAAGAGGCAGACGGCGGTGGACGACCACCGGAGGATGCAGACGGCGCTGGAGCGGTGCGCGTACTGCTACCAGGACGAGGGCAAGACGGCGCCCAAGGTGCCCGTGGTGTCGCTGGGGAACAGGACCTACCTGGGCCTGACGCAGACGGTGGAGATGGCCAAGGGGCACTGCGCGATTGTGCCGGTGCAGCACGTCAACAACTCGCTGGAGCTGGAGGACGACGCGTGGGAGGAAGTGAGGGTACGTCGCTCAAAGTGTTGTCTGGCCCGACTGCCGCTCATCCCTCCCCTCTTTCAGAACTTCATGAAGTGCCTCACCCAGCTCTACGCCACCTTCGACCCGCCCTGCTCCCCCATCTTCATCGAGTCCTTCGCCAACCCCAAGCACCGCCGGCACTGCGTCATCGAGGCCATCCCGGTCCCGCAGGACCTCGCCGCCGACGCCCCCGCCTACTTCCGCGACGCCCTCCAGAGCGCCGAGGAGGAATGGACGGTGCACCGCAAGGTGATCGACACGCGCGAGGGCGGCATCCGCCGGCACATGGTCAAGGAACTGCCCTACTTCCACGTCTGGTTCGGGCCCAACGGCGGCTTCGGCCACGTGATCGAGGACTCGGCGTCGTGGCCGGACTGGTTCGGCAAGGAGGTGGTCGCGGGGATGATGGACCTGCCGCCGGAGCTGTGGAGGAAGCCGCGGTGGGCGGACCGCAGGGACGAGGCGGGGAGGCTGAAGAGGTTCAGGGAGGGGTGGGACGCGTTCGACTGGACCAAGGCGCTGGATGAGTGATCCAATCGGACCGTGGCTGTTTTGCTGCTGTGGTGCTGTGGGCTTGGTCAGTCCGGTTTCGCCCGGAAATGTGGGGTGAACGAGCCCGATGACGTCTGTCGGAGGGCGGCTGGCCCTCTCCGAAAACCTCTGTTCTTGACCTCCGGGCCCAACAGCTGTATCTGCAGAGCCATTGCTGCTCTGCGATTATAGCACGTGCGCCTCGCTGCGTTCGGATGCGCCGGGCGGCCGGAAGTGCAAAGGACCGACGAGTGTGTCATTTCCCAGGGACGCTCAGGGACCGACCTGTGGCGGTGCTCCTTGGCCTCAAAATGGGCGACGACGGAGTCACCCGAAATCCAACTTCACTCACACCAAACACAAGCGAATACCAACCCCAGCTCTGCGGACATGCGCTGTTGTGCGGAGCTTTCCACGGACGACAAGGGCGGCCGGCGCCCGCGCGGGCGCGGCACGCGGATCCTCCTCGCGGCGCTCGCCGTCTGCGCGGCAGCGGCGCCGTTCCTCCTCGCGGGCGCCGACGCGTACGCGATCCCGGTGCACCCGCTGCGCGGCCGTGCCGAGCGCCGCGGCCTGACGGCGCCCGCGCGGCCGGGCCCGGGCACCGCGCCGCCAACAATCATCGGCGGCGGCCCGGCCTCCAACGCCCAGGCCTACCCGTTCCTCGGCATTCTCATGATGGAGCCCTACGGTGCGCCCTCCTGTCCCCGCACTATTGCCGCACTTGCTGACCTGGCGGCCCTCCCCATCCTCCGCTGTTAACCGGCCGACCTACCCGCACCCAGGCTTCAGATGTGGGGCCACCATGATCGGCCCCCTGACCGCCATGACCGCAGCCCACTGCGTCACGACGGACAGCTATTACAGCAGCAGCTCCTCGCGCCCCAACGACCCCAAGCGTCCCAAGACGCATTTCCCCATCGAGTCGCAGCTCTTCAGCCTGCACACGTACCGCTACAACCAGTCCAAGACCGCCGAGGAGGAGGGCGCGATCATCTACAACGTCACGGCCTTCGAGTACCATCCCGATTACGATCGCACCGGCAACCTCGAGAACGATGTCGCCGTGCTCTTCCTCTCGCTCTTCAACAACTACGGCTCGAACGAGGCCAAATACGTGGCCCTGAACCGCGAGCCGTCGGAACCCGTGCCGCCGGAGCCGCTGCGCGCCATTGGGTGGGGCGTGTCCGACATCTACGAGTCGTGGTGGGGAGGCGCCGGTTACTACTATCCCGACGTGAGCCATCCCGGTCTCCTTCCCTTCGTGCCGTCCTGAAGTAGATTTGGACATCCACAGATCCTGCAGCAGGTCGACCTACCTGCGGTTGCCAGCGAAACGTGCGAGGACTACTACAATGAACTCTTCAACGACACCTGGGCCATGGATGCCTCGCAGCTATGCGCCGGCGAGCGTGGAAAGCAGCCCTGCTACGGCGACAGCGGAAGCGCTCTCCTCCGAGACCTCGGCGGCGGCGAATGGGAGCAGGTCGGCATCACCAGCTTCGGCATGCTCGGGTGCAAAGACCCCGCCTCGCCCTACAGCTTTTTCTCGCGCGTCTCGGCGGTCCTGCCCTTTGTCGAGACCTGGCTGTCGTTCCAGAACGGGTCGATGACCCGGACGACCACCCCGACGGCGACGACCACGGCGTCGGTGACGAGGACTACCATGACCTGGGTTGGTAAATTGCTAGCCCAACCCGGCTGCCGGCCACTAACGCTCGCTCTCCGCAGGCGACTCCGACCATCGAGTACGGCAGGGTCCGCGTTTGCAGCAACAAGTATGAGCAGATCCCGCACGTCGACTCCCTGGTCCAGTCGATTGACGTGGTCGGGCTGGGACCAGTCGGGGACGTCGACATTGAGCTGTTCATCGAGCATCCCTACCCGCAAACGCTCCAGGCGGAGGTGTCCTCGGTGAACGGCGACGGAGTCTACGCCTACACCTTGCTCTTTTCCGGCCCTGGCTGCGATGACGGGGGCTTCGCGGGGCAGCCCATCACGTTCGACGACTCGGCCGGGTACATATTGGGCGAGGTCGACTGCAACGGCACTCGCTACAGGCCATGGAGCGGCATAAACGAGGAGTTCCGCAGCATCGGACGCCTGGACGATCCCAACGGGCAGTGGAACCTCTCGGTGGTCGACATGGCGGGCCTGGACTATGGCTCGGTCGGGCAGTGGTGCCTCAACTTCCTCCCGCGCTCGGCCATGACGAGCACGACCTTCATCCCCACGCCTACGTGCGAGCCCGTGACCGTGACCGAGACGACAACCGTCGGGGCGGCGCCGACGCCCGGCTGCGGGAGCGGCGTTGGTTACTCGAACAACCTCGTCCACCGCTGGGTCTACGACGCTAGCCGCTCGACGACCACCTTCCCGGACTGTGTGGGCACGGCCGACACCACGGTGACGGACCCGTCCAAGGTCGCCTTTCCGCAGGAGATCATCAACGGCACCCTTCACCAACCCATGGAGGTCAATGGCACGCGCGACGGCCTGATCGCCCCGGCCGAAGTCGGCGCCATCGGGACCACGGACTTTACCATCACCATGTGGACCAAGATGCGCCTCGACTTCCCGTGGAACGGGACGGATGAGAGCTGGCAACGCTGGGAACTCTTCTGCAACCGCGGGGCCGACGACGGCGGGCCGTATGTCTGCTCGAGGGTGCGCAACTACGACAACACCGTCTCGCTCGAGATCGCCAACGGGGGCCACGGCATCGGGGTGGTCGCGCAGAGCACGGACCAGCTACCCTTCCTGGACAACGAGTGGCACTTCCTCGCCCTGGTCCGCAAGGGCGCCGACGTGTCGATCTTTGTCGACGGCCTTCCCGTGGCGACCGAGACCGAGGTGCACGGGCACACCATCGACCTGCCGGCCAGCACGCTGCCCGTGGGCATCGGCTACTCGCCATACTGGGGCGACTGGCCCGTGGGCCCCTTCCGTTTCAAGGGGCGGATGGACGACGTGCGGGTGTACTACGAGGCCCTCGACACGAGCGCGCAGGGGGCGATCATGGATGCGTGGCGCGCTGCCGGCCCTTGGGTGGTCACGACTGTGACTTCCACGGCAATTTCCACCACAACGGCGACGGTGCCGACCACCCTCACCTCCGTTTCGACTACGACTGCTGTTTCCACTTCGACGGATGTTTCAACGACGACGTTTGTTTCCACTCTCACCACGACCTCCGTTTCTACGTCGACGCAGCTTTCCACGACAACGGAGCGCTCGACCGTGACGAGCACGAGCAGCATCACTTTGCCCCCCGTCACCGAAACGCAGACGCAGTGGTCGACGACCACACTCACCGTAGCGCAGCCAACCACGATCATCAACTACGTGCCGACGACCGTGACCTCCGTGAGCACCTCGGTGACCACGAGCATGGTTCCGACCACCACGACCTTCGTCTCGACGGCCGTGAGCTGGAAGACCAAGACGACCATCGTCAAGGCCTGCACCAAGACGCAGTTCCGCACGACCACCCAGAAGGTGTCGGTTACGACCACGAAGAGGATCCTCTCTACCGTCACCAAGACGATCCGCACTACCGCGACGAAGACGATCCGCACCACGGTGACGAAGGCGGTCAAGCGGAAGTGATGGGTGCCTTGGCTCCGGACAGTCGTCGGCCCGATACCCTCGACATGTAAATATGTTGTCTGTCTCTGATGTATGTGGACTGGAAATGGAAAGCTGCTGATGATCATGGAAGGAGATTCGGAAAGTCGGGGATCCGCGTCACGAGGTGACGCGTTTTCGCATTGCCGCGGTCCGTAATACAATCAGGCAACCTTAACCATCATTTTTCCCTTGTTTTTGCCTTCGAAGAGCTGATAGAAATAGTCAGCATCGGGTGGCAGGCCGCCGCGAGCGCGCCCACCTCCTTGAGCCACTTGCCAGCGTTCTCGAGACCCGGGCGGACGTCGTTCTCGATCCTCAGCTTGCCCGACAGCTTCATCTCGATCATCTGCT
Organism: Hyaloraphidium curvatum; assembly: GCA_025558095.1. Lineage (NCBI taxonomy): Eukaryota > Fungi > Monoblepharomycota > Hyaloraphidiomycetes > Hyaloraphidiales > Hyaloraphidiaceae > Hyaloraphidium > Hyaloraphidium curvatum. The sequence continues at coordinate 385,064 of JAIVFI010000043.1, forward strand.
TCATCATGGGGCCGAACTCTGCGGCGTAGTCCGTGAAAATGAAGCCCTGTCCGAACCGTTAGAAATGAAAAGGCAAAAGGGGCGTGGCGCTGACCTCCATCCGGCACCGCTTGATGACCAGGGACATGTAGTTCGAAGGTCCCTTCGGGGCTGCACTGTCGTCTGCCGTGCCAACGTTGTCAACGGATGTTCTCCGACGGACCAGAGGCAACCAACATTGCGAAATGCCGCCGCAGAGGACGACCCGGCCGTTCAGGTTCATGAGGTCGAGCGCGAGCTCCAGCGTCCGGCCGCCGACTGTTCAATGTTGTCCGTGAGTGCCGGATTATGGCCGCTGGTGCGGCGTCCTACCGTTGTCGTAGTATTCCTCGATGCCTTTGGGGCACGCCGCCTTGAGCTTGGCCTCGAACTCGGGGTCCTTGTCTGGGCGTCCAATAAGCTGTGCTTCGAAATTCGAGGTCGATGGCACCCACAGTCAATGCATTCATCGAATCCGAGGGTCTCCTTGACGAACTTGCACTTCTCCGGTCCGCCGGCAGTCCCGACGACGCGGCACCCGAGCGCGTGCTTGTAGATCTGCCCGGCGAACGAGCCGGTCGATCCTGCAGCGCCCGAGACGAGCACAGTCGCGCCGGGCTCGAACTTGGCCTTGCCGATCTTGTAGATGCCGACCTGGAGGGCGGATCAGCGGCACCCAGGCGGGAGACCGTCAGACGGTACCATCGCGGTGAGACCGGTGAGCTGCATCGAAATCTGGTCCGCGGGAGTGATCCCCTCGGGTAGGCTGGAAGGAACAAGTTACAAGGACGAAGATGTATCGAAACGGGCAAGACCGACTTCAGCTTGGTAGGACCCATGGGCTGGCTGTCGTTGACGAGCGCGTACTCCTGCCTGCGCAACGTCAGCTCAATCTAAAAGCTCAATCGCAAGTGCCCACCATCCGATGAAGGCCTGGACCAGGTCGCCGACCTTCAGCTTCTCCGACTGGCTTTCGACAACCTCGCCGACCGTGCCGCCCCGCATGACGTCGCCGAGCGGCACCTTGGGCAGGTACGTGTCCTGTGGTACCCTCCCCAATGAGCGTCTTTCGCGCGCAAAGGAGGCGGGAAGAGCCCACGTAGGTCATCCAGCCCCTCATCGTCGGGTCCAGCGACAGGTAGAGCGTCTTGACGACGACGTCGCCCGGCTTGGAGCACTTCGGGATCGGCGACTCCTTGAGCTCAAAGAGCTTTTCGGGCGCGAGCGGCCCGGGCTCGGGACGCGAGACGAGGATCATCTGGCGGTTGACGGTGGCCATCGTTGGCGTGTCGGGTTGGGAGAGTCGGAGCGGGCGTGGCGGGAGCGCGGCGCGGGCGGAAGACGCGGGAATCGACTCGTGCGAAGCGAGAAAACGGGGGTGGAGCGCGATGGAGTGCGATTCGGTTGTCTCCCGGAAAGAGCCGCACGCCGATCTGTTTGGCGACTCGGGGCGGGGGGAGGAGGTTTTGCCGACCGATCCCAAACTCCCTCCGCACCCTCGCAGTCGTCGACTGCATGTAATCCTAACGGAAAACAAACAGACAAGCAGGAGCAGAGCAGAATGCTCACGGCTCCCCTGCCGTCTACCGAGCCGATCCAGCTCGCGACAGCATGCCCGCATGGAAAGAACACACAAGATGTGAAGCATAGGTCCACTAGTCCAGCCGAAGACGCTGGGCTGCACTTCAGCTGGGGCAGTCCACGTCCGCGATCAAGAGTCGGCGCTAGCTCCAGTTCAGCACCTCCACACCACGTCATCCGATCCCGCGACCGCTCCCATCTTCCGCCACGCTTCGATCTCCTCGAGACATGCGCGTGCTCGCTCCGGCGCCCACGAGCCGGGATCCTCGAACCTCAGCTGTCGGATAGCTACCCGCACGGGGGTCGGCTTTAGACACTGTAGCTCAGCCGGAGCAAACCAGGACCGAGCAGGCCAAGCAGCCGCCTTGCTTGCGCTAGGACCACATTCCCAAATGGCCGCTGCACGGCCGGTTCCGACAAGACGAGGTCCAAATCACTGACGTGGTTCAGCGCCCCCGCGCGTTCCAAAGCGTCTATGGTCTCCCCCGCGCGATACGGTTCGACCCAGGCGAGCGAAAAACGCGCGTATAGCACCGGCATCAGACACTCGCGCATGGTGCGGCACGTGAGGGACAGCTCAAGGAGGGTCCGCGATCCGGGTTGGAGGAACGAGGCGACGGCGAGGAGGACCTCGGGCGGGAGGGCCAGGCCGGGTTCATCGGCAGAGGATGGTTCGGGGGCAGCATGACTTCCGACCGATTCCATGTCGTTTCGCCGGTTCCCGGGGTTTGTGACGGACGCGTCCTCGGGCGCGCGTGGGCGAGGGCGCGGGTGACAAGTCGGCCCGGGCCACTTCCGAAGCGTCCCAAACACACCCTCGCCGAGCCTCCGGAAAGAAAGTGCGTGCTCTCCGGCATGTCTCCGTCTCCCCGAACGCGCGCTGACCGGCTTCCTTCCGTCCAGACGCCGAGATGCCCCCCGTCGACCTCTCCAAGCTCCCCGTCTCCCGCTCGCCCTTCCAGTACACCCGCCGCGACGTCATCCTCTACGCCGTCGCCGAGGGCGCGTCGTGGGACGACCACAAATTCGTCTGGCAAGTGGCACCTCGGGCTTCGCGCGCTCGACGCGGTCTGACTTTTCGCCCTCGCGCTTTCCCTCTCCCCTCTCTCCCCTTCCTCCCGCAGGGAGCGCCACCCGGAGTTTGAGACGCTTCCAACTTATCCGACGGTGTTGGGACAGAAGGGGGATGGTTTCGAGCTCCGCAAGGTGGGCCGAACCCCCCCGTCCCCTCTCCGCTCCTCTGACTCCGGTCCAAGTGGGAGGACATGTCCCGCGGCGGCTTCAACATCCCCGGGGTCAAGCTCGACCCCCAGCTCTTCCTCGACGGCGGCCGCACGATCGAGTGGCTCGCCCCGATCCCGACCTCGGGCAAGGGCGAGATCGTCGGGCAGACCACGGGTGTCTACGATGTGGGGCAGGCCGCGGTGATCGAGACCACGAGCACGGTCATTGTGGACGGCGTCGAGGTGTGCAAGATCATCGGGCAGCTCTTTGGTGGGTGCGCTCGGCGTGGTGGTTGTCAGCTCCCTGATCCGCGCCCAAGCCCGCGGAGGTGGCGGCTTCGGCGGACCCAGGCCCCCCAAGGACCCCAACCCGGTCGAGATCCCCAAGGACAGGTGGGAGAGCGCTGATGCGGTCATTATTTTGGCATCTGACTGGCCGGCATTGGCAGGGCCCCTGATGCCATCCAGGAGATCCCGATCCCGCTCAACCAGACCCTCATCTACCGCCTCTCGGGCGACACCATGCCTCAGGTGCGTGTCCTCTCGTCGTGCCTGTGCCCCCTCGATCAACCCTGAGCCCCTTTGCCCGGCAGCACGTCGACCTCGAGCTCGCCAAGCGGATGAACTGGCCCCGTCCCATCGTCATGGGCCTCGGCACCTACGGCATGACCGCCCGCGCGGTGCTCAGGCACTTTGCCGCCAACCAGCAGACCCGCATGCAGAAGATGAGCGGGCGGTTCGCCGCCGTCGTTTACCCCGGCGAGACGCTCTACGTCGAGATGTGGAAGGTGCGCGAGGACGCCGACACGGTGACCGTGGCGTACCAGAGCCGCGTCAAGGAGCGCAAGGGGCCCGACGGGAAGGACCTGGTGGTGATGAGCCAGGGTTCGGCGGTGTGCAGGAAGAAGGGGCTCAAGGACACCGTGCCGGCCAAGCTCTGAGGTCAACCTGTCAAAGGCCGCACCGGCAGCGAGCTGTAGCTTCAGCAGCAATAAGAAAATTCTCTCCAGAAAGTTGTTCGTACGTTCGCGACGGCATGCACGCAACGGCCCGACTCCCCGCCGCCTCGACCTAAAAACAATGTCCCCCGAAGTCCTCTCGCCCGAGCTCTCCGCGCTCCGCACCAAGGCCGGCGAGCTCGCCTCGCTGATCGCCAAGCTGCGGGACGATGCCGCGCTCAGCGACGCGCAGCGCCTCGCGGCCACCCGCGACGCGTCCAAGGCCGCGGGCATCTTCCCGCTGATGCGCGGCGGCACCGCGCTCCAAATCGTCGTCGCCCGCGAGGAGTTGGCGCGTCAAGGCGTCGGCCACGCGGCGGGCATCTTCGGCCCCGACGAGGGGATGCTGCGCGGCGCCGCCGAGCCGCTGCGGTCGACGCACCTGAACCCCATGCTGGACGGCCTCAAGAGGGGCAGCCTGGGCATCACCGAGCCAAAGGGCATGCCGCGGCCGACGTACGCCACGATCGACGGCGATCACTTCGTCGTCACGGGCAAGAAGAGCTACATCACGGGCGGGCAGGAGGCAGACTTCGTCGTCGCCCTGGTCGAGGTCGAGGGGCAAGGGCCGGCCATGATCGCCATCGATCTCGACTCGCCCGGCGTCTCGGTCGAGCGCCGCTTCGAGTCCATCGACGGCTCGAGGCACGCCGCCTTCTCCTTCACCAACGTGCGCGTGCCCCTGGCCAACCGCGTCGGGCGCGCCGGCGAGGGCCGCTCCCAGGCCCTGCAGCGCATCAGCGCCGTCCGCCGCGCCGTCTCGGCCGACTGCGTAGGCACCATGATCCACCTGATCGACCTCGTCGCGGCCGACCTGAAGCGCCCGCGGCGGGGCGGGCCGCTGGCCAAGAGCGAGCGCGCGCGGCTGCGGTTCGGCGAGATGCGCGTGCTGGCCTACGCCGCGAGGTCGATGCTGTACCGCACCGCGGTGCTGGCAGACGCCGGGGAGGACGCGGTCAACGAGACGATCGCGACCAAGGTGTTCTGCACCGAGGCCGCGGGCAAGGTGGCCGACATGGCGATGCAGATGGTCGGGGGCGACGCGACGGTGGTTGGACACCCGGTGGAGAAGGCGGCGCGGGCGGTGCGGGTGCTGAGGTTGGCCGAGGGGGAGACGGACACGCTGCGGGTCAACCTCGCACGCGGGTTCCTGGACCTCAACAAGGGTAGGCTTTGAGTTGGTGGGGGATTGGAATCAGCGATGTAAGTAAGTGCAGACAGAAACCGACTCTCCTTGACTTAAAGAACTCGCACTATTAGATTGTTGTAGAGGGGCGAGCAGATCAGTTTGCTTATGTTTTAGGGGATTGTAGCGGGAGGAGCGTCCCTAATCGCAGGCCCGCCACGCCGCCGCAACGAAGTCCCCCATGTCGAAGTTCGAGCAGTTTTTCGAAGCCGAGCTCGTCCCCGAATGGCGCTCGCAGTACGTGGACCTTGCGCGCCTCCGCGCGGGCGTCGAGGGCCTCGAGGCGGCGCTGCCCCGGCAGGGACGCGGCATGCTGCGTGAGCCCCACGCGGCGCTCCTCGCGGCGCTCGACGCGGAGCTGGCAAAGGCCCAGGAGTTCTACGCCGCGCGTGAGGCGGAGGCGGTGAGGCGGTGGGAATCTCTGAGGGCGCAGACCAGGCTCGTGGAGGACCTGGACCGCGAGCTCCGGGGCGGTGTTGTCCTGCCGGACGCCGCCCTCGGCCCGGACGGGGCGCCGCATGTGGCTGAGGATGCCAAACGGACAGGTTCTGCCCCGCGGCAGGTTTTTCCATCCTCTCAAAGGGCTACTACGGAACCGAACGACGTCTCTAAGGCCTGGAAGGCGCTCACGCGTTACACACTGGAGTTCTACCGCTACCTCGTTCTCGTTCGGAACTTCCAGACGCTAAACCGTGGAGCGCTGGAGGGCTTTGCTGCCAGGATCGACGAGGTGATGGAGGCGGCAGCCGGCAAGACAAACAAGCATGCGGCCCTGAGCTTGGCGACGCTCCGTAGATCTCTAAGCCTGAAGAGTATCGCAATCGGGGATGGGATGGCATTGGACACCGAAGCTGGGAAAAGGTGGTTCAGAGGAAAAGCGGACTCGAGCTCCTTGGCCTCGAGCGACTCCATCGTCGAACTCATGGCTTCGACCGAGGAATTCTACGTGGAGCTCTGCACGCATCCGCCCTACCCGGGTCAGCCAAAGCTCCCTACCCCCTCGGAGCGCCGTGCTCTGCTCCGCGAGCTGCACCTGCCCCGTCAGCACATCGCCGTCGCGGCGCACTTCAAGACCGAGCTCGGGACGACCTACCGCAGCGGGCTGCTCCTGGGCCTCGCGCTGCCAGCCTACGCCGCAGCCATCTTCTCCGTGGTCCTCGCCTCCATCCGCGAGCCCGACATCCCCTACAACACGCGGGTGCTAGTCCAGATCCACGGAGGCTTCTTCATCCCGTGCCTTCTGATCTACGCCTTCGGGGTCAACGCGATCGGCTACACGCGGGCGCAGATCAACTACGCCTTCGTTCTGGACCTCGACCCGCGCAACCACCTGGCCCCCCATCAGATCCAGGAGCTCGCCCTCTGGGGCATCCTGCTGACGGGTTACTCGCTCTTCCTCTCTGTCGGGTACAACTTCCTCCCCTTCATCCCCAGCACCCTCTACCCGGCCATCCTCGCGTGCCTCCTCTCCGCCATGGCCTTCTGGCCCTTCGACCACCTCTACCGCTCCGCGCGGTTCTGGGTGCTCCGCTCACTGCTCCGCATCTGCACACTAAGCAAGCTCGGCACCCTGTCCGTGCCCTTCTGCGACACCTTCGTCGCCTCGGCGCTCACCAGCGCGACATACAGCTTCACCGCCATGCAGGCGTTTGTGTGCGCGTACGCCTCGGGGTGGAACGGGATGGCGACGAACTGCGCCATGGGGGCCTCTTACTACGTCGCGCTGCCGACGTGCCTACCGCCCTTGTTCCGCATGTCGCAGTGCCTGCTCAAGTTCTGGGACAAGGGACAGCGGAAGGACCTGGTCAACGCGGCAAGGTTCGCTTTCTCGGTGACGGTGGTCTGGTTCGCGGCGTGGTCCGCGATTTCCGGGCTGCCCGAGGCTCACATCCTGTGGATCGTCGTGGCGGCGGTGTCGGCAGCGTACAGTTACTGCTGGGACATATACATGAGTGAGTGATCCGACGCGCTCGCCTACGTGTGGCCCTAGCCGTTGACCACCAACCCGACCAGGCTTTTCATTGCTGAGGATCCGCGACCCCAAGGACCCGCACTTCCTCCTCCGGCCGGAGCTCCGTTACTCCCCCCAGGCGGTCTACTACTTCGCCATGGTGTCGAATCTGCTCCTCCGCGTCTCGTGGATCGTTACGGTTTCGCCCAGCTACTGGGGCATTCTCGTCGACGGCCGCATGCTCGCGCTGGTGTTTGCGCTGCTGGAGGTGGCGAGGCGGTTCCAGTGGAACTTGTTGGTCGCACGTCGCAGGCATTTGAAGAGGGTTTCGGCGACTTATCGGTGCCATCCGCAGCTTCCGGATCGAAACCGAGCACGTGGGGAACAGCGAGTCCAACCGGGCCGTGCGGGACGTTCCGCTGCCGTTCCGCATCCTGGAAGCCACGGGCGACGACCGCTCGGAAATGGGAATGGACATGGCGATCGCGGATCGCGCGGACGGGTGGGCTTTTGCGATGCCGCCGGTGCCTGGGACCGAGACCAGCACAGGGGTATAAGGGTGTAAACCGTGCTGTGTTAACGTGCTTGAAAAGATTCGCCAAAGACCATGGCTGCCTTACAGAGCCCGAACACGCTGCCTCGCGCGAGATCGAAGAATGGCAGTCAGGGTTCATGCGGTCACTCCTGCGTGCGTGCGCTGAAACAGTGCACCCCAAGGGCAGACAGGGTTCATGTATGCCTCGAGCGCCACCTTCCAGCGGATGGCATCCTTTCCGTGCTAGGTTGGACCGAAGCCCCATCGGGGACGCAGAGGAATCCTTGTGTGTAGTTGAGGTGATGCATCCGGTGATGTACGGTTCCGCGGCGCACGGTCCGTACCCTCCGCCGCCCCCAGTCTGAAGAACTGCAATTGGTGGCTCTACCCGCCCGCCTCCGCAAAGGGCATCCGGTCGCCCGGCCGCGCGATGGTGCTGCTCCGCGGGAACCGGCTCGGCACGCGCGAGGGGATGCTGATGACCGGAGACGCCCCCGCGGGGAAGCCGTCTGGGGTGTGGTGGACCCGTCGGCGCCGGCCATCGCCGCGGGGACCAGGGTGCGGATCGACAGGTCAGCGATCCAGAAGGGCCCGGGCGTGCCGATGCCGGGCGACTTGGTGGAAAAGAAGACGTTCAGGGAGCTCAAGGGGTGAGAAGCCTAGTGGATGGAGCTCGAGGGGCCGCGGACGGTTGGGAGCGTCATCAACGGTGGGCTTCTCTTGCAAACTGCTCGCACGGGTCTTCACTACCGCGCCCCACAGCGCTCGCCAACATCGAGTACGGCTGCACCGACGTCGAAAAGAAGTGGACTGCCGAGGATTTCGACCACCGCGACGACTGCAGCGACTGCCCGCGCAACGGTTTCATCGGGTTTGAGCGAATCGTTCTGCCCGCCGGATCCTCCGCCGGCATCGAGCACTGGAAGGCCGTCTGGTCGAGGTAGATATCTCTCTTGTTGCCCCTAGGCTACCGTCGTTGAAGGACCCCCGTCACCGCAGGCCTTTTCGTCACTTAGGAGTCGACCTGTACGGCTCGTACGTACTCTCGCCCCCCGTCTCCGAGAAATTCTTCGACCCCCGCGTGCCCGGACAGAGCCAAGCCGAGGTGGATGCGACCCTGGAGGCGTACAATCGGGCGGTGAATCAGCTCGCGAGCGCGGATCCCGAGGTGCTCGAAGGCCTCGGAGCCAAGGTGGACGCGCTTTTGCGGGACCCCGCCGCGTTCTTCGGAGCCGGTACAGCCGGGGTGGCAGACGGGACAGCGGGCGGCTCGGAGGAGGAGGAAGAGACCATGGCGAGCCTGTTCGATCCTCGCGATCTGGACTAGCGTGACCGCGCCTCCGACGGCGCGAGGTTAGCGACACCGAGGTCAACGACAGACTGCCTTGCTGGTTGCAACCGATGTAGCCGAGTAATCAATTGGCATCTTCACCATCATTCGTTGGTCTGCTGCGCCCTAGCAGTGTCGCTTCTCCATCACCGTGCGGTCGATCGGCTCGGTGGGCCGCGTCTCGCAACCAAAACAGACCGGACGGCGCGCACATGGAGCGCAATCGGTCCCGCAGGAGCCGGTGGCCATATGAATCCGGATCCCAAGACATTGTTTAGGTGGTGGCCGTGTGGGAGATGCGGACGTTCGATCAAAACGCCGTGGTGTGTCATGGTTCCAGACCAGGGCCCTGATCAGCACCGGCCCCTGTCCCGCGATGCCGTGGGATCCCGAAGGCCGGCCCCGCTCCCCGGGGCGCCCCAAGGACCGATGAGCACGAGCGGGGTGCGGAAGCCGCGGCGCCGGCCCCGGTCGCGGGACGCCGGCGCGGTGCCGCTGCCGTCCCCGCCGCCGAGTTCCCCCGCCGCGCCGAGCGCCGTGGCAGCCGGCCACGCGCGCCGCAAGCAGTACCGCGTGCTGCACGGCGTGCTCGGCGCCGGCAGCCAGGGCGCCGTGCGGCTCGCCGTGGGGCCCGCGGGGCTGTGCGCGATCAAGACAGTGGGGGTCGCGCCGGGGAACGCCGACGCTGCGGAGGCCGTGCGGAGGATGAAGGCCGTGTGGGGCATCGTGCCGGAGCATCCTGGGATCGTGCGGCTGCTCGATTCGTTCCGGACGCGCAGCAAGTTCTACTTCGTTAACGAGTTCTGCGAGGGAGGGGTGGGTCCAGGCGGATAATCCGAACTCGAAGCCCGCCTCACCGCTTCCCTGCCCACAGGACCTCGCAAAATACCTCGAGCGGCACGCCGGCGAGATCGAAGAGGGCGAGTCCCGGGAGATCGTCCGCTCCCTGCTTGTTGCAGTGGACTGGCTGCACTCGCACTGCATCGTGCACCGCGACTTGAAACCCGCGAACGTGCTGCTGCGGGACGCATCCCGGCCGGCCGGGACGCTCTGCCTCGCGGATTTTGGGAGCTGCTTCGTGGAGGATCCCGCACGGACGGCAGACGGCCCGGGCGGGTCGGACTCGCCCATGAACACCATCTCCTCGATGCGCTCACTGTCTGACAGCCTCCGTGCCGGCTCCAGCACCCGCATGGACGCCATGAGGACTATCGCAGGTAGCCCGATGCGCGCTCGGCTCAAAGCCTCCCCTGATCAATCCCCGCCTCCCAGGTACGCCGTCCTACCTAGCCCCCGAGCAGATCCGCGGCATCCCTTACGGCCCCGGGGTCGACCTGTGGTCCCTGGGCTGCATCACCTACGTCCTTTTCTTCGGCGTGCACCCTTTCTCCCATGCGGGTTCGTTCCAGGACCTCTACGGGCGCATCGTGCGCGCCGAGTACCCGGTCCCCCAGGAATCCCCGGCCCCGGACGCGGCGCTGGAGTTCCTGGCATCACTGCTCACCGCCGACCCCGCTGCGCGACCATCGGCCGCAGACGCGCTGCGGGATCCGTGGATGCTGGCGCCGCGAACCGCGCCACCGCCGAGGCCGCGGGATGACGGCGGGGGATACGAGGTGCTGCTAAACGATTTAGGAGAGCTAGTGCTGGCGGATCTGGAAGTGGCGGACGACAGCGGGATGTTGCCTGCTTAGGCTGCGGACGCGGATCGCTCGCCAGTCGCGGGGAGTCCGCGGTCGAAGGAAGGGGGGACTGGCGGGGGGCCAGAAGCAGCGCGGCAAGCGGCGCCGCTCCAACTGAAGCCGGATCCCGTACGAGGAAGTTCTTAGCTTTGACTTCGGACATCAGCAGGGGTCATCTTCCTCATCCGAACCATGGACAGCGCGCTAACTCCCCTTGCGTGAAAGGTACGTGCTGTCGTGTGACGCGTCCACGTCGGCGAGCACTAGCTCACCCAGCTCGTTCAGGGTGACTGCGTAACCCTCCTCGGGTAAGCCACCGTTCGGCGGGGATGCCCCCGCCATCCAGGGATGCGACGCCGCGTCCTCGGCGGACATCCGTGACTCGGGGTCGACAATCAACAGCGATCGGATGAAGCAGGCCGCCTGAGGGGATATAGGTCGGTCCGGAGGGAGCTCGTAGTCCGCCCGGCCGATGCGCGAGTACAGTTCCTGGAAGGAGCCGACAACCTGGAAGGGGTGTCGCCCGAAGAGCAGCTCGTAGACGATGCAGCCCAGGGACCACATGTCGACGCCGGGGCCGTAAGGAAGGCCACGGATGATTTCGGGTGGAAGGTAGAACGGTGTCCCTAGATGAAAGCCAAACGTGAGAGTTATGGACAGCTGGAGCTCGACGCGACGTACCAGCCAGCGTCTGCATCGCAGTGATGCTCGAGCTCGATCCGCGCCGTGTTTGATTGCCGATCAGCAGGGGAGGGTTTGGCCTGTCGTTCGGGGACGTGGCCGCGGAGAAGAGGGTGACCGGCGAATCCGGCTCTCCCGGAGTGTTCCTCCCCGAGCCGTCCTCGTCCTCTCCCGCACCATCCACAAATGAACTGCCAAAGTCCGCCAGGCACAGGGTTTCGGCCGGGCGTGAAGAGTCTCTGAGGAGCACATTGGCCGGCTTCACATCCCGGTGCACAACTCCGTGGGCGTGCAGCCAGCGCAGCGCCGACAGGATCGCAAAGGCAATGTTACGGGCCTCCTCCTCGCCGATGGCACCCGCGTGACGCTCCAGGTACAGTGCCAGGTCCTGCAAACAGCTCGGTCAGTCAAAATGCCTGCCCTCGTAAAGACCGGCGTCCACCAACCCCGCCGGCGCAGTACTCGTGCACAAAGTACGCCTTGCCGCTCGTCCGGAAAAAGTCGAGCAGCCGCACAACACCGGGGTGGTGCGGCCGAATGGCAAACACCGCCCGCATGCGACGCACCATCTCGGCCGCGTCGGCGTCGCCCGGCAGCGTCTCGACGGCCTTGATTGCGCACACGCCCGGCGGCCCCACGGCGAGCCGTACGACGCCCTGGCTGCCAGACCCCACGACGGGTTGCAGCGTGCGGTAGAGCCTCCGCCGTGCCCGGCCGGCTGCGAACGAAGACCGGGAGCTGGGCGACCGCGGCGGGGTGGTCGGTGGGCGGACCGGCGCCGCCGAGGGCGGAATCTCGAGGCTGTCCACAGACGGAGAGGGAGAAGGCACTGGTATTGGCGAGCGTTGCATGTCCAGCTGGTGGTTGGTGGCGAATCGGGCCGCCTGTCCGCCCGGAGACCCTTAGCCGCGTGGCTTCCTCAACGGCACGGTTCCACAGCGGCCAAAAGACGTGCATCGCTCACCGACGTGAGAAGTGGCCGTTCCACCATGATGTCGTATTTGTCAAGGAAGCCCTCCCGGCACGGTACCCCTGAATGCGTCAAGTCGGGGTTTTGGAACCGCGCCCAGATTGACGGGACGGGCTGACGAAAGGCCCCCAAAACCGAACGCGGCCACCCTGATCACATCGCCGCCCCGGTCCGCAGCGCTCACACTCGCTAGGCGGATGCATGAATACCGAGCGTAGGGAGAAGAGCCGCCCCCTTAAGACCGGGTTCTCAAACCGAGGCGGGAAAATGGTCGAGTAGCACCGCCCTTCCTGGGGCTTCCGTCCTGCCGCTGCATTGCCTCCCTGCACACCCCGCTCTGTTTACGCAAGTAGGGTGTTCCATTCGTGCGAGTTTACTGCGCAACTCCGGTGCCCCAGTCCACTGCAGGTCGCCCGGATGCGACTTGGCGGCGGGCCACAGAGTCGGACCCTTCGAAGTTTCCCGCGATCTGCGCAACCGGCCGAACCGGCCACGAGCTCGCCATCGGCGGCTTGTCCGCGAGGCCGCAACCCGATCATCGCATGCATACTGCCAAGCCGCTCCTGAATCACAGCGGCATTCCACCAGGGGGCCCGAGCCGCCTCGCGACCTGCGCGGCATGCACCTCCGCCGGCTCCACCCCCTCGGGCCCCGCCGCCTCCAGCCACCACCCCACTTCCGGCGTCGCCGACGGTAGTTCGGTGCGCAGCCCCACCATCGCCAGCTCCGGACCCGCCCAACCCGCCGGCGGCGGACACAGAGGCCTGCCAGCGCAGAGGTTCCAGAACAGCCCTCTGGCGCCGCAGAACCGCCCGAGGTCGGCGCCGCCGCCGCACCGCCATATGCGGTTCCCGGCGCCGCAGTCCAGGTCGGAAAAGAGGTTGGCGTGGTTGCACTTTCTGTGGTGGTCGAAGCACAGGTCGTTCCCCCGGCCGCGCGAGAAGACGTTGCCGGCCGCGGAAGCGCCCTCGACGGTCAGGTCGTGAACGTAGTTCGCGCGGAAATCGAACCGCGTGACGAGGTTATCGGACCCGTTGGCCGTGAGCCCGTGGTGTCCCACGCACCCGCCCTCGGCGAGGTAGGAATTGGAGGTCTCCACCGGCCTGTCCGCCGTGAGCACGATCCCGTCGAGGGTGCAGTGGATCCCGTTGGCGTAGACCCCGCTGTCGGCGTTGTGTATCGCGACATCGCGGATCCAGCAGTGCGCCGCGCCCGAGATGGCCGCGGCGTTGTGCCCCAGCTCGGTGAACTCGCCGCGCCACGGGGCGGGGGGGAATTCGAACCGGAGGGACTCGATGCCCGAGTCGGTCACGGTGGGAGCGAGGGCGGCGAGGCGGGGGGCCCAGGATGGGCGGAGGTCGTTGCGGAGGGGGCGGTCCAGGCGGATCGTTTTGGTGTGCGCGTCGACGGAGGCGATTCGCGCGGGTTGTCGCGTGGTCGGCGGAGGCAGCTTGAAGAAGCCGCCCGGGTCGCCGCCGTGGAGGTACGAGGTCAAAGTGCGGGAATCGTCGTCTCGGATGCTGATTTCGACCCAGCGCCCGGGGCTCAGGCCGTCGACAGAAGATAGCGCTATCTCGAGGTCCCCGCGCCGGGCCTCTCCGACCACGTCCGCGACGTGTTGGGCGCCCATCGACGACCCCTTGATGGTGAGAAACCCGCCACTCCACGAGTAGTTGCTCGTCCGCAGCCCCGTCGTCGTCGCGCCCCAGTTTGGCTCCACGTCCGTCAGCGGCCGGTCGAACACGAGAACCGAGCGGCCCGGGCCCTCGCCGCGGAGCACCACCCGCGGCCTCGATATGGTGACGACGCCCGTGATCCTGTACCGTCCCGCGGGAACCAACACGGCGCCCTCGGGGGCCTCGGCCAGGCCCGCGTTGAACGCGGCGGTGTCGTCCGAAAGGCCATCGCCCTTTGCGCCGTAGTCGACGACGCTGGCGATCACCGGCGGTTGCGGGATCGGGAGCTCGCCGCAGCGGTAGCCTGCAAAGGAAAAGTCGGGCACGCGGCCGGCGGGGTGCCACAGCTCGCCCGAGGCGCCCCACAGGAGGGAGCGCTGGGGCCCAGGCATCGCCGTTCCATGGGACCACGACAGGGCAATCGAGAAACCGCGCGCTCGAATCGCAACTTCCTAGATTTCTGGGACCGTAGCCGCTCTAGAGAATCCGTGCTGGAGGACTGGAACTGAACAGATGGGGCAAGGGCTTGACGTTCCCCCGTTCACATCCTTCTGTGGCAACGTCTCCCAGGGAGCGCCGCTGGCTATCGCCGCCATGCAGACGGCCGCCGCGAGCTCCTCCGCCGCCGGTGTGCCCGGCGTGGCGCCGATGCTCCGCGCGGGCGCTTCGCCCGCCGAGGTCGCCGCCGCCCTGCGCGAGAACGGCTTCTGCGTGCTCCCCGACGCCGTCCCGCCCGCACTCGTCTCCAAGCTCCTTTCGCACATTGACCGCTACATGGCCGGCGCGTGGCCGCGGTCGCTGGAGAACTACTTCCACGGGCACAACACGTACCGCTACTTCGACCTGCTGAACGCGGACCCGGAATGGAGGCAGCTGACGATCCTGCCGGGGGTGCTGGGGGCCGCCAAGGAGATTCTGGGGAAGGATCTGCAGCTGGCGACGTTCGGGACGGTGTCGATCGGGCCGGGCGAGGAGGTGGGCGGCCGGCCTCGGGAGGTCAGACGAGTGGTCTGACGTACAACCTTCGACGTCGCCCACAGGCGCAGAAGATCCACGTCGACGACATCATCTACCACCTCCCGCGGCCGCACCCCGAGGTCTACCTGAACGTCATCTTTTCCCTCTCTGAGTTCTCGTGCGAGAACGGCGCGACCCACGTCGTGCCGGGCTCGCACCGCTTCCCCGACGAGTGGGTCCGCCGCTTGACGCCTCCAGATTGCTCCTGACACTTCCCCACGCGACAGCCCCGATCCCGAGCACCCCCTCGCCACCCTGCAAGCCGCCATGCCCCCCGGCTCCGCGCTCCTCGTCCTCGGCTCCACCTGGCACGGCGGCGGCGCCAACCGCACCCCCAGCATCCGGCACGGCGCCACGATTGCCTACTGCGCGGGGTGGGTCCGGCCGATGGAGAACTTCATGGTGTCGGTGGAGCAGGAGAAGGCGGCGGGGTTCGAGGAGGAGGTGATCGGGCTGATGGGGTACAGGCTGTGCAGGGGGAGGCTGGGGATGGTGTTTGCGAGGAAGGATACGGGGCCGCTTATGGAGAGGGTGAAGCTGTGAGGGTGCAGCGGCGTGGGCTTTGGTTGTAGTCGGCTAATTGCGATTCACTGATGCTTTCCAGTTGAAATTCGATCCTTCTTCTTTCCTTGCCGCATTTCCCTTCTCCATTTTCTGCCCCCGCGCCTCCTCTACTTCTCCGAGCCGCGAAGCCTTAGCGGGGGTGGGCCTAGTAGTCGGTGGCAAAGCAACCGCCGGTTCGAACGCTGCAACTTCCTGGTTGCCTGCGGGCAGCAACGGTACCGCCGGGAGCACTCCTGCCCCGCGGAGCACACGATGGGCGATGCGGCACCGGAGGCCGACGTGGACGACTTCAGCGGGGCGGAATGGCTCGCCATCCTCCCCGCGCCGACACCGCCGAACGGTGCGCTGTTCAGCGGCGACGTCGGCGGCGGCTCGTCCACGGCGCGCCTCGACGGGAGCGAAGTGCTGCGCGAGATGCGCCGCGTGAGCGCGCCGCTGGCGTTCTTCTTCCGCGTCACCGTCTTCGCGGCGCCGTGGGCGCGGCGCGTGGCCGTGCGGGCGGTGCTGAGCGCCGTGCCGGTCACGTGCGTGATCGCCGCCGCCGCGGTGTTCGACGACGGCGCGCGGGGCACGGCGCGGCTGGCCGCAGGGATGGCCGCCGCGTTCATCGCCATCGCCGCGTCCGTCGCCGTCGCCCTGTTCGGCTCCGTGGCACGGCTGTACGGGCGGTTCGCGGCGGGCGGCAGGGCCGACCCGGGCAATGGCCCCGCGGCAAAGCCCGGCGAGCCGGACTACAGCTCGCACGCGCTCGCCGGCCTCGTGCGCTGGTCCGAGCTGGCTCACGCGGAGGGCGCTACAAGGAAGGACGGGCATGTCGAGGCAGGGAAGGAGGGGGCCGCCGAGAACGCAGGGCACTCGCGCCTCCTCGAGCACTGGCCCGACGACGCCTTCTGCCCGTGCCCCGCGAAATCCTGCGCCGGCCACCTCATCGGCAGCACAGCGGCGCTGGCCGTGCTCGGCCCCGTATCGCGCATGGTCCCGCTCACGGCGGCCCAGTTCCTGATCGTCTCCAACCCCACCTTCCTCTACGCTGCGCGCTTCTGGGCCTCCCCTTGGGCGCTCGCCGGCGCCGTCGCCCTGGTCGGCATCCTCGACTACGTCCCCGTCAATTTTGCCAGCACCTTCAGCCCCAACGTCGCGCTGCTCCGCCTCGCCATGCGCGTGCAGCGCCGCGCGACGTTCCTCGCCCTGCGCGGTTTCCTCGACCGCGCCGCCGCGGCGCTCGACGGCCGCGGCGCTGCCTCGTTGGACGGCCGCACGGAGCTCTACGCGCGCCTGCACTACCGCCTGACCCTGTCGTGGGAGCGCCGCGCGACGTTCGGCTTCCTCGTCTCCAACCGCGTCCTCGTTGCCACCGGCATCACCTGCACGGCGATCCCGCTGCTGATCAACCTGGCCGCGGGCCCGTGCGTGCCCGCCTACGTGCTATGCTTCGCCGCCTGGACTGTGCTGATGGTGATCACGGATCTGGTGCACGTGGCCCTGGCCAACGAGCAGATCGAAAGGGTGACGGAGCTCTACGCCCAGGCGCAGGCCGAGATCCGCGACGCTCTTTCGCGCCTTCCCCGCGGGACAGGGCACCGCGGGGACGCGGCCGCGGTCCTGGTGCTCGAGCGGCACGACCGCCTGCTGGACTCGTTCCGCGCCGAGGTTCTTCGGCTTCGTCGCCTCGTTCGGCGTGCTGCGGACCTTTTGCGCGACCCTGCTGACCGTCGCCGTCGCGCTGTGGTCCGTCATGCGGGGGACGGTGGTGCTCACGGTGGATTCGATATGCCCGGGGCCTTGAAGACGGGGGACGGACGGACGTCGGCGTTCGTTGCCCTGGTACTGCGGTCCTTGTATTCGATTGACCCAGCCCACCCCTTTCCCTCGTCCCTGCCATTGCGTTGTCGAGGGACGCGCCCTGGCTCGCCCCAGAAGCCAGGCATCGCATGAATCCGAATCGCCTGCTCGCATTGCCACAATCCGGAATCGCCCGTGATTGACCGCTTTCCCGGGTTGAGAGGGGCGGCAAGAGTCCGGCCCGACGCCGGCCATGTGCGGGGCCCCCGTTTTCGTGGGGGACGGCCCGGCAACACCTACTGAGATTGACGGCAGGTCGGGAAGCATGCCGTCGTCGGCCCGCCACTCGGTGGCAAAGCGGCCGCAAATTTGGCCGGTCGGGTTCGGGTCGGGTCGCCCGTCGGATCTGGTTCCGATGAACTGGGAAGGTTGCGTCATCTCACTCTGTCTCATCGTTTGGGGAATGCATTCCTGCCCTCGCGGGTGGATGAGGGTAACCTGGAATGAAGTCTAGAGAGTGTGCGGATGGTCGGTTGCCCGAGGCGTTGTCTGGCTGCGCTTCCTCGAGCGGCCGACCGGCATCACGGGCAAGGGACGTGAGGGACGTTTGCCGCCCGGTGGGTGCGGCCACCGCCGAACTCAACCACCGACAGGATCCCATGAATCGCACTCCAATATCCGCGGCCGAAGCCGCCATGCCGCCGCGCAGGCGGGAGACGCTCCCCGCGGGGGCTCCGTCCCGCTCGCCGCCGGCGGCACCGCCCTCCCCGGTGTCCGCGCCCGCCGAGGGCCGCGCCCGCCGCAAGCTCTACCGGACGCTGCAGCACTCGATCGGCTCCGGCAGCCAGGGCGCCGTGCGGCTCGCGATGGGCCCGCCCGGCGTGTGCGCGATAAAGTCCGTCGAGACGCCGGCGGGCGACGCCGATGCCGACGAGGTCGTGCGGAGGATGCGGGCGGTTTTCGCAATCAGGCCGGAGCACCCCGGCGTCGTGCGGCTGCTCGACTTCTTCCGGACGAGGAGCAAGGCGTACTTTGTCCACGAGTACTGCGCCGGCGGGGTGGGCGGTCCCCGGTTGCGGGAAGTGGCAAGCATGTGACTGACGCCGGAGTTGCAGGACCTGGCGGCCTACCTCGCCCGCAGCGCGGGGCCCGTGGGCGAGGAGGAGGCCCGCGACATCACCTTTGCCATCCTGTCGGCGCTGTGCTGGCTGCACGCCCACGGGATCGTGCACAGGGACCTGAAGCCGGCCAACGTGCTATTGAGGGACGCCGCCCGCCCCGCAGATACCCTGTGCCTCGCCGACTTCGGCAGCGCCTTTGTCGAAGATCCGGGAGACGATGAAGAGGACCCGGAGAGGACGGTGCCGGGCGAACCGGGTTCCCCGGCAACTGTCTACTCGGGGCTGGCGTCTCCCGGAAGCAGCTCCGGTCTTTCCGGGCCGTTCCCCAGGACACGCCGCGGTTCAAGCTCGAGCTTCACCGCGATGCAGACCCTAGCAGGCAAGCGCAGTCCCCGTTCTTGCCCTCCTTCAGCCCTGACCTCTGCCTTGCAGGCACCCCCTTCTACCTCCCCCCCGAAATCATCCGCGGCCTCCCCTACGGCCCCGGCGTCGACATGTGGTCCCTCGGCTGCATCGTCTACGAGCTCCTCTTTGGCCGCCACCCCTTCCAGGTCGTCGGCAGCTTCCGGGAGCTGTACCAGCGCATCGGCCGTGCGGACTACGAGATCCCCGTGGACCGGCCCGTCTCCCCGGACGCGGCATCCTTCATCCGCGCGCTGCTGGCAGCGGACCCCGAAGCGCGGATGTCGGCCGAGGAGGCGACCGCGCATCCCTGGATGGCCGGCGCGGCGGGAACGCGCGCGGCGGAGGGAGAGGAGGGCTACGCGGTGGTCCTGAACGAGCTGGGCGAGCTGGTGCTCGCGGACCTGGATGCGGCGGACGACAGCGGGTACCTGTCGCGCAAGGGGAGCGGGTGATGGGTGCCGCGTCGGCGTGCGGCCGGGCTGCTGTTGGCCGGCGGGCAGGAAAGAGGGGGTGTCGCGCGCGGCATGGGACCGAGAGCGTGCGGGCGTGTGTTTGCCTGCGATAAAGGATGACCATACACATTCGATTTTCCAAGTCAGAGCTCTACCGTATTGCAATGTCCCGGGACGAGATACCAGTAGCTATCCAAAACAGGGTATAGTACTGCTGTCTGGTCAGCGAGGGTGCACATGTTCGCACTCGCGACGCATAAGCAGTTGCCGATGACGGCCCCGGATGGATTCTGCGTCCAGGACGAGTAAGCGTAGTAGGGGACCGTCAGCCCATTGCCCTTGGCAAAGTTGTGGGGCAGGTTCGCACATGCGGCTGCGCAGCGCTGCGCACAGGTGGACCGCGGGGTGCCCGTGTCGCAGACCCAATCCGGGGCACCCATGATGACGGGGAGGGCGCCAGAGAAGAGGCAGAGCTTGCCGGGGCCGAGGCCGAAAGAGGCAGTCTGGTCGACGGTGTTAGCCGCGTCGCCGCCGCAGGCGCTCGAGGGGCAGTCCGAGTCCTTGGTGCACGGGATGGCCACCGCCGTCGTGGAGGTGGCACGGCGGGTGGAGGTGGCACGGCGGGTGGTCGTGGCTTTCTTCTTGGACGTGGTCTTCAAGCTCTTCCCCTTGGTCGTCGTGCGCTTCCTTGTTGTGGGGCGCTTCCCGGCCGTCGTATACCGCCTGCCCGCGATGGGAAAATTGCCCAGGTCGCTCCTAACGACCGGGTGCTTGGCTGCATTCGCGGGTCAGGGAGGGGAATGTGCGGACGCGCGGGTATCCTACCGAGCGCATTGCGAATGGGGGCACATGCCCAGTAGCAGTAGATTGACGTCGTAGCTCCCGTTAGGTCGCACGTCGTCTCGAAGTGAATGTTGAGCGCGTTTGCCCAATCGGCGAGGTACCCGATCCTCGTGCTCTTGTCCCACGGGGTAGCGCAGCCGGGCACGCTCCCTGGCCTCGGTCCGTCGTAGCGGAAGCCCAGCGAGTTGATCGGCGTCGCCGTCGAACCAGACAGCTTGCTCCTCGGAACGGTGAGGGCATTGTAGAAGGCGTCATCGCCGTTGGGGACGCCGAGGATGCCCCTGTACGACGGCAGCCGCGACAGCGGCACGGCCACGCAGAAGGTGGTCTGGAAGTAGGCGATGGGGTTGGCCGAGGGACCGACCGGGACGCAGGAGGCCAGGGCGGCAGCGAAGGTGGCCGGCCCGCCGGGCGGGCACGGCAGACGCTCCGGCGGGCCGAGCCGGACGTCGATGTTCGTGAGCGTCGCGGGGCGGCAGCCGGGTGCGCTCGCCGGCGAGCTGAACGAGAGGAAGTACGCCGCGAGAGTCGCGGCAGACGCCGGGGCAGGTGCGCCGAGCGCGGCGAGCAGTGCGAGCGCGAGCGGCGCGAGCGGCGCGAGGCGGAGGGCGGCCATATCGGCCGTCGACCGCAGTGTTGAAAGGAGACCGTCGCGGGGCACCGCTGACGAGCTTCACGGCCGTGCCGAAAGGAGGGTGCTCCAAACTGCGCCACGCCAAGCCAGGTGGAAGATGATGCCGAGCCAGTTGAAAGAAAACCGAACCCAACCGACGAATCGGCAGAAGCTGACGTCTAAAACTCTCCGTGTCGAGTCTTCCGATCCATACACTGCGTTTGCGGAGACTTGGGCCGCGCCCACGGTAGTTCTTCGAAACACCAACCACCTCGAGTGCCGCGATCTCCGCTCTGCTCACCCGCGAATAATAGCCGTTGACCCGGCTAACCCGTCCCCCCTATGATCGCTTGCGACCCATTTCGCCATCTGCGTTGTATTGCTGCTTGTCCTCCCGATGTCCTTCTCGATGAACGCTGCCGCCGAAAAGTAGGGTCCCGCAGGCATTACCGCGAACGACAAGTTGCGAAGGAGGCTCACATGCACAAAGTGGAGCTTTGCCCTCCCTGCTTCGGGTGGCACGAAGTCGGTGAGCGGCGCGGCAGCGTCTACGGCCAAATATCCACGGATGCGTTGGACCTCGTCCTTTGCCACTAGGCGCATCTTCCCCAACCGGCCGACCCCAGCTCCTGTTTGAACTCGCCTCCGGCCCGCGCAGCACGATGACCAGTAGCCTCCCTGCCGGTCTCGAGCAGCCCGCGCCCCTCCGCGAGGGCGAAGCCCCGCGCAACTGGGCCACCGTGTTGACCGGCACAAAGAAGATTGCAAAGGAGCCCCGCGCGTTCCCCGTGCGTCCGCCGCGGCCTCCTCTCGTTGAAATCGTTCTAAGATCGTTCCAGGATGATCCGCCGGAGGGATTCGTGCAGGTCAACATCAAGCGCTGCGGGATTTGGTGCGTGGCGCCGGGAGACGCTGGGAGACACTCGTGACCTGACGGCGCGCGCAGCGGAAGCGACCTGCACGTTTGGGAGGGCGTTGACATGAATGCAAAGAAGTCCGGGTACCCTCTGCCCATGGGTGGGTGGCTCGGAAGGCGGTCCAGCGGCCCTTCGATTGAACTCCGCGCTCACCCAGTGATGGGCCACGAGGCCTCGGGGATCGTCACCAAGCTCGGCCCCAAGGTGGACACCCTCAAGGTCGGGCAGGCCGTCGCGGTGATGCCGTGGACCTACTTCGGCCTCCTGGCCACGCACATAAACCACCCCGCCGCGCTCTGCTTGCCGCTCCCCGAGGGCGTGTCGCTGGAGGAGGGCGCCTACACGGAGCCGCTCGCTGTCGGGCTGAACGCGGCGCGGAGGGCCAAGGTGGAGGAGGGGAGCACGGTGCTGATCATCGGCTCGGGGAGCGTGGGGCTCGCGGCGCTCGCCTGCTCGCTGGCCATGGGCGCGAAGAAGGTGGTCGTGACGGACCTGTCGGAGTCGAGGCTCGAGGCGGCGAGGAACTGCGGTGCCACGGCCACGGTCAACACCACGGGACTGGATCCGATGGAGGCGGCTTACAAGGTCGCCGAGGCGGTGACGGGGAAGCCGTACGTCAAGGGCGAGGCGCCGCTCGGGTTCGAGGTCGGCGTCATGGAGAACGTCGTGGACTGCGTCATCGACGCGGCCGGGTTCTCGTCCTCCGTCATGGTGGGTTGCCCTGGCGTTGCGCGCACTGGATGGGAAGCTCAACCCGACCGCCTCGGACCAGACCGCCGTCTACGCCGTCAAGCCCGGCGGCTCCATCTCCATCGTCGGCCTCGGCTCCAGCCTCCCCACCGTGCCCATCCTCTCCGCCACCATCAAGGAGGCCAACATCTACGGCGCCTTCGGGTACGGGGCCACTGGCTACGCGGACGCCCTGAAGATGATCGGGGAGAGGAAGGTTGACGTGTCGAAGCTGGTGAGCCACAGGTTGCCGATGGACAAGGTGCAGTACGGATACGAGATTTGTCACGGGACCAAGGACGGGGCGGTCAAGGTGGGTCGCCGTGGACGCGCGTTTGGGGTGCATGTGGACTAATGGAGGCCGTCATTAGGTCATCTTCTCGACGGACGAGGAGTAGCTTGACAAGGCAAACCTTGAGACAGAACATGAATCGTGTTAGCCAGTCGCCCTTACATAGAGCCCGAAAGGCAGTTTCAATCAACGAGTATCAATACCCAAGACTTGTCTCCGACGCGAGCAAACCGCCCGGCCGAGCAACAGCACGTTCCCCTGCAGCACGAGCTCGGGAGAGTCCCGCTTTCAGGCGGTGCCGCCCTTCCCGTTCTGAAACGTCGGCGCAAGCCCCCCACCCGCCAGGCCGGCGGCCATCTTGTTGTCCATGATGATCTTTACGGGTGAGTTTTGGTTGTAGCGCACTTCTACCCACACCCTGGACGGAGGCAGGTCAGCGACAGGCGGGCAGGTCAGCGACAGGCGGGCCAGCAAGGCGGCCGATCTCACTTCTCGACGACGCTCGGTTCCCTCGCCGCCTTTTCCCGGGCCCGCTCGGCCAGGACGTGCCCCGGAAGGTCCACCCTGCCGTTCCGCACCCCAGTCTTGATCCTAGCCGTGTCTCCGTGCCTCCTCGGCTTGAGCAGCGCCTGCACCGACGCCGCCACCGACTCGGCCAGCGACCTCGCGTCGTCGTCCCCGCCCTTCCACAGCGAGCGCCGGATCTTCTCGGCGAGCGTGCGCTCAATGTCCCCGTCCGATGCCGCGGCGAGCTCCGGCCGCAGCGTGCCCTCCCCGCGTGCCACTGCCCGCAGGCCGGAATCGACAACAATGTGCGCGTAGTCGTCGACAAAGTCGTCCACCGTCTCGGCGCGGGCCTGCGGGGGCGCGCCCAGCACGCCGTGCGACACCTCGCGGCGGTTGGAGGAGTGGGAGCCGGCCATCGTGTCGGGAGACGGGGGTGGGTGCAAGGGCAGCGGCGGTGCGGCGTGCTCGTTTGACGCGGAGTAACCAACTCCCGAACCCTTCGATGAGGCGACAGGCACCGATGCACGGGCACAGACCAATGGAATTCGATGCAGATTAACAGATTCTGGTATACGATCGGGATTCGGGGTGGGATTCGCGCGGCTGCCTTAATAGGGCAATTGCAGGACGCCCCGAGCTCCCGCACTGGATTCGATCGAAGCCAACGGATAGGACCAACTAGGCATTTCGTTGGCGATGAACTAACAGCACATTAGTTTACGATCCTGAGTCCGATCGGGGTCTCTTGCGCGCCTTGTCGCCGTCAAGAGCAGTCGATACCGCGCGCCCAATCACCGCGCACCCTGCCCTAGCCAGTCGTATAGACTGCGGACGCTACCGCTCACTTCAAGGAGAAGTTGATGTTCATTCTCTCTGTCATCCATCCCAACTCGACAAAACCAGTTGCCTTTCTTGCCAAACATCTTCTCAGCAACGCAGCTGCAGATCGAACGTGCTCTTCAGGTGCGCGCCACCATCTACTCGGAGGGCGACGGCGGTGACCGAGTAAGATAAGACCGGCAAGGAATTCAGTCAGTCAGACATGGGCTGGTGGGGTTCCGCCCCGACGAAAAAGCACCCTCTCTCTCCCGAATGGCCCTCGCGCGCGCCGTGCTGCATTCGCCTCTGCTTTTCGGCGTGGCCGTTCTGCTGGCAGCAGCCGTCCCGGCCGCGCGGGCGGCGTCGGTGGTCGAGGTCTCGTGCGGGCAGGAACACGCGCTCGCCCTGCTGGACAACGGGACCGCGCTCGCCTTCGGCGCCAACTACGACACGCAGCTCGACGCGGGCAGGTCGCTGGACGGCGTCAGGCATGTCGCTGCTGGGGCGAACCACTCGATGGTGCTCTTCTCAACCGGCAAGGTGCACGTGTGGGGCTACAACTTCGACGGCCAGACCATGATCCCGGCGGCGGTGCAGAGCGGCATCGTCAAGATCATCGCGACGGGCTACGGACACAATCTGGCGGTCACGACGGACGGCAATCTACACTGCTGGGGTTGGCAATCTAACGGCCAATGCACTTTCAACACCACGGGAAGCGACTTTCCACGGTGGGCGTACAATGTGCAAGACGTCGCCGGCGGGTCGCAATTCACCGTCGTGCGCATGCCGGAAAACAAGGTCAAGGCATGGGGCCTGCTTCCCGCGCCGGTGCCGGACAAAATCATCGCCAAACCTGATGTGCTCAATGGCGACGTGGTGGCCATCGCCGCCGGCTACACGCACAGCCTGGCGTGGCTCAACGACGGGTCGATCGTGTCGTGGGGCGATCCAAAGGTGACCGACCTGAACGTGCCGGCGGACCTGGCGGTGCCCAACTCCAAGGTTATCTCGATTGGGGCCCGCGCGACCTCCTCGTGGGCGGTGCTCAAGGACGGCACTTTGCGGGTGTGGGGCGCGCTTTCCAATGTTCCGCCGGGGAAGTACACCGGTATGTGCGTCTCGGGACTCGGCTGGGCGCTGGGCATCACGGCCGAGGGCAAGCTCATGCCGTGGGGCGACCCGAACGCCAAGGTGCCACAGAGGATCCCTCGGGAGCTTGATGCCCGTTACGTCGCGCCGACACCCACGCCGACCGTGGTAGATGGGGACAGCGGCGGCCCGCCGATCGGCGCGATCGTCGGCGGCGTGGTGGGGGGCCTCGTTACCCTCCTTGTGGCCGCCGGACTGGCCTACTACCTGGCCCGTCGGAACCGCACCAAGTCTTCAGCGGCGGCTGAACCAGGGGTAGATTACCCGATTAGCAACGGCGACGGAAAGCCCGAGGTTGCCACGCGTGAGTCCTTCATTTGCGATCACGGATTGGTGGATCGCTGACCTTGCCTTCCCCAGCTGTTTCGGCGGCTTCCGACGCCACAGCATACGAGACCATGGCCATGAACACGCTGGTCAAGCCGCCGTCCAAGGCGCCGGTGTCCAACGGCCCTCCGTCCAACGGACCCTCGACCCTCGCCGTTCCCACCGCCGGATCCAACGCATCCAACAATACGCCGAAGTCGCCCATGTCGCCGCGCCTGCGCATCGATCCCAAGGACCTGAACATCGACTACGGCGCCAAGCTCGGCGACGGCGGGTTCGGCGAGGTGTTTGCGGGGAAGCTGTTCATCACGACGCCGGTGGCGGTCAAGATCATGCGGGCGCGTGTGGACGACGCGACGCTCAGGGCGTTCGAGAGGGAGGTCACCACTTGGGAGAGCATGATCCACCCCAACGGTGAGCCGTGCTCGCGCTCTTTCGGCACCAGGCTCTCACGTTCCGATCGTGCCGCGCACAGTCATGCCTCTCATGGCCTACACCGTGTCCCCCCCGATGCTCATTTCTCCGCTCGCGGTCCAAGGCAACCTCCGGAAATACCTCGCCGCCCTCAACTGGCCGCAGCCCGACGGCATCCGCCTCCTGCACGGCGTTGCCCTCGGCATGTCCTTCCTGCACGCCCGCGGCGTCTTGCACGGGGACCTCAAGTCCCTCAACGTGCTCGTTGACGCCGGCGTGGCCAGGATCACCGATTTCGGGCTGGCGAGGTTCGCCTCGTGGGCGACGACGTCGGATGCGGGGCTGCGCGGGACGCCGGCATTCATGTCCCCCGAATCGTTCGACAACGACCCGCCGAGGCCCCCGGCGGACGTGTACGCGTTCGGCATGGTGTGCTACGAGGTCGTGTCGCGGGGGAGGCACCCGTTCGAGGAGGCGGGGTCGCTGCCGGTGCTGATGAGGATGGTGCTGGAGGGGCAGAGGCCTGCAAGGCCCGCGGGGGTGCCGGATAGGCTGTGGAGGCTGATGCAGAGGTGCTGGGTCGAGAAGCCGGAGGATAGGCCGTCGTTCGTGGAGATCGTGGGGGAGCTGGGGACGATCATTGGAGTTTGACGGTACCCAGGAGCTGAAAGATTCTAGCTCGATTGCTCGGCATGGAAATAGAAACATCCCCGATGAGAGGAACTTCCATTAGTGTCGGGGCGCTCCAGAGGGGGATTCGCGCTACGGGTCGTAGCGTCGCCCCGGGCTGCAACGCGGTTGATTCCAACGAAGCCAACAAATGGGATTCATCTGGCACTATATTGGCGACGAACTTGCAAACCATGAAGCAGCGATCCTGACTTCATCGTGGTCGGAGCGGATGGGGACCGAGACAAGCCATGCACCGAGCTTCCATTGGACGCGTCGTCGGGGAGACAGCACCAACACCTCTCGCCCTCCCGAGCGGCTCCTCCCGCGGTGCATCATCGCCGGCTCCATGGCCCCCGCGCCGGACGCGCCGCTCACCTTCTCGCCGCGGGAATGGCTGGCCCTGTTCCCCGCGGCTCCCCCGAGGAATACGGGCGCGTGTGCCGTGCCGGGCGCCCCGCCGGCGGACCCGGCCGGGGCGCTGCGTGCTTCGGAGCCGCTGACGCGCGAGGCGCTGCTGGCGGCACTCTCGCCGTCGCCGCTGCTGGCGGGGATGACGCGCGCGCAGCTCTCCCTGGCGCGATGGGCCGTCCAACGGATTCGCCTGCGGTACTACCTGCTCACGCTGTCGGGCGCCATGCTCCTCGCTGTTGTGTGGCCGGCCAACGCGGCGCTGGGCAGGTTCACGCCCGGCCAGCTCGGCGTCGGCACCGCTGTTGTTCTTACCAATACGAGCGTGTCCCTCGTGAGCCTGCTTTTCATTTTCCGGGGTATTGGCGCCCGGTTCGCCTCCCCTGTGGACCTTTCGACGCACCCGCTGGCCGTCTTTGCGCGCTGGGCGCAGCTGTGCTCCGCTGGGGATCCCGGGGGCACGCTCTCCCCGCTTGTGGCCCACGCAGCTGAAGACTCGCTGTGCCCGTGCTCAGATTGCTCCAGGGACTTGCTCGCCCGTGCGGGCGCGCTGCGTGTCGCCGAGTTCGTGGCCCGCTTTTCCGCAGCCGCATTCTGGCACTTCGTGTTCCACGCGTGGATGCCTGCCATAACCCTGGGCGCCTACACCTGGGCGACGCCGTGGGCCGCCGTCCTCTGCTGCATTTACTTTGCAATCAGTGTCGAGTTCCACGTGACCATGCTGGTCGCCGCGTCGCCCTCCAACATCGCCGCGCTTCAGCTCTCTCTGCGTCTGCACAACCGAGCCGCGGGGCTTGCGCTGAGTGACATGCTGGGCAGGTACGACCGGCTGCTCCTGGACGCCGCCAGCATCCCGGGTGACCCACGGGCGCCGGCTTCGGAGCCATACGCCCTGCTGCACGACGGCATCGCGGGCACGTGGCGACGCCGGATCAGCTCCCTCAACTCGGGCGCGACGGTCGTCTTCGCCTTCGGCATCATTATCGCCGGCACTTTCGTTGTAGGCCTCGCCTCGGGCAACTGCGTCCTCGGCCCCACCCTCTTCCTCCTCCTCTACACCGTCCTCCTGATCGCAATGGACCTCGCCAACTTCGCCGCCGCCAACTCGCACCCCTCCGCCATCGTCGCGCTCTACGCATCCGCGCGCACCTCCCTCCTCCGCATGGGCTGCGCCGCCGCCGCCTCGGCCGCCCCCCCACCCGCGCACGCGAGGGAGCTCGCGGCGGCGCAGGACAGGCTGCTGGGCGCATACGTCGCCACCGCGCCGTCCTTCTTCGCGTCGTTCATGGGGTTCCGGGTCAGCGCGGCGGTGTTGCGCAACGCGGCGGCGACGGCGTTCACGCTGGGGGTCGGGCTGTGGAGCGTGCTCAAGGGGGCCGGGGTGGGGTTCACGATGAACACGACGTGCGGGTGACTTGGTCCGCCCTAATGACATGTGTATTGACGTCAACGCATTGCACAACGAGCAACAACGGTTCCAACTGCGGTCTTCCAAAGGACCAGCCTCCAAGCCATGCACCGCTCCGCCCACTCACGAGTCCGAGACGGAGCTGATGACCCCGCCGGAGCACGAGAAGGACGACACCTGGGTGCTGCTCCCCGCGCCCGCGAACGCCGGGTTGGACCACTGCGGCGCAAAAGTCAGCCCCGTCCTCCCGCGCATCGGCGGGCGACCCACCCCAAAGTACACCCATCCGTTGAACTGCTGGTTGTTGCACGTGACATACAGCCTGAGCAGCCTCCCCCTCAGCGATGCCTGGAACCACGTCGGGGCGTGCGTCGAGCCCTGCGCCTCGGTGTTGCAGTTGCGCCGCTGCAGCACGTCCACGCCCTGCCGCGTGGCGTAAAAGTTCATCTCCGGTGCCTGCGACGAGTACTGAGAGGGCTGGCCCGCGGGGACGGTGTACAGGGAGGTGATCGGGGAGCTGGCGAACTGGTTGGTGTTGTTGTTCCAGATCTGGAACATGCCGTTGGAGTTGCAGGCCTGCCAGTTGTTGCCCGGGCTCATGGCGGTGCCGTTGGCAAAGGCAAGGTTGGCGATCGGGGTGTCGCAGCCGGTGCCGGAGAGGAAGGGGATGACGCGGGAGGGGGACGAGCCGGTCGGGACGGCGACGAAGCTCGGGCATTCGCGGCCGATAAGGGCCTGCCGGATGGGATCGGAGGCGGGGGCCGCGGCGGTCGTGGTGGTGGGGACGGGGGTCGTCGTGGTACGGGCCGCCGTGGTCGTGGAAGGTGCCGCCGTCGATGTGCGCACATCCGGGGACGGGAGCGGCGGGGGCGGAGGGGGCGAAGGTGGGGATGGCGGCGGCGGGGCGACCCCGGCAGGGAGGCAGCGGCACTGGAATGGCGACGGCTGGTCAGCTTTCGAGCTGCCTATGGAGGCAATCGGTGTCTCACGTTGCCGGACGAGTAATCCGGGTAGAACCCGCCGACCTGGCGCCGCAGCAGCACGTGGCGCTTGCTTCCCGCGTCGCCGTGCGGCTCGACCTCGACGTAGTACCGCGAAGTGCCGCCCTCCTGGTCGGCGAACACGCCGTGCTCGTCGGCGCCGGCGGGGGAGACGGAGATGTCGGGCAGCGCGGACCACGCGTTGCGGTAGTCGACGCAGAAGCGCACGCCGTCTGCGGTCTCGCCGGGCGCCAGGCTGCGGGTGCCCTCCACCAAAATGGAGGCGCCCTCTGCGGAGAAGGCGGCCCCGGAGGAGGACGAGAGGGCGGCGCCGTCCAGCTTGAGGCTGCCGCGCCACACGCCGGCGACCATCCCGGCGGGGTTCGTCACGCGCAGCTCGGCGCACTGCCGCCACCGCGAGCCCGGCGCCGGCGTCGGCCCGGAGGTCTTGACGATCTCCACCGCGGCCGGCCAGCTCGGCGACGCCGCGCCGGCATCGCCCGCCGCCGCGGCACACAGCAGGGCGAGCAGCGCCGCGCACGATGTGCGCTGCGGCATCGTTGCGATGTGAGAAATCGCTGCTAGGGACCCGAACTTGGGTTGGTCGCCCGTTGCACGTTGAATCCCTGGCCTGGATCGGCCGTCGAAGGGACCGCCCTGACGAACACCTTCTACGGACACGCGAGATACGGAAAAACCGAGTCAGCGGGCGCGCCACCGTCGTCAGACCCGGCGCGTCAATGTTTTGGACCCCGATTGCACTGCTCTGCGGACGGGCGCGGCCCGGGAACGCCTCCCGATCGGTCCGCCTCCTCTATCCCATCGCACCCTTCTCCGGGCCAATCCAAGGTTCGGCGCGATCATTCCGGCCGGGAACTCCGATTCTCCGATATCTCCCACCACTTTCGATCGCAGGCCGAGCACCACAGCCTTCTGCGGGCCCAGCGACCGCTCGGATCCAGCGTTTCCGCAGTCCCTGCTCCAGCCGGGAGGGTCCGAAGACGGACAACCGCCCGGGGGAAAGCCCATGCGGCCGGAACGGGAGACGGGTTTCGTGCCACGGGACCGCGGACGGCCGAAGCGCAACTCGCTTTTCGAGCGTTTCTCGCGCGGGATGGAGCGTTCCGGAGGTTGCTGGGACCGGTTGGGCACGGCTGTCTTGGTTTCAGACAACCGGTCCGGGGTGGCTCCGGGTCGAGCAGCAGGGGTCGTTTCGCATCTGAATCATTGTCGGCTTCCCTGCCGGGTACCTTCGAAGCCTGCAAGGAGTCGCGCTTGTAACCATAGTCCTTATGCCCATAGTCCTTATGCCGCGTCCACCCACTCGGCCGGAGATTCGGACTGCGCCTGCCAGGCGGCGGCGCAGTGCGGGCCTTCCGGGTCAATCGGGGGGATCCTGCCCTGTTTCTGCACCTTAGACGCGGGGCGGCCTTTCTAGCGAAGGTCGGGGTCGCGCTTCCCCAGCGTGTCTCCGCAGAGTCTGACGAGATCCAATCCAGCAACGTGCCGGACGGTAGGGCTCCGGCGACGTCCACGCCGAGGCCCTTGATCGAGGAAGTCATAAGGTGCTGTCTTTGATCGTGAGCGATAGAGATCTGATCCGTTGAAGCACGACGACTGGACCCTTCCAGACGGACCCTGACATCCCGAACTCACACTCTTCCCGCCAGAGGATGAGCCTGCACGAGGAGAACCCGCTGCCCAGCTGGCGGGACGGCCCGCGCCGCCGCGCCCTGCTCGACTTTGTGGCGGCCGTGACGGCTGAGGGCGGCCCGGAGTTCGTGCCGCCGGCCGGGCGCATCGCCGTCTTTGACAACGACGGCACGCTGTGGGTCGAGCAGCCATACTACGTGCAGCTCGCCTTCATCCTGGACCGCATCCGCGCGCTCGCCCCCGCGAATCCGGGCTGGCGGGAGGACGCCGTGTTCCGCGCCGCCGTCGCGGGGGACAAAGCCGCGCTCGCCGCCGCCGGCACGGCCGGGCTGCTGAAGCTGGCCGGCGCCGCCATGGCCGGCATGTCGCCCGAAGATTTCCAGGATCTCGCCGCGGGGTGGCTCGGCGAGGCGCGGAATGCTCGCTGGGGACGCCCCCACACGGCCCTCGTCTACCAGCCGATGCTCGAGCTGCTCGCCCACCTGCGCGCCAGCGGCTTCACCTGCTTCATCGTTTCGGGCGGCGGCGTGGAATTTGTGCGCGCCTTTTCCGAGGAAACCTACGGCATCCCCCCGCACCGCGTGGTCGGCTCCAGCTTCGCGCTCACCCCGGGCGAGGCCGACGGCCGCATCGCCCTCACCCGCGAGCCCAAGGTGGATTTCATCGACGACGGCCCCGGCAAGCCCGTCGGGATCGCCCGCCACATCGGCGCCCGCCCCATCGCCGCCTTCGGCAACTCGGACGGCGACTTTGAGATGCTGCGGTACGCGACCGAGGGCGGCGGCAGGCGACTGGGGATGATCGTGCGGCACGACGATGCGGAGCGGGAGTACGCATACGACCGGCAGACCCACGTGGGACGGCTGGCGCGCGCGCTCGACGAGGCACCCGCGCGGGGCTGGGAGGTTGTCTCCATGCGCGAGGATTGGGTGCGGATATTCTCTGCCGATTGAGAGCACAGACGGGGGGCTTCGCGGATGAAGGAGCTTCAGCAGCCCCGCGGGCAAATGGCGAACTCGCGGAATCAGGCCGGCCGAGATTTTAGGTGTTGGCCCGGGATGGAGCTCGACTGGCTCACTCCGTCTATTCTATTGTTGACAGGAATGATGAGTTGATGAGTACAAAGTCCGGCCGCCCCTAGTTTCCCCTGCGCCAGGTCCCTCTGACGTCACCCCGTACGGAACGTCCCGTCGTCATTGCGGGCGAAGGCCGGATCTGGAGGAAGGGGTTCCGAAAGACTTATACGACCCAGGGAGAGCGCTCCGCCGGCCCAGCTTCGCCTCGCTCGCCACACTTGGCGCTTGCGGGACTCACTCGATTCTGCCGTGGACCCTTCGCGTCTCCGATCCCAACTTGGCGCGAAATCCCGGATTGGTTCCTGTCAAGATCCAAGTGTGACCGGGAGAGCCGGGGCGTAATTTTGCGCACGATTGCACTGTCGCGGGAGGGACTCCGTGCCGCAGGGACTTGGGGCATGGGTCGCGCCGGAGGGCTGGTGGTTGAGCACGTCGGTGCGGAGAAACTTCGAAACCGCCCCACTGTTTGGCCTCGTCAGCACAATGAAGAGATCGGCCGGGCTCACGACCGCCGCCACTTTTGCCATCGCCGTAGCGCTCTTGCTGGCAACGCTGGTGCGGCCGGAGGCCGCCGCTGCGAGGTGAAATCCCGTCCCCTCCTTGGCACCGCCCCGGCGCTGAGGGACCTCGGCCAACCCCCTCGTATCGGCCCCTAGCCCCATTTCCTAGTAAGTTTCTCACGAGGAGCCGGCTCCGTGCTGGGAAGGCGAGCAGCCGGGCATCGACCACACGGTGTTCAGGCGCTCCTGCGGCGAATGCGGGGAGGATGACTACTGGTGGGGACCCCCGCTATCCCTCTTGCGGTCCCGCTGACCCCCCTGCCGCTCGGCAACATCGACGTACCAAGGGGCATCTGCCTCGACTCGGCCGGGAACGTGTTCTTTACTCAGACCTCGAACTCGGCCGTGCGCAAGGTCAACATCGCCACGAACATCATAACCACCGTGGCGGGCAATGGCACGTCGGGATACTCGGGCGACAATGGCCAGGCCACAGCGGAAAAGCTCAACAACCCCGTGGCCTGTGCCTTTGACGCCTCCGGCAATCTGCTGGTAGCCGATCAAAGCAATAACCGCGTGCGCAAGATCGACATGACCACTGGGGTGATCACCACTTTTGCTGGCAACGGGGGCACCGGCGTATCCGGAGACAACGGCGCACCGACGTCCGCAACGCTCGAGACCCCGTGGGGTATTGTCGTGGGCTCCGACGGCGCCGTCTACATCGCGCAGAACCTCCAGAAGACGATCCGCAAGGTGCACAACAACGTCATCACCACCGTCGCCACGTACGCAAGCTACTCAGCGACCTTCATGGCACGTTACGACGACAACAACCTGCTGGTTTCGACAGCTTCATCCGGACACAGGGTTCTCCTCCAGCCCGTCAGCGGCGCGACTGCATCCGTGTTCATCGGGGACGGCACGAACGCGAACACTGGTGACAACGGTGCCGCGACCTCAGCGCAGATCGCCGGCCCCCAGGGGCTGGCCAGGGACCCGGACGGAAACACCTTCATCGCATCCAACTTCGGCAGGATGGTCAGGGTCGTCTCGTCTAGCGGAACCGTCACCACTCTGGCTGGCAACGGGACGTCGGGGTACGGGGGCGACGGCCAGCCGGCTTCGAACACGATCACGACCTTTGGAAACTTGTGGGGCCTTGCATACGACTCCACGAGTGAGGCGCCTCTACATCGCGGACGCAAACTGGAGGATTCGGATGATCCAGTTCTCGTGGTCATGACCTGGGGTGGGGTCCGTGGGTGCCATTCGGTCTAAAACATGTAACTCCAAACCAAGCAGGCAACATAGATATCACAAGTGCAACAAACGGCTGATCGGAAGCTGTTGCATCCTAGCAGCAGGAGCCGGGATTCATTCTCCCCTACTTCTCCGCGCCTTGGAAGGTCGGCGCCTGCATCCCCCCGCCGAGCCCGTTGGCCGTCTTGTTGTCCAGCATGATTTTGAGCGGAGAGTTGATGTTGTACCGCAGCTCGTTCCAGATCCTGCCGGGGGTTGGGTCGGCATGCGGTCCCTGGCCCCTGCCGGGCGACCCACTTCCGGGACAGCGTCGGCGGCCGCTCCGCCTTCTCCCTAGCCCGCTCCGCCAGCTCCGTCCCCGACATCTCCACCGCCCCGTTCTTGGGCTGCCCGGCGCGCAGCAGGCTCCGCACCGTCGACGCGCTCGATTTGACCGAGGCCGCGTCCCCGGTGGCCTTCCGCTCTGGCGCCGTCTTCAGCTGCTCCTTCAACGCCCCCGCGACGTCCCCGGAGGCAGCGACACCGGGCCGCAGTTCTGCCTTGCCGAGGTTCACCTTGCGCTGCGCGGCCTCGGCGACGGTGCCGGCAAAGTCCGCGAGGAAGTCGTCGAATGTCTCGGCGGGCCGGACGGCCGGCGGGCGGACGACGGTGCTGCCCGTGGTCTCGCGCCGCTGCGGTGTGTCAACCCGGTCGCCGGCCATGGGATTTGGAGGGATAGGAACGCGTCGGCGCGCGGGAACGTGCGCGAGGATTCGAAAGTTCGGAGGTCGTCGGTCTGGGCTGAACCTATTCTTCCGATCTACCGATCGAGGAACGGCCACCAAAGGCTTCGCCGCGATGCGACTGCGACTCATTGGATGGCTCCGGGCCAATCACCACCTCATCCTACCGCCCCCACCAAAGAGCCCCTTGACCTTCCCGAACGCCCCCTTGATCGAGTTCCCGGCGCTTTCAAGCGCCCCCTTGACCTTCTTGCCCGCGCCCTCCAATGCGGCCTTGGCCTTGCCCCCGGCCTTGCCCGCGGCCCCCTTGATCCCCTTCCCCAGCTCCTTCGCGTCCTCCTTGAGCCCCTCCCTGATCGGTATCGCCCAGTCGAACGGTATCTGCAGGTCATCGTCGAACCCGTTCGCCCCGCCCAGGGTGCCGCCGCCGACCCTGCGCACGCAGTCTTTGCGCGCCGTCTCGACCTCCTCAGCCGGCGCGATGCCCGAGAGGCACTGGTCTCGTTCCGCACCGGAAAAGGCCTGCTCGACGGTGCCGCCGTTCTGCTCCGCACCGCCGTTGGCCAGCACCGCGGCGTCGTCGAACGAGAACCACTTCTTGATGATGGCGTCGGCCTCCCTCTGTGCGGCCTTGCTCCGGCCCGAGGATTTCACCGACCTCGCGCGGAGGAAGCCAGCCCACATGTCGCGCATTGCGTCCCGCGCCGCTGCCGCCTCGGGCTTCACATTGCCGGCACCGAAATCCGTCGCCACGTCCATCGCCGACGGGTCGAGCCAGATCACGTCTCCATGATCGTTTTTGACGGGCGGGCGGTGCGTGTGCTGCGCGCTGTCCTGGGTGCAGAGGTAGCTCTTGATCCCCAGCACGGTGCGGAAGCCGTCCGAGGCATCGCGGATGCCATGTTCAGTGGAGAACGAGTCCTGCAGCAGGTGCGCCGCGCGGCCGAGGAGGAAGAAGGGGCGTAGGGCGGTTCGCCGCACCGAGGCTGCGCCGCCGTCCCAGAAGTCGATAGGGGTGGCCTTGGCGGTCGCCGCGGCAAGGAAGGCGAGCTTGAACCGCAGCCGCACGGCACGGAGGGCCTTGAGAGCACCTTTTCCACCAACGTCGTCGGCTTGGCGCAGGAAATGGCTGTACTGCACGTGGGCCTGGCTCTGTGTAATGCTGTCCCAGCACACTTTGCCTCGCGGCCTGACGATGGAGAACCCCCCGATGTCGACCCATCGCTGGCCCATGACCGCCGACCAAACGGAAAAGTACTTTGCCCCGAAGGTTTGCAGCCCCAGTTTCCCCTGCGGGTCCCGCAGCATCGCCGCCTGCGCGTCCGTGATTTGCTGCCCCTCGCCCGGGTCCTCGGGCGGCGCCTCGGCGTCCAGCACGTCCGCGAGGCCCTGCAGCGCCGGCAGCCCCGCGTCGCCGGCGACTATCGAGTACGGCTCGCCGAGGAGGTCGAGCGCGGACGCCGCAGTGAGCCATTCGTGGCCGAGGGGCGTAATCGGAGAGCTCTGCGAGAACGCGAGCGCCGGCCGCGGGGCGCGTGCGGCAACGACGGCGAGGAGAAAGACGGAGAGGGCGAGGGCTCGCCGGACGCGCCGTCGACGCGCCATGCCGGCGGGAACGAGAAGCGATGGGTGTTCAGGCGGTGGACCCGCCGATGCCCCACCACCATCGATCGCCGACAGCACATCTCGCAGCCAGGCCCCTGGGAACCGCAAGAGATCAGCGTCACAATAAAGCCAGCCCGCTATTAGCGTATCCTTGTGCCCGTGTTCCCTGTGTCTCGGTCCCCCATTATACCGCGAGTGCTGTGGGCCCTTCTCGCAGCCTCTACGGGAAGAACACGGTCCTGAAGGTCGCGGCTGGTCTCACGGCAGCATCGACGTCGTCTGCAGTCCCGCAGTATATGCCGGTGGCAAGGTGGGAGACGTCCGGGAACTGGTCGGAGCGGCATAGCCATGTTCTCCCAGGAGGGTCCGGACCAAGGCCTTCAGCCTTTCGGGATATCTTGCCGGCCGGTACCAACCGCGGAAGCCCTGGGCCGCCAAGATTACCGCTTATCGGAGCGGCCGGCTGCCTCGGGAGCGCGGGGGGTTCATGAGCCTCCCCGCCCCGCAAACCCCTCGCACCCCGGGATCCCCTTGGCCGGTGGATGCCACGGCGGCCACCTGGCCGGGCTCGCCACCGCCGACTGATCCTGCAGCAGATGGCCACGCGCGGCGCAAGCTGTACCGCGTGCTCAACAGGCTTGGCGCCGGGGCCCAGGGCGGTGTCCGGCTGGCCGTCGGGCCGGCAGGCCTGTGCGCCATCAAGACTTTGGAAGCACCCGCCGGCGACGCGAGAGCGGCCGAGACAGTGCGGAGGATGAAAGCCGTGTGGAATATCGTGCCGGAGCATCCGCACATCGTGCGGCTCCTGGATTGCTTTCGGACACGGAGCAAGGTCTATTTCGTCAACGAGTTCTGCGCGGGAGGAGTGGGTCTTCCAGCCGAGGCTGCAAACCGGGCATTCCCGCTGACTGATGCTCATTCGCCACCTCCACAGGACCTTGCCAAGTACCTCTCGCAGCACGGCAGCCGGATCGACGAGGACGGAGCCCGCGAGATCTCCCGCTCCCTGCTCTCGGCGCTCGAGTGGCTCCACTCGCGCTCCATCGTCCACCGGGACGTGAAGCCGGCCAACGTGCTTCTGCGGGACGCGTCGCGGCCGGCCGAGACGCTCTGCCTCGCGGATTTCGGGAGCTGCTTCGTGGAGAACCCGGAGCGGGACGTGGAAGAGGGGCAGGGTCCAGAGACGCCGGCGACGGTCTTTTCGGGTTTCCGCTCCGTCTTCGACGGCCCGCGTGCTGGCTCCAGCACGAGCATGGATGCGATGCAGAGCCTCGCAGGTGAATCGATGATATGGCTCTGTTCCGCGCCTTCTCTCATTCCAATCCCCGCCTTCAGGCACACCCTTCTACCTCGCCCCCGAGCTGGTCCGCGGCATTCCCTACGGCCCTGGGGTCGACCTCTGGTCCTTCGGCTGCATCTTCTACGAGCTCCTCTTTGGCACGCGTCCTTTTTCCCTCACGGGCTCGTTCGAGGACCTCTACGGCGGCATCCTGCGCGCCGAGTACCGCGTGCCCGACGACAGCGCGGCATCCACGTCCGCACTGGAGTTTCTCGCTTCTCTGCTCACGGCCGAACCCGCCGCGCGGCTCTCGGCGTCGGATGCCCTGCGATGCCCGTGGATGCTTGCCCGCACTGCATCGCTCTGCGCCCCGAGGCCGCGGGACGACGGCGGTGGCTACGAGGTTTTGTTGAACGAGATGGGGGAGCTCGTGCTGGCGGATCTGGACGCGGCGGACGACAGCGGGCTGTTGCCAACGTGGACGGCGGTGGACGGGACGGCGAAGCCGGGGAAGGCGTCCGCAGGGGGCAGCCTGCCCACAAACTGAACTTGGGTGGAGACTTTGACATCCGGATGCTGAATGGGTCCCGACGAGTTGGGCTTGTTGGAGCCTTCAAGTATGATTCTTGGTACTGCATGACGTTTTCCCTTGCAATCGCCCCCTCCCGTCCCGTCCTCCCACCACCTCTTGGCCTCGGTAGTGATCGTCTTGAACGAGATCACCTGCATCGTCTCGGTCGTCTTTACCGTGTCGGATCCCGCTTTGGGCTGTGCGCGATTCTTTGCGATGAGAACGCCCCCCACGTGAGCCCATCGGAACCTGTCGGACCCCCTTACCGCGACAACTGCTATGGTCGAGAAGAATTGGACGATCATTCCTCGTTGCACCGCTCATTGTTCGCGGTCCACTCCATGTACAGTCATGGACCGAAGTCGTACTTCCCCTCGAGGTGCCCCGTTACCCGCGCCAGCAGCCCCGCCGCCACAGCGGCATGACACTGCGTCGCCAGGTGGTTCTCATCCCACAGGTACCTCGCCCACGGATCCCCGCACAGCGGATCCTCGGGCTTCCTTTGCATAGACGTGCACCGCTCCTTCCCCGTGGCACCGAACGGGGCGCAGCCCGCGTCCATCCGGTGGAAAACGATCTCGGACCCCGGGAACAACGGGCGGAGGGAGTGCAGAGCTGCGGGAAGCAAGGAGTCGTGCAGCTTGATGGCGGCGACCTGCGAGTGGCCAGCGAGCCCGCGGGCGGGTCCTGGGGCGGGGGGTACCCGGCAAAGGGCGCAAAGTCGGTGGTGACGACGAGGATGCGGCACGAGAGGAGGGATATGAGGGAGGGAAGGACGGCGTCGCGGAGGTGCGCGACGTTGGACTCGACGGAGAACGGGGAGGGGTGTCGGGCGGCAGAGTCGGGGGGAGAGGGTTCGGCGCCGCAGGGTAGTTCGGCTGAGCGCGGCGGCGGCGACACCTGCTTTCGCCGCCTGGCCGCTCGGCCTCCGACGCCCGGAGTCCCCGCGAGGGCGTGCCGCGGGCGGCGGCTCGATGACCCCGAAGGCCCTGCGCCGGTCGCGCCGGGTCCTCTCCGTCCTCGCCGTCGGACTCGGGTGC
Source organism: Hyaloraphidium curvatum (assembly GCA_025558095.1). NCBI lineage: Eukaryota > Fungi > Monoblepharomycota > Hyaloraphidiomycetes > Hyaloraphidiales > Hyaloraphidiaceae > Hyaloraphidium > Hyaloraphidium curvatum. Next base: position 424,026 of record JAIVFI010000043.1, read on the forward strand.
TTCTCGCTTCTAGGCCGGCCCGCCCCGGAGCCGCCCCCGCCGCCGCCCGAGCCGTGCCTGATTTTCGCACGCTGGCCCGGCGCCAAAATGCATTCGAACCAGGCGCTGTTCACGTCGCGGGCCGCGGGGCTGGCGCGGGCGCTGGGCTGCCGGCTTCTGCCGCCGCTGCTTTCGATGGGTTCCGGCGGCTGGGCGGATTACTCGATCCCCCTGGCCGAGTTCTTCGAGCCTTCGCGGCTTTTTGTGGACATGGCCAACGCCGAAGACGCGGCGTTCGTGGCTCGAGCTGTTTCTTGGGCCGCAGGGGAACCCGTCTCCCCTTCCTCGGACCGGGCCGCCATGCGCGTCGCCCAGAGTGCCAACAAACGCCCGCTGGACGTGCCGTGTCTTGTCGACCGCCTTTCTCTGATCGACCCGCGGTTTTCCGGCGGGATGCCGGCTTTCCGTTGCTCCGCTAGGCTGTTGCTCGAGCCTTGGGCGACCCACGCGCCCCACGCGGCGGACAATCCCTCGGCCCGGCCCTCTCGGGAGCTGATCACCTTCCGCAGGGAGTTTGGCGGCGGGCTGGTCGGCGTGCCCGACCTCGTTGGTCTCAACGTCAGCTGCGCCACCGAGATCCGCGGCAGCGCCGAGATGCCTCCCCGGCAGGAGCTGCTCCGCGCGGCCAAGTTCGCCCTGTGGAAGTTCGTACTGGGCCGTGAGGATCCCTCGGACGCCGAGCGCCTGCTCGAGGCGTGGGGCGGCGCGCCTCCCGTGAGCTCCCTTGCCTACGCGAGGTACCCGGACCCCGCCCCGGCGCTCGTCACGGCGCACCTCCGCTCCGGGTTCAACCACCAGCAGTATTGCTACGCCCGCATGCGGTTCCCGCTCTGCGCCACCAGCGACGCCCTCTCCGCGCAACACCTGGCCCCGCTGCTGTCGGGCTGCGGATCGCAAGTGGTGGCTTTGCTGGCCGGGGATACCCTGACGGGAGCCTTCGGCAAGTCATCGCTCCCCTCCCTCCTCCCGCCTCTTCTCGAGCGCCCGCACCCCAGGATAGTCTACACGCGGGATCTCGCCCGCGCGTACCTCGCCGCCCTGCGGCACCCCTCCCTCAACTTCACCCACCACCGCACGACGACCTGGATCAACTACTACGGGACCAACGCGGAGAACGCCTACTACTCCCTCGCCGCGATCCTCATCGACCAGGTGCTCCTGGCCTGCGGCTCCGCGGTGCCGGGGGGGGCCTATTTCCGGACCCACATGTCCACCTTCTCCTGGCGCGCCGCGATCCTCGGCTCCGACGTCCTCTCGGCGGTGTGCCTCCCCTCCGGCACCCGCCTCCCCACGTCCTTCGACGCCGCCTCCACCGCCGCCGACGCGGACGCCGAGCTCCACGCGTTCGCAGAGGCGGGCGTGGACCTCGCCGCGGAGCACAAGGCGCCCCCGGGCAACGTCACCAGGCGGACCATGGGCCCCGGGGCCTGGCATGTCGGGTGCACGGCGACGGGGAGGTTCCTCCCGAGCCTGCCGTTCGAGGATCGGAGGAGGGGGGATCCCAAGGGGGCCGGCAAGTGCTCGTCCTGCGGGGACTCGAGGTGGTAGGGTGGGCGGATCGCGGGGGATACGCGCCGGCGTCTTCGATGCGACTGCCTACATGTCCGGCGCCGGATTCCAGCAGCTCTCGGGCACGCTCCAGCTGCTCGACCATCGCCAAAGCCCCGAAGCGACTTCCTCGGTCCAAGCAAGAGCCGGCAATGGGAAGCAAAAGTTTCCACGAGATCAACGACGACAGTAAACACGGACGCTATGTACAACGACCTTCCTGGTCCGCTGCGGCCCTAGGCGACCGCCGCCATCCTCCCCTCCTCCTCCTCCTCCCTCTCCAGGGCGAGCCCGCGCTCTTGCACCCTGGCCATCTGCTCCGCCTCCCCCCCCAGCTTCTCCAGCATCTGCCCCACCTGCCTCCACCTCCTCGCCCCCAGCACGTCCCTCCTCCCGTGCTCCAGGATCTCCCTCCCGATCGCCTGCGCCCGTTCTCTCGTCTGCTCGAAGAACCGCGCGAGGAACGGCGGCGTGCTCCCCCCCGTCCCCGCCGCGCGGGACATCCCCCCAACGGGCTGCTCCGCGTAGATCATCCGCAGCACGTAGCTCCCGTGCAGGCACCTGTGCGACGCCACCGCGCACGCGAGGCGGAGCCTGTGGAACGCAGATACCTCCCAGCTGCCGGCCATCCTCGGATCGCTCCGCGGGTCGATCAGGTGCGGCCGCGCGCGCACCGTCTCCGACAGGTCGGCGAGCATCCCCAGGTGCACCGCCGGCCGGGTCAGCAGGTCGAACGCCCTCTGCATCGAATCGATCGGGTCGCCGCCCATCCCCCCGGCGTCCTCCTCCCCAGCCACCACCCGTGCGATCCGCTCCCTCCCCTCCGCGTCGGGCTCGTACGCCGCGCGCGAGCCCGCGACGCCGGCGAGCACGTCGAACCACTTGAACATGGTCGAGTTGGCCCCCGTCTGCCCGAACTCGCGGTCCACGAAGCACCCCCTGCGCCCCTTCCAGGTGTCGGCGCCGCACCCCTCGTAGAACACGCCGTGGGGCGGGTACACGGTGCCGCACGCCCCGCGGACGCCCTTGATCGGCAGCCTCACGGCGGGGTACGAAGCGGCGGGGGTGCCGCGCATCATGGTGGCAAACACCCTGTGTGCGCGCTCGGCAGCCGACGCGACGGCGTCCCACCCGGCCTCGATCTCCGCCAAAGTGGCCCCGGGGCGGGAGAGGGAGGAGAAGGCGGCGACGGCGGGGGGCATCTGCAGCTCCATGAGGGTGTGGTTGAACCGGAAGTTGTGCTCGGGGGTGCCCCCCGCGACGTCGAGGAAGCCGACGGGGGTGCGGGTGCGCGCGACAAAGGCGAGGATCGAGGCCGGGTCGGAGTAGTCCACCTCGGCGGCGTGGGAGGGGAAGGCGGCGGCCTTGAGCGTGTAGTCGTCGTAGACGAACTCGATCTGCCGGCGGCCCAGTGCGGCGTTGGACGCGTGCGCGAGCGCGGAAAGGGGGTACGGGACGTAGGGATGGGTGTGGCGCTCGCCGTGGAGCTTGCCCTCGAACAGCACACCGCGGATGAGCCACGCGCACCAGAACGCCACGTCCGAGATGGCGTGCGCCTTGTTGTCCGTGGGGGCGCGGGCAAAGTCCTCCAGGAGGGCGAGGAATCTGGGGAACGCCTGCCGCTTGGGCTCGCCGTGCACCACGCGCCGCCAGACCTCCCTCCGGAGGCGGTTCCCCGCAAGCAGCCCCGGCCTGCCGTCGGCGAGGCGCACCGCCTGGGCCCCGGCGATCTCGGAGAGCGCCGACCAGGGGGTGCCGGCCAGCGGCGCCGCGGCGCGGTTCGGCAGGAACCCGGCGGTGTTCCAGACGGCGCGCTGCACGCCCGCCAGCTGCTCGGGCGACCAGCGCCGGCCGAAGATGTCGAGGGAGAACGACAGGCCGCCGTTCAGGACGGTCGGGTACGCGGGGCCGGGCACCGTGCGGAGGTCGAGCAGGCGGACGGCGCACCGCGCGGGCGGCGTGTGCAGGCCGCGGCGGGCGGCGGGTGCGCGGGGCAGGGCGGGGCGCAGCGAGCGGGGCAGCATGGCGCGGAGGGCAGAGGGCGGGTTGGAGCCGCGGGTGCGCCCGGAATTCGCGGGTGTTGTGGTCACGCGGCGTGTCTCCCGGTCGTCGACTCACGCAGGCTGTGCAGACCCCCGGTCCCCATCGCTGAGGAGGAGGCACGTTTGCCATGTCTGCCATGGAGTTGAAAGATGGATACCACTCGTCGTTGGAATGCGAGAAGCGGGGACAGGCGAACAGTAGGGATGCAGGAGCGGCAAGGGAGGTGGCCTATAGCTGGGGACCCGTTGCGAGAGGGGCACCGGTCCCCAGATTGCGGATTCGGGCGACGGGAACTAGGGCGCGGACGCGGATGCCGGAAGTGTGTTCCAGCGGATAACCGACAGCCCGTGTCGCGCCCCGGCCACCCGATCGGCGATTTGTAAGCCGCCCGGCGGAACGAGGGCGGGTCCTGGCCGGGTCCACTTTCCGGCCGAACACCGGTCTCCACCCATCCGCCACCGCCATGCGACGCGCCCCCGCGCTCTCCGCGCTTCTCCTGCTCCTCGTCCTCGCCGTTGCCCCCTCCGCCGCGTCGTGGGTGCGCCGCCGCCCGCCCCGCCCGCCCTCACCTCCCGCCCCAATTGCAGCCCCGCCCCGCCCCGCCTAGCCCCGCGAGCCTCCAACGCCTTCTGCGACGGCACCGGCTCCTCCCGCGACCGCCTCTGCCGCTCCAACGCGGCCTACGGCGAGGCGTGCGACTACTCGACCGGCAAGGCCGTGGACGGCACTTCAAGCACCGGCATCTGCATCTGGGGCTGCTGCAACCCCGCGCAGTTCCAGCTCGATTACTGCCGCGACGTTTACGCGCGGGCGTGCACCGCGGGGACGGGCAAGCTGGCGGTGGTGGGCTCGTCCGGCACGCTGCCGAGGTGCAACCCGTCCACGGGGGCCGTGTCGACGAGCGGAACGTCGACGTGCAGGGGGCAGAGCGACTGGTTCGGCAAGGCGATGGTGTGGAAGGGGATGACGGCTGGGTGCTGCAAGGTGCCGGGGCAGGCCTGACGACTGGGGCAAGGTGGCCGCGGGGGCGAGGTGACTGCGGGGGGCGAGGGACCCGGGATCCCACTACCCAGGGACCGCGGGGACAAGCGCGGCATTCCGGACCGGGCGCACAAACTACAACCGGTGTGCAACGTAACGGATTCCTGCCCTTTCCCGTCCGCGTTCCCGTGCCGGGGTCGCCCCAGGGTGGCGAAAGGGCTGGAGGTGGCAACTCCCCGTCTCTTGCGGCTGGGCGAAGGGCAGCCAACTTGACCTTCCATGCCCGGCTGCGCCTTGCCCACCTTCCTTGCGGAAACCGCGCGACGGCAGTTGCCGTTGGCGGCACCGTCCAACGCCTGATTGGCCCAGTGATACGGCACCGACCGGGGCTGCGTGCCTCGATGAGCATTAGATCGTCGAAGCCGGATTCGGTACATTGATTCGGTAGCACGATGAGCAGCGGCGTGAGACCGAGCTCGCTGCAGAAGCGTGAATCGGAGCGCCGAAAGCTGTGCCCCACTTCAAACTGACGTCGCACCCCGGATGAGACGGCGAGGATCGCCGGAGAAGGGAGATCGCGCACGGATTAGCAGTGCAAGGGCGCCTAGGGTCAGAAGTGTGGTTGCGCTCTTTTTTTCCTGCTCCGCCTCGGCCCTCCGCCAAACGCCGGACCCTTCTCCGAAACACCGCAACAATGAGCTCCCCCCGCCGCCCGCGCCCTCCGTGCCCCGCGGCGACGATGCGATCTTTTGCCACCTTGTCCGCCGCGGCTGCCGCGCTGGCCCTCGCGGCGCTGCTCGCCTGTGCGGGCGTCCCCCTCGCGGCCGCCGGCCCCGTGCGCCGGCAGCTGACGCCGGACTGGGCCGCCGATCTCTCCGCCGGTTCCGCCGCGGCACGCCAGCTGCCCGCCGCGCCCTCGGCCGCCTCGACGCCGTGCGCGGCGCTGCCCGTCGCGGCGGACTGGCGGTGCGGCCCGGACTTTGGCGCGCGCTGCCCCGACGGCCTGTGCTGCTCGCGCTTCGGCTGGTGCCAGGACAACGGCGGCGATTCCGATCCTCGGTGGTGCGGCGACGGCTGCCAGCTCGGGTACGGCAAGTGCCTGTTCCCGGCGGGCTCCCCCGTCCCGGACGCCGTGTGCCCGACCGCCTCGGCAAGGGCGCCGCCGACCACCGTGTCGGCCTCGACGACGGTTTACGCAGCCTGCACCACGGTCCCCGAGGCGGCGGACGGCCGCTGCGGGGCCGAGTTTGGCCGGCGGTGCCCGGACGGCCTGTGCTGCTCCCAGTTTGGGTACTGTCAAGGTGCGTTGGACCCCTCCCGGCCGATGATCTGCGAGCTCACCGGCATGATCTTCCAGACGACGGCAGCGACTCCGGGGCAGCCTGGTGCGGCGACGGCTGCCAGCTCGGCTTCGGCAAATGCTTCCTGCGCCCCGCCCCGCCCCGCTTCTCCTGCCCCACGCCGCGGCCCGACCCCACGCCGACCTACCAGCTGACCACCATGTCGTCGTCGACGCCGGTCTACATGGCGTGCCCGGATCTGCCCGTGACCGAGGACGTGCGCTGCGGACCCCAGGCCGGCAGGCGCTGCCCCGGCAACCTGTGCTGCTCGCAGTGGGGATTCTGCCAAGGTGCGTCGCCGCTCCGCCCCGTGCATCTGCCTGCCTGCTCATCTTCTGCTGCATGCTGCAGACGACGGCGGCGACTCTGGCGAGCCCTGGTGCGGCGCCGGTTGCGAGCTCGGCTGGGGCAAGTGCTTCCTCGGTACCGCGCCCTTTGCCTCGGATTTCGCATGCCCCACGCCGACCTCGGACGGCCCGCCGCCGACGTACCAGCTCACCTACGTGTCGGCCGCGACGCCCGTGTACATGGCCTGCCCGACGCTGGCGGTATCGACCGACGGGCGGTGCGGGGAGGGGTTTGGGACGAGGTGCAGGGACGGGTACTGCTGTTCGCAGTGGGGATGGTGGGTAAATGCACCGCCGGGCTACCCAGCATCCGCTGACTTTGCTTTTGCCGGCTTCAGGTGCCAGGACAATGGGGGCGACTCGGGCTACTCGTGGTGCGGCGAGGGATGCCAGCTCGGCTTCGGCAAGTGCTTCGTCGGGTCGGCGCCGCTCTCGACCGCCTTTTCGTGTTCGGCGAGTCCCACGGCGGTGCCCGAGACTGGCGTGCCGACGCCCCCGCCCGCTTCGACCTCGGAGGTAACACCGACGAGCACGGCCGCACTGCCGACCACCGAGACCTCGGCAACCGCTGCCTCGACCACGGTCGCACAGCCAACTACAACCGCCACCCCCGCGCCGTACGTCGGCCTGCGCATGACGGCCGACTGCCCCTCGGGCACCTTCCGCGTGCGCAACGGCAACGCCTTCTCTGTGCCCTACAGATGGGACGTCTTTGGCGGCTCCCTGAACGGCAGCGGCGTCGCGGCACCCGGCACGACGATGGGCGCGATCGACGTGCGCCCGCTGACTGGGGTCACGGTGCGGCTGTTCGTGAACGGGACGGTGCTGCAGGATACCAAGGCTCAGAAGCCGGCGTCGGACTGCCCCGCGGATACCACGGCTGCGGGGCCGACCAACACCGGGGCGGCATCGACAATCGTGCCGCCGGCCACGTCTTCCGTCACTCGTCCGGCCAGCACAACCGCTCAGCAGCCGGGAACGACGACGCGAACGACAGCCACCTCCACGCCCGTCGACACGATCCGCCAGGCCCTCACCTCGCAGACCCTGCCGTGCCCGGCCTTCTCCCTCGGCTCCGGCCTGTCGACGAACCCCATGTTCCCCTTCATCAGCAACCTCGCCTGCGACTCACCCCTCGCCACCCTGCGCTTCTGGAACGCCACCGCGTTCCCCCTCAACTTCGGCGGCTGCAACTCCCAGGGCCGCTTCGACGTGCTCGCCTTGAACGGCACCTTCGTCCCCGCCCCCGACCGCTCGCAGATCGCCTTCCCCGCGGGCGTCGACCCCTCCGCCCCGCAGCTGGACATGGACTTTTACGTCACGGGTACCTCCCTGCAGCGCCGCAACTGCGGCACCGAAGCGCAGGGCAGCACCCAGGCGCCGTCGTTCTACGCCTCCGCGCTCCGGGGGCGTGTGCTCCGGCTGCAGGTCTCGTGCGCAAACGGGGCCTACGCGGGCCCGCTGTACTTTGCCTGGTCGGACCCGCAGTACTACGGAAGGCAGAACTCGACGATGGTGCAGCTGTTCAACTGCCTGGGCGGAAAGGTGGCCGGGGTCACCACGCCGTGATCGGCGCCTCTGTGAGCGGGGCTGGCGGATCGGGACGGGGACGGCAGGGTGCCATCGCAGTCATGGGGCTTTCAGTAGATAGATGTGAGCTTTTGTCGCACCATCTTTGTCTTTGACCAATTCACCGCGCTCGAATCGCAATCGGCCCCGCCTGCCCAGGTCACCTTGACAGTCCTGGTCGTCTTGCCGTTACCTTTCCCACGCAGCGACGGCGCCGACGCCGGCCAGGAGCAGCGCCGCGACTGCGGAGAGCGCGGCGCGGCCCGACATGATTCCCGGCGCGGACAGATTGCGGCAGACGGGGCGCGGCGCTCTCCTCCGCGGCCCGGCGGCGGCGTGCTCCAAAGCGGCAAAGTCGCTTGTGGGAGGACGGTGCTGCAGAAAGGAATCGCACTCGGGGTCGGCGCCTCCGCGGGTCCAGTACACTGCCAGCGTAGACACGGCGTTGGCGACTAGCTCCGGATCGGCGGGGGTAGTCTGACAGGAGACTATGACCCTAACTCATGGAAAGTGTAATCCAGGCGAGAGATGCGTGCCAATGTGCGATGACTTCGCGATGTGGGAACCGGCGGAGCCGGGCACGTGATTCCGCAAAGAGATCGACGAGGACGAGCTATAGCTTCCGCCGACCATCGAGGCATCGCCCGGACCGGCGACAATACTGCGCTCCGTTACGATTCAATCGCCTCTTTTCTCTACCCGCCGCGGTATCGGCACTCCAAAACGGCGTCATCAGAGCGGCCGAGGTCATCGGGGCTGGTGCACCCCTCCTTGCTCGCTTTCGCGCCCTTGGAACCGCACCCCTTCCCGCCCGCATCGCCACCCTCCCCGCCCTCCCGCCCCGCCGCTGCGATGAGCTACCCCGGCGAGACCGCCAGCCCGGTCTCGGGCGTCATCGACGTGCCCCTCGGTGCGCGCGCCGCGCCGCCGGCCGGCAATCTCTGACGGGTCCCGGGGCAGACAACAAGCAGTACGAGGTGTCGGCGCCGCCGTCGGGCGGCGCAACGATCTTCTGGAAGGTCGCGGACCCGATTGCACTCGCGCTCTTCACCGTCGGCGTCATCCTGAGCTGGGTCTACATCCCGAGGTGGGCCGGCCGGAATCGCCGCGAGATGCCGGCGCTCACACGCGACCGACAGCATCCAGACCGTCTGCTGCGGTCTCGCCAACCTGTATGTCCTCCGCCCGGACCGCGACGGCCCGCGATTGACCCGACCCCGACCCCGCCCACCCGTCCGCAATGCCTCCCCGCCCTCGCTACCCCCTCCCGCCCCATTCGCCGCCCAACAGCGCCCTTCTCGGCCTCGTCGTCGCGCTCACCTTCAAAGCCCTCCCCTTCTTCACCTCGCAGCTCCCCGCGGCCAACCACACCGTCGGCCGCGGCGTGATCTTCGTCTACATGGGCTGCTTCGCGTGCCTCGGAAACGGAGGGCTGGCGCTGGGGATGGGGCTGCCGGTGGTGCTTTACGGGCTGTTTTACGTGCTGACCAAGTACATCAACGTGCCCGGTGGGTGGTTTCCGGCTCGGGCGGGGCCGGCGATTGGTGACGGGGTTCGTTCGCGGCAGCGCTGGTCTGGGCGCCTGCCTAGGCAGGACTGTGTGAGGGTGTCCGGCTCGAGCGAAGTGTCCGCGTTGGATACTGGGGTTATTTCCGGCATGGCGGGTCTGGGCGCCGACGTAGGCCGGCCTATGTGTGGTGTGGGGTGATCAGAGGGACGTAGCTGTCTCCCCGTGGTGGACTTCCTCCCCCTTGTGCTGATCTCATCGGCGTCCTCTCGGTGTTTGGGGACGGCGCTCGGGCCCGACGCCGGGCCCGGAACCCGGTCGGCCTTGCTGGGTCCGCCGCGAGAACCCGGCCGCACTGCGCCACAATCCTCGGGGCCAGCCTCCCAAGCCCCGTGCCGACCCGACAACAAAAGCGCGCCCGGAAAGGCAACCGCCGCCCAACCGACACCGCCATGTCCCGCGCAATCACCCTCGCCGTCGCGCTCGCGCTGCTGCTCGCCCCCGGCGCGCCCGCCGCGCCGTTCCCCAACAGCAAGGGCGTCGGGCGGCCGCGCTACGTGCCGTACACGCTCGGCGGCAGGCGGCTCGAGGACGTGTCCGCCGGCTGCGCGGCCGCCGCCAACGCCACCGGCCCCGTCGCGGAGCGCTGCGTCGCAACGGAGATGGGGAAGATCTTCCTCGCCGGGTTCGACAGCACGACGTGCTCGACGGGCTGCGCGAGCGCGGTCACCTCGTACTGGGACGGCCTCACCGCCGCCTGCGGTTCCGAGGTGGGCCTCCCGTGACTTTGTTCCTTCAAAAGTGGTCGCTAACCCCGCCCTTCCACGCCAGACGCTCGTGTCCATCGTGGCCCGCAACGCCTCGCTGTCGCGGAACCTGAGCGCCGCCGACCTCGCGCCCTCCAACCTGCTCGGCCGGGCGCTGTTCTGCGCCAAGGACGCCTCGGGAGCGTCGTGTATCCCCGGCGTGGAGTACATCAGGTCGGCGCCCAAGGGGGCGGGCTTCAACGAGACCCGCTGCAAGGAGGTGAGCATCACCGGTTGCGCCTTCGCCGGTCCGATTTCTGACCTCCCCCCCATCCAGTGTGCCGCCGCCGCCCTCGCTGCCGTCGACACCGTCGCCGGCGCCTACCCGTCGGCGACCTACTTCACGGGCAACTTCTTCCGCGCCGCCTCGTGGGCCGACGTCCGCGCCGAGCTCTCGGGCCGCTGCGCGCGCACCGCCGCCGCCGCCTCGAGCCGCTCCGCCGCCTGGGCGTCCAAGACCGTCTCCAAGGGCGCCAAGGGGACCAAGGGCGTCAAGGCCGTCGACCCCGTCAAGACCAAGGCGGGCGGGACCAAGACGGCCGGGACAAAGTTCCTCGCCAAGGCGACCAGGTCGGCCAAGTCCGCCAGGGCCAAGGGCACCAACAAGGCCTTTGCCACCCTGGTCGCCAAGAAGGCGCTCTGAGGGGGCGCACGTTGGACGGCCGCGGCCGATACCCGGATCCAAAAGCATACCTCTTTGTCGTCTGGACCTGCCATTTATGAATTAGATCCCGGGCTGCAGCCTTGACTCGAACAACTCCGCTTCCCATTACCCCGCAATACGTTACGTTGCCCCTACGTCCCTGGTCTAGTCCGTCTCTCTACGTCTCGGGGCCCGCATAGCCTCACACGGCCCCGCCAAAGTTGACCGCATCCGCAAACGCCTCCCCCTCGGCCTCACCCTCCTTCCCGCCGGCAAAGTACGCCACGCACTCGCCCCCCGGGTCAGATATCCGCAGCAGCTTGCCCTCGTCCTCCCTCCCGATCCCCGGCAGCGCGAACGGCAGGTCCGCGGCATCCACCACCCTTGCCACCCCCCTCGCCTGGTCCCCCGCGCGGTCGAGGTCGAACGCCTTGACGAGCTCGTACCGCTCCTGGCCCTCCCCCGGCGCCGTCAACGGGCGGCACCACAGCAGCACGTCGGCAAAGAGGATCAGCTCGTCGTCGCGGCCGGCCTCGCGGGGGGCCGCGGGGATCACCGTCGTCGGGAGGAGGGGCACGGCTTCCTTGATCCGGGAGCCGAGGGGGCGCACCAGCACCGCGGGGGGAACCAGGTTGCTGTCCGAGCGCGGGGGGACGGGGGAAGAGAGCACGTCCTCGGGGGCCTGGGGCAGGCCGACGAAGGCGGCGACGGCGGCGTCGGGGACGTAGGCCCGCACGACGACCCGCACCGCGCGCCAGGGCGCCGCCTTGAGCAGCTTCCGCCGCGCGGAGAAGATGCGGAGCAGGCCCGCGCCCGTGGTCAAGGTCGTCAGCGAGGCCTGCGGGCTGCCGGGCGAGCCCGGCGGCGGCGACAGCGCGAGCGACGAGCCGCGCGCGGGGATCCCGCCCGACGGGCGCGCACGGTGTCCGGGCTGGTACCCAGGCGACGGCGACCCCGGTACCGACGACGCCGGCGACGCGGACCCCGACGTCAAGGGGCTCGCGTCCTCCTCCGGCGCCCGGATCTGCCGCAGCACACCCTCCACTACCGACGTGACCCCCTCCCACTCGCGCTTGCGCTCGTTGCACTCCCGCACCCGCAGCGCCAGCTCCTCCATCGCCTTCTCCAGGTCCTCGTTGTCGGGGTGCGACGCGTCCGTGCATTCCCACAGCTTCTCGAGGAGCATCTTGTACCGCGGCAGGCGCTGCACGGGGAGCAGCAGCCACGCCTGGAGGTTGATCTGCCGGTGGTTGGGGGACTGCCGCGCACGCTCGACGTGCTGCCGGAACCGCTTGACGGTCTTGGGCGCCGGCGTCGGCAGGTTCATTGGGTCCTTGCGGCCGGCGGGGGGCGGCTTGTCCGAGTCGAGCTTCTCGAGCATGGCCAGGGCCGCGTCGAAGCCGTTGTAGTAGACCGAGTAGAGCTTGAGGAATGCCGCGTACTGGAGGAAGCAGCGGCCGATCCGGCCGCGGAGCGAAGGCGGCTGCACGTTCGGGGGGTCCACGCGGCCCGAGTAGTCGTCGCAGGCCCGCGTGAGGTTGGGCAGGATAAAGTCGCTGGCAGATGAGGGCGGCGATGAGCGGGAGCGGGTGCGGCAAGTCGGGATGACCCACCTGTGGAGCCCCAACAAGCTCCCGACGTTCTGGAATATCCGCGCGTGCTCCTCCTTGCTCAGGATCCTGTCGTTCCCCGACCCCGGCGGACCCCCCTCGAGCGGCACCACGTACAGCTCCATGAGGTTCCTCAGGAGCTGCACGTACGTCCTCTCCGTCGACAGGATCTCCCGCACCAGCGCTGCGCGGAACTCGGGCGGCTTGACCTTCTTCACCGGTGCGGCAGGTGCCGCAGGCTTGCCCGGCACGGGCGTCGACGACCCCCCGCGACCCAAACCGAGCATGCTCAGCGGCACACCAAACTCGCTCGCCCCGTCCCCCCCGCCGAACGACGACGAGTCCGCGTCGGAAGCCAGCACGGGGAACGACCCCGTGCGCGTGATCTGCCCCCTCCGCGCGCGCGAGGCCTCCTCCTTCTCGACCTCGGCAGCGCGCCGCGCGGCGTCGTCGAGGTCGTGGCAGTCCCTGAGGTGCAGCATCAGCCGGCGGAAGGCGCGGTGCCGGGCGCGCAATGCGGAGGCGCGGCCGGTGGGGGAGGGCGCGCGGGGGACGGGGGAGAGGGTCGACGGGTTGACGAGGGTGCCGGCGGTGTTCGAGGAGCGCGTCGAGAGGCCGTCCAGCGGGTTCTCGTGGTCCTCGGAGGAGGGGCGGCCGGCGAGCATGGCGATCTCGGCTTCGAGGAGGGAGATGCCGGGGACGGGCTTGTAACCGTGAGCGGCGCGGAGGGCGCGGGCGGCATCGACGTAGGCCTGGACCGCGTCGCCCGTCCCGGGGCCGAGATCGAGGCCGTCGAGGACGAGCACGCGGATATTGGAGCGAAGGCCGAGGGAGGGCGGAATGTCGCCAAGGGGATTGCTGGCGAGCGACAGGGAGTTGAGCCGGTGGAGCTTGCGGAAGAGCGTGGGGGCTGTGGGGCGGGCCGGTGAGACGGTCGCGTAAACGGATACGCCAAAGAAGAACCCACAAAGCGCCTGAATTTGGCAACCCCCGAGATCCAGCAGCTCCAGCCGCCTCAGCTCCGACAGGTCCGGCAGCCCCTGCAGCGGGTTGCCCCCCAGCCACAGCTCCCGGAGCCCCTCGACCCGGCCGATCTCGGGCGGCAGCACCGAGATGGCGTTGAACGACAGGTCCAGCACCTCGAGCAGGGGCATCGAGAGGAACATCTGGCGCGAGGGCGGGGTGTCAGCGAACGGCTCGCCTCGGGACCGCAAGTCGACGACCCACCTTGCCGTCAACTCCCTCCAGCTCCGCCCCCCTCACGTTCAGCACCGCCACCTGCTCCGCCCACCCCACCCTGTCCCTCCCCAACCACCCTCCCTTCCACCCGACCGGCGCCCTGAACGCCCCCTGGTCCTCCGCCTCCGCCCCCAGCGCGGCCTCGAGCTCCCCGCTCGTCCGGAGCATCTCCCTGGCCCCTTTGTCCCGCAGCAACGACATGCTCCCCGACCCCCTCCGGATCCCCGTGGAGCCGGCCGACCGCACGCTCGCGGCGTCATCGTCCATCCCGGCCGACCTGGGCACCGCGTACGGGTCGTCGTCCTCCCCGTCGGGCGTGCCGTGCGGCGTCGAGGGGGAGACGGAGAGGCCGGGGGGGGAGATGGCGCGGGTGGTGACGATGGGGGGGAGGGGGGAGGGTTGCACGAGGGATTCGAGGTCCTCGGGGGTGGGGGTGCCGGGGGCGGTGGGGTCGGGGAGGTGGTCGAGGGCGGCGATGGAGAGGGGGGCGATCTCGAGCGGGGGGATGGTGGGCGGGGAGGGGTCGAGGGAGGGGACGGGGGAGGGGGAGGGTGTGGGTGTTGCGGGGGTGGAAGTCGGTTCGGGTGTCGCAGGCGGGGAAGGGGAGGGGGTGGCAGGTTCGGCGGCGACGGGCTCGAGAGTGGACGGCGGCTCCGCCAGCGCCTCGGCCGAGACGACCCCCGAGACGACGAGTGCGGGGGGAACGAGTTCGAGCTCGGGTTCGGGCTCGACGGCCGCCGGAGGCGTTGGTTCGGCTGGAGCAGGTGGTTGGGCCGTGATCTCCGCCGGCGCCGGTTCCGCACTGTCGTCCGGCGGTACCGAGACCGATGCCGCACTTTCGACGGCTGACACAAGGGGTTCGTTGGGCGGCAAGTGCGCGGGGGGCGAAGTAGACCTGTCCTGGGGTGCGGGTGCTTTGGGCTGGGCCTGCGCAGGCACGTCCTCGACAAGCCGCTCCTCGACCACCGTCCCCGCGACTTCGGGGGCCGCAAGGGACTCGACAGGTTCGAGCGCGACAACGGCTGGTTCAGTGCCCGGCAGCCCGGTGGGCGCGAGGGGCGGAGCAGAAGTGTCCTCGGGTTCGGGCGCGCTGGCCGGGGCGTGCGCCGGCTCCGCGTTCGCGCGCAGCTCCTCGATCGCCGCCTCCTCGAGCCCGACAGCCCCATTTTCGGCTGCAGCCGGCATAGCCCCGTCCAGCAGGACGTCGCCAACGACCTCCACATCCCCCCCGGGCATGTCCTCGGGGGGCTCCGGGGTCCCGGCCTGCGGCGTCGCGGCGCCCGACCACACGTGCCCCGACCCGCCGTCGTCGTCGTCCGCATCGGGCACCGCAAGCCGGTCCATCGCAGGCGCCGCGTCCGAGACGGTAGAGAGAGTCGGTTTGCGCTCCAGCAGCGCGGTCGCTGCGGCCATCACGGCGTCCCACTCGGGGGTCGAGTCGGCAGTGGTCGGCGACGGCGAGCCCGTCCCCTCCGCGGGGAGTCCCTCCGCAGGCAGCCGAGAGTCTAGCTGCGGGGTGGGATCCGGTTCGGGAGAGGGGGTCGGAGATGGCTCGACCGGGCCGGGAGGGGTGGGCACCTCTTCCGGGGTCTGCCCAGCTGCCGCATCGGGATCCGCTGCAACTTTGCCCGCCTCTCCCAGCGCCGTCTCAGCAACCCCGTTGGGAGATCCACCGGGAATATCAGCCGCGGAGGCGGGAGCCGGGGAGGGGGCCGGGGCCGGGGCGTGCTCGTCCGGCCCCTCCAGCACGGGGTCCTCGGCGGGGGTCGTCAGGGCCGCCAGCGCCGCCATCGCGCTTTGCGCCGGCGGGGCATCGAGGTCTGCGGGCGCCGCCTCGCCGCTGCGGTCCTCGCCGTCGCTGTCGTTGCTGTCTGCGGGTGCCGGGGCGGGCGGCGGCCTGACCCGCGGCCCCGCGAGCACCACGCTGCCCGGCCGCCGCGCGCCGCTCAGCGAGCCGCCCGTGCCCGAAAGCGGCGCGGTGCCCAGCCGGCCGAACCGCGGCGGCGGCGCGTTGGGCACCGCCGCCGCCTCGAACCGCGAGACGAGCGCGCGCACGCCCGACGCACGGCCGGGGGGCGCCAGAGGGTCCTCCGCGGGCGCTGGCATCGCGATGCGGGCGGCCCGAAGGCGGATCGCCGGGCGCGACCCGTCTGCGGTGCCCGGGGTGGCAGGTTGAGCCGCCTTAGCTCTTTTCTCTATTCGAGGCGCATGCGCACGCCTCGACATCCCCGCGTACCAACCCAGCGAGTTGTCCGCCCGAGCCCGCCTCACGCCTCGACCATCATCTTGCCCAAGTTGGCCCCCTCGTACAGCCGGATCAGCGTGCGCGGCAGGTTCTCGAACCCCTTGACGACCGTGAACTCGGCCTTGATCTTGCCCTCCTTGAGCAGCCGCGTGAGCAGCGCGATGCCGTCGGGGAAGGTGTCGGCGAAATCGAAGCTGGGAACGCGGGGCGGTCAGAGGAGTGTTCGGGGGACGACGATGCCGCCCGAGACCCACTAGATGAAGCCCTCGAACCGGATGCGGTGCGTGACGATCGGGAACAGGTTGTACGGGAACTTGTGGTCCGTCTCGTTGTTGTTGTACTGCGAGATCTGTGGATCCACGGATGTACGTCAGCTTCAGAAAAGAAAGCAGAGGCCCCGGCGGTCGTCCCACCTGCCCGCAGCCGATCACGACCGAGTGCATCGCGCACCGCTGCAAAACCTCGTCCAAAATCCAGCCGCCGGTATTATCAAAGTACTGTTGAATGCGCCCAGGGGTGACCGCCTCGAGCTGATTCTTGAAGTGCTCGCGGCCCAGCTTGTAGTCGATAACCACGTCGGCCCCCAGGACCTCCTTGACCCATTTGCACTTGTCGGGCCCGCCGGCGACGGCGACGACCTTGAATCCGGCGTACTTGTACAGCTGTACGGCGACGGAGCCCGTCGCACCCGCGGCGCCCGAGACCACGGCGGTCTGCCCCTTGCCGACCTCCGGCGCCTTGCTGAAGTCGACCCTGCCCACGCACCGGATCCCGGTGTACTGCTCCCCCACACGTCAGCCCGCAGCTCCCCATGATTCCGAAACGCGCACGGAGCCCACCGCAGTCAGCCCCGTCCCCCCCAGCGTCGCCATCGCCACCCTCGGATCCACCCCGTCCGCCAGCTTGCTCGCCAGCTGCTCCTTCCTGACGACCGACCTGGTCCGCCACCCGGGCTGCAGCCCGGCGCGGTACCGCTCGCCCTCCTTGATCCCCTCGGCGCGCGACGCGAGCACGCGGACGAGGGTGCCGCCCGTCATGGGCGAGCTAAGGGGCACCGGCGGGACGTAGTTGGAGCCGTCCTTGTTTCCCTCTGCCCGTCGGGTGCGGGGTCATCACAAGCCCCGAGCCAACGCAGCAGGAACACGCCTTCGAGCCACGTGCGCATCGCCGGGTCCACGGAAAAGATCTCGGCCTCCACGAGCACGTCGCCCTCGCCGAGCTCGGGGAGCGGCACCCCGCGCTTGAGCTCGAACGTGGCGTCGGTGATGTTGCCGTTGGGGCGCTGGGCGAAGATCCACTGGTCGGCGGTGGTGGGGGAGGCCATGGCTGCGTGTGCGGTTGGGGGGACGCGTCGCGGGGGAGACAGTCGGATCAGATCCAAAACAACTAGTCGGATCGGGCCGGCAGGGAAAGCCCTTGGATCCTGGCGGAAGGCTCCTCGGGCCACGGATGACCGCGACGGGCCCTGACGAACCGGAATCACAGCACGAAGAGCTTTCTTTTGTGATGGATATGAGGCTATCTAGCTACCGAACCCCGCGATGATCGCTGTATGGGGACTCGTCGAAGTGGAGGCGGCACCGGCCAAGGAAGTGCTGGGGATACGGATCAACACAATCAAGCATCGAAGACGCGTTCGATTCGCTCGTGATCATCTTCCTAAAATCGGATTGCGCCGATCCCGAGGTAGTGGCCATCGCGCCTTCTTGGCGGGCCAGCGGACAACCAGCCTCGCCGCGTGCCCGCGCCGCGCTCGCACCGATGCGGGACGCGACACTTCCATGGAAGATTGCGGTTGTGGCACTCGTGCTTGTGGTCGGGATTCGTGGGCTCCCGGCGGGACCGACGACCGCGCCTCCCGAGCACGTACGCGGTCCGGCCCCCCCTCGACCGCGACGCGGAGGCCCCGGCTGCGCGTCGCCGCCGCGGTTTCTCGACGCCGTGCTGAAGGCGGACGCGATCCTGAACGAGCAGCAGCGCATCTGGATCGCGGCAACGATCAACGCCGCCGCGACGCATCCAGCGCCGCTGAACGTGCTCATCTTTGGATGCGGGAAGGATTCGGGAGCTTGGTGGGAGGCCATGTGTTCGGCATCGGTCGGCTCCGAGCTGCTGTTCCTCGAGACGGACCGGGCGTGGATCAACAGGACCGCGGACGCGTTCCCGCAGCTCGCCGGCGCGGTACTTCATTTCGACGGCTACAGCTCGACTCTGGCCACCAAGGCCGCGTTTTTTGCGGCGCCGGACGCGTCTCAGCTCAACGCCAAGCTCCCTGAGGCGGTGACGTCGCGCTGCTGGGACGTCGTGCTGATCGACGCGCCGCCCGGGATATGGGGCCACGACTTTGGCCGGCACGAGGCCGCGCACTGGACCGCGGAGCACGTGTTGTCGTGTTTTGCACGCGGCGATGGTGAGCGGGACCCCGTGGTCTTTATCCACGACCTGCAGCGAGGGAGTGAGAGGGACGCCTTCGAGCAGCTCATCTTGGCAAGGGGCGCGGAGAAGCTGGGCGAGTTGCCGGGACCAGGAGGTCTGCTTGGTGGCGCTGTGTTCCGGCGTCCACACAGTGCCGACGTTCGCAATGATAGGTGAACTAGGCCATGCAAGTCCGGAGATTTGTGACTGGTCCCTATGGCGGGTGCGTCCAGGATTATGCATAATCCCTAGTCCTCAAACGTCCTCAACAGTCCCCGACGTCCTCAATCGCTCCCACACACGCAATTCCCCCCGAAACCCCAGGAAAATTCCGGATCGGCGCCGGATGGAGCTCTGAGCAGCGATTCCCGGTGGTATCTCAACTACCCCCGGATGAACCCTCGGCGGCGCGGGGCCCGGGAGAACCGGGCGACCCGGCCGGCGACCCGCTGGCCTGTGCGAGCACCAAACCACGCACCCCGAATTCCCCTCTCCTGCCTCCGCGCAGCTCACCAGCTTGCCGCGTCATGTGCTGCTCGCTACTGGGGGCGGCGGAATGTCGGCGGACGATTGGGGAAGCAGCACCTGCCGGGCGACCAGGTCGGATGGCATGGCGGCCGCGCTTCCCGTTCCGGCCAGAGATCCGTCTTCCGGCGCGTCCCTCTACCTGGGCCGACTGCGGCGCGTGTCTCCTGGTGCTTGCCGGGTCGGGGACGCGGTTTTGTGCGTGGGAGCTCGCCACGGGCCACCACCTTTGCCGCGGGGGGGGTCCGCCTGCTTTGACACCAGCTGCGCGGCGGCACTACCACTGCTCCGCCGCGCATATTGCATTAGGTAATGGACGTCGAAGGAGCGCCGACTGGGTTTGTGTGTGGGAAGCAGACTCGCCGCGGACAAGTACTGGCAGCGGGAGGTGGGGTGCCGCTTGAAACAGTGCGGCAAGCCGTGACTGCGCCGCAGCTAATTGAGATAGAGTCTGCCTTTCGATTCCCTTGTTTGCGGGGCACCTTAACGGCCTCCAGCTTCACCGGGGTGATGACCCTCCACCGGCCGCCGGGGCGCCAAGACACGCTTGAGGTGCCGAGGTCGACGGACACGAGTCCACGCCATCTAGGTTCATTCAATTGTCGTTGTTGACCATCGAACGACCCAGGGGACGGCGGACCACGGCCTGGAAGGTCCCACCACCTCCCGCTCCTGGGGCTGCCTCACTCCGACACCGAGGTCAAGCGCGAGGTAGACGGCGGCGACAGATCCCGCTACCAGCTTCCCTTCATTCGCTGGTCAATGTTGGTCGAGAAATCGGCCAGGCGCGGCCCGTACCCGGCCGCCGACTTCCCCCCGGCCGTCTTAGGTTAGGTTAGGTTAGGGTTAGGTTAGGTTAGGTTAGGTTAGGTTAGGTTAGGTTAGGTTAGGTTAGGTTAGGTTAGGTTAGGTTAGGTTAGGTTAGGTTAGGTTAGGTTAGGTTAGGTTAGGTTAGGTTAGGTTAGGTTAGGTTGGTTAGGTTAGGTTAGGTTAG